>CM074454.1:4628645-4958645 GCA_037101425.1 Elopichthys bambusa | reverse complement strand
AACCAGGGTCATTGTCATTGTAACTAATGTTAAAACTATTAAAAAGATTTCAGTTAACTGAAATAAAGCTGAAATAAAAATAAAATATAAGTTGAAAAAAGTAAACTAAATGAAAATTATAAAAATTGTTTTGGCAATAAACTAAAATAAGTTTGAATAAAAACACTACATTTATTAACTGAAAATAAATAAAAACTAAAACTGAAACCCTTTAAATCAAACCAATAACCTTGGCATTGCTAGAGCCATACTCTACTGTTTGAGCTACATTTAAAAACTATAGTTTTGAAAACTAAAATAATAATTTAAAAAAAACATATATGGCCATTTAAAACTTATTTAAAAATGTAATAGTTTTATTAAAACTATTTCCACACCAAATGGTGGAATAGTGGAACGCATCAGGTGAGAGTCAGCCGGACAGGATTTCAGCTGAACTGGGGTAACCTACCATGTGATCTCACCGTTTCCATGCTAAAGTGTGTGTGTTTGTGTATAAGACGCATAGCAGCTCAGATGGTTGCAGTTTGCTTTTAAAGCAGGTGAGAAGCATTTCTGAGTCTCAGCACTATGACTCGTCTGGTGTGAGTGTGCGTGTGTGTTTAGTGTCGTAATGTCTGGAGTTGAAGTGTGCGTTTCATCACACAGGCTCTGAATTGAATCATTTAGTTGGAGAGCTGGACGTGTGTGTGTGTGTCTGCGCGTGTGTGTGTGTGTGTGTGTGTGTCTGCTCACCCAGTAATCTGAAGATTAGATGCAGCTCATCTTCAACAGTGGATCCTGGGAACAGCGGCCGACCTGCAGCCATTTCATAAAATATACATCCAACACCCCTGAGACAGACAGAGATAAAGAGAGAGAATAAGAGAGCGATTCTCTGCAGACATACAGAAGAAGACTGAATGTAAATGAGCAATGCCACACACACACACACACAAACACACACACACACACACACACTCACCACATATCGATCTGTGTGGAATACTCTGAGGATCCCAGGAGCACATCAGGAGGTCTGTACCATAAGGTCACCACCTCATTAGAGTAGGTCTTCGTGGGAACAGACTTGGCTCGTGCTAGACCTACAAACACAAACAAAGCGCAAAGAATTATTATTTTACTTAAATATAAATATATGAATTATTAGGTATGTGCCTGAAGCCTATATCTGATTTCATCAAGGCATGGAAAATAAAAAACCCATTGTACGGAGCCCCTAAAGGGACATGGTTAGGCTTGCTGCGGTAGATTTCACTTATGTGACGAGAGTGAGGCGAGATGACTGACAGGACCATGGCGGAGGATTTGGAAACGTAACAGATCCATTGACATATCTTATCTTGTAAAATGTGAGGTCAGTACCGCCTCTCTTTATACACAGAGAGTACCCATGATTGCAAATTCAAAAGTGAAAGTAAAGTGATTTTAATACCTTGCATATTGATAACGGCTCCCTGATGCCTGCAAATGATATACAATATAACTACCCAATTATATAATTGCAAGAGAACGCAAAAGCATAGAAATATATTTTTTCCTCCCATCTCTTTTTTCCGTCACCATGGCCTTTTATGGGCTCTGTATAGCACGTAATTTCCTTTTCAAACAATATTCGGCTTCAGGCACATCCCTACAAATTGTATATAATATTTATTTGATAGCACTGTGCTAAACATACCAAAGTCAGCCAGTTTGAGTTCACCCCTCTCATTGATGAGCAGGTTCTGTGGTTTCAGGTCCCGGTGCAGAACCTTGCGCCTGTGACAGTACGCCAGCCCTCGCAAGATCTGGAACAGGAAGATCTAGAACCACACATGCACTACAGGTTAAAGACCATATACAGAAACTTTCATATTGTGTTGTACTGCACTAATACACAACAGTTTGTTTTGTTAAAACCATTTGGAGCAAAACAAATGCAAGCAGACATAGGACAGACCTTAACGTTGTGCATACTCATGATGTTTCCACAATCGTCCATGTACTGCTTCAGATCTTTATCCTACAGGAAGCCATTGGAAAACAAATGAATAAATAGAACGAGAAGCAAATGGAACAGAATGGCACACAGCAACAAAAAGGAGCAGTATGGGACATTCGCTCACCAGGTACTCAAAAACGAGAGTGAGGGATTTGTCCGTGTGGACAATATCATGAAGCGTGACGATATTGGCGTGCTTTAAATCCTTCAATAATGACACTGAAAGAGAGAAAATGGCAGGATAGATCAGA
Source organism: Elopichthys bambusa (assembly GCA_037101425.1). NCBI lineage: Eukaryota > Metazoa > Chordata > Actinopteri > Cypriniformes > Xenocyprididae > Elopichthys > Elopichthys bambusa. The sequence goes on along the minus strand of CM074454.1, from coordinate 4,956,410 downwards.
GCAATATCAACATTAGTATCTTCGAGAGAGTGAAAGAGAGAGATTCCTCACCCTCTCTAATAGCTGTGCATGGAGCGCCCTCCTCATGCTCTAACCGGATCTCCTTCAGAGCAACCAGGTTGTCCGTCAGTTTGCTCCGCCCCTTGAAAACGGTGGCATACGTCCCCTATAATACAATTACAGCAATGATTAGATTTCAATGTACACAGTGTTTTGTAGACAGAGTTTTGGTTCGCATAAAATATTTAAGGATCATTAAGGATTTTTAGTTTTACAATAGAGATGTAGTTAATAAGATTAACCATTTACTGACAAGTATTAACTAATGTTACCTATTTAAAAAAAATAGATAAATATTACTTCAATATCGTACAATTAAATCTTTTACACTAGGGATGTAGTTAACAGATTAACCATTTAATGACAAGTATCAACTAATGTTATCAGTTTAAAAAATAAATAAATAGACAAATATTACATTAATATCGTACAACTAAATATTTTACACTAGGGACGTAGCTAACAGATTAACCATTTACTGACAATAATAAAAAATAGATAAATATTACATCAATATTATACAACTAAAAATGTTATTCTAGGGATGTAGTTACCAGATTAACCCTTTACTGACAATTATCAACTAACGTTATCAGTTAAAAAATAAATAAATAAATAAATAAACAAATATTACATCAATATTGTACAACTACTGTATTGTCGCTATTGTACAACTGACAAAAGAAACAAATAGTACTTTTGGTTGCGCTGTACTTAATATAGGGTTGGGTTTGGTTTAGGGTCAGTTGCATGTAATTACGAATAATTTTACTGTTATTACTATAGTAAGTACAACTAACGTGTAACAAGGACATGGTAAAATAAAGTGTTAGCGAACTTTGAAAAATTTCTTATGTACAGTCACATGATATGAAGACCATCAGTGACCAAAACCATCTCAACAGCCTTATTATGAACATGTTCAGTTATATGATTCTCACTTATTGCACTTTTAAATGACCATTTTTGACAGCTGATGAGGGTGAAATAATGAACGGTCAGTATTAGACTGTACCTCTCCCAACTTGTCCAGTTTGATGTAGGTCTCCAGTTTCCCAAAGCCGATTTCTGACTATAAAAAGAGAAAAAGACAGGGATTGCTTCATTAATGAGATCTGGTTAATGCCGAACAGCCTGCATGTGTTCAACAGACCTTATCAGTGAGAAACACGTGTCTGGAGTGTTGCTCGCCGTCTCTGATATCTGCAGCCAAAATCACTTCCCAGACAAAGCCATTAAACCACACACACACACACACACACTGTATCCAGACTCCCACGGGCACCAGGGGGCACCAGAACAACAACATAAACCCCCTCTACTTTACACACATTGAGGGTTGGAGGGTTGGAGGTGGGGACGACATAGATGGATGACAGCTAAGAACAATGGATGCCAAGTAAACCCAGACGCAAAATCAGGGAGCTTTTCACATGCAAAACCCCCTATATATTCGGCCAATAGACAAAGAACATGGTATGTGTCTTTGTGCTCAATTGAGAGTACGACACAATGTTTGTAGCGACACACTGGGGTTCTCGTCCACGGGCTGGGTTTATCTGCAGCAGGCCATGTTGTTTTGAAAAGCTGGCTGTGGACTGTGTACTCATTAACTCAAGCTTAAAATTCTTCAGACGTAATCTTTTACTCTTAAAAGTGGCTCAAACAAACAAAAATGTCCTTTACTCAGCCTCATGTCATTCCAAATTCGTTTGACTTTCATCCATCCATGGAACATAAAAGTTCTTCACAGCTGTACAATGAGATTTCAAACAACTAAAAAGCAGTTTAAAAGTAGCCCATACAGTTTGAGCGTTATTCCAATAAGTCTTATAAAGGCTTATGATAGTTTTCTCTGTGCTTCTGAAATCTCATTTGATCAGATCACATTTTGTAACCAATTGTGATGGACAAAAGTTAGAACGATAGATAGAAATGACAGACAGAACGATCGAACAATCGATAGATTGAACGATCGATAGATAGAGCTGCTCAGCTCACAGTGATGATTGGATGGATTGATGGGAAAAGAGCTGCTAGAATGATAGATAAAATGATTAAATGAACGAACAATCAATCGATCAATTAATATAGATCGAAAGAGCTGCTCAGCTCACAGTGATGGATGGATGGATGGATGGATGGATGGATGGATGGATGGATGGATGGATGGATGGATGGATGGATGGATGGATGGATGGATGGATGGATGGATGGATGGATGGATGGATGGATGGATGGATGGATGGATGGATGGATCAACTGATGGATGGATGGATGGATGGATGGATGGATCAACTGATAGATGGATGGATGGATGGATGGATGGATGGATGGGAAAAAAGCTAAAACAACAGAACGATAGATGAAATGATAGAGCTGCTCAGCTCACAGTGATTGATGGATGGATGGATGGATGGATGGGAAAAGAGCTGCTAGAATGATAGAATGCTAGAACGAACAATGGATGGATTGATGGGAAAAGAGCTGCTAGAATGATAGAACAAAAACAAACGAACAAAAACAAAACGAACGAACGATCGATCGATCGATAGAAATAGAATTTTGGGGTGAAATATGACCTGCACATGTCAATGACATTCAACCAGAAAAATCCTTGTATACAAAAGCATTACAAGTTTAACAGATCATATATTAGAAACCCAGAATAGGGCTAAAAATAGTGCTTTCTGGAGCTTAACAGCTCTTAGTTATTGTATGATTCCATTGCACTGATGACTAAAAGCATCGTGCATTGTGCAAAGTATCTCCTGTTGTGTTTCACAGAAGAATGAATGTCAAACAGGTTTGATACAACATGATTGTGTCAGCATTTACTCGTCCTCATCATTTCCAGGTGAACCGTCCATTTAAACAGATCTAAAACACACCATTAGCGTCACTCAGAAAGCATTTGTTTTTAAAAGTATCTTTCTCGATGTTTAAATCATTTTCTCTCAGCGTGACAATGGCTTGCCGTTTGACAGCCATGTAATCGTTTTAACCCGGCCAGACTGAATCTACATAAATCCCACGTTTATTAATCTTGAACACCATGATCTCACAGCCATTCATGTCAATGGGGAAACCTAACATGGAGTTGTGTTGCTATGCAGCATGGTTGCTAGGTAGACATCCCATCATGCTCTGCTCCTGATATGCTCAAAAAAAAAGAGATGCATGGCATATTGCCAAACCTAAGATACAGTGATTCATTTACTTCTGAGATAAAATGATTTCCCATGTTTAAGTGGTTTATAGGAAGCACAAAAACATATATGAGGCTAGTAGGAAGCAAATATGACATTATAAAGATGACCTCAGGCTTTATGCAAACAAACTTACCAGCGAGGCTCTGCGCGATCGTCGACTGAGGGGCTGGTCAAATGGCGGGCTGCTCAACTGTAGCTTTTCCAGGTAACCGTCAGGAATCCGGATATCAGCAGGCAAAGACAAGCGTTTATTCAGGTCCTGAAAAATCACACACACATATGCAAACAAGTCAGCCGCAAGGGACAAAATTAGCTGGGATCAAATCAAAGTAGGAATCAGATTAAAAATTGATGCTTGGTGACTAATTTTCATTTGGTATGTGAGTCTCGTCTGAAAGCATTGAGTGTGTGTGCGTGTGTTTTAAATAAGATAGCGTGACTTCATAAAGGCGTTCTCAAACCAAAGCATTAGCATCTTCCATAAATAACCCTCCATCATGCTTCGAATCTCCTCCATTTACATCTCTCTCACATGTCTTTTTCTCCACCCACAGGCTACTTATAAAGAAACGTGCAGCATGAAATAAACTCATTGGGCAGCACATTAGTCCAATACTTGTGTATTAGTACAGGTTGAATGAGGGGTTAATAATTTCACCTCAAAATTAAAAGAAACACATAACAGCCTGCATTATTTTTAATAATCTTAAAATTCTCAATTACTGCAATGCAAAAGAAAACAATTTGAGCTATTATTTATACGCTCTAGAGAGGATGAATTTCATAACTGTCATTGTAACGAGAATCTAATGAGAATCAATCATCAATGACTAATTAAAAGTAAAATATCCATATGTTTGACAGAGTATTAAATGGATAGTTGGGATATATTGTTCCAAACCTGTATGAATTTCTTTCTTCTGTTGAAAACAAGATATTTTAAAGAATGTTCATAACCATACAGTTGACGGCACCCATTGACTTCCACAGTGTTTTATTTCCTACTATGGAAGTCAGCGGGTTTCGTCAACTGTCTGATTGTCAACAGTAACTCGTACAGGTTTGGAACAACTTGAGGGTAAGTTAACAACAAAATTTTAATTTTTGGGTGAACTATCCCTTTAAGGGGAAATGACCAAAAAAAAGGGAAAAAAGAAATCTTACAAACGTGCATGTAAAAGTCTTTATAACAATATTTACATGCATGTTGCATACATTTACTATAATAACAACAGTAAATGATGTGCAATTACTAATTATGTAATTACTGTAATTTTAATCAAAATTATCAACATTAAATACTTTAAATGGATATTTTATAATACTTATTATTATTTATTAACAATAAATATTATATATGTTTATTATTAGTTTTATATTACATATATTATCTTTTTTCCATGTTACAGTAACGAGATTTGGGGGGTAAAACGAGCTCAAATGCCCTGAAACCGAGATAAACGTCAAATTTGAAAGCGATAATAGTACAATATTTTCTTTATGCAATTTCTTTTCTCTCTTACCTTTTAAGGGGTAAAATATGATCTGAACACCTCTTCATGAGATTCACCATATATTAGTTAAACAATATCTACATATTTATTGACATTTGTAAACGGTGCATTTAGCCACAGTAACCCAATTCACACAGCAGGGGGCAACAGAACCCCAGAGACCAAGAGAGTGAGGAACACATAATAACTAGTCAAATAACTAGTTCAGACTGAGGTTTCCCATTAAAACCCCAGAATAAGAAGCTTTAAATACTGTATGTAGCAAGAGTGTGACGTGAACGTCTTGATGTATTCAGGTTAATTCTCATTGAAAAGAAAAGTTTTTCCATTTCAAAATCCTCTAACAGCGCAGTGGTATTCAAACTTTCTTTTTAACATTGTAAGAGAATATAGACTGGAAATAATAAAGAAAGGAAGAGGGAGTGAGAGAAAAAAAAAAAAAAGAGGCAGAATCCATTCCTTTCAGATCCTTGTGTGCGGTAACAGAGGAAGCCAGTATTTAATGTCAAACAGCGGCCCAAACCTCAACAGACAGACACACATGCATATGATTTTAAAATCACACTCTTACACAGTCCTAATCAAATATGACGCCTGTTTCCACTGATTTTTCATACAGAAAGTGAAAACGCCACACGATGCATCATAAATCACAGTCAATCAGAAAATAGCTGATGTTTGCTACATAGTTATGGGGAGAAGTCAGATTTTGGACCAATGAGATCTCACAGTGGGCGTGTCTATGTAGTGCTTTACCCTAGAAAAAGAAGCCAAATCATTTTAACCAAACCCGTTCTGGTTGACAAAGTGCCCTGTTACTTGTTGTGGCTGGTTAAAGAGGACCTATAATGCCCCTTTTCACAAGATGTAATACAAGTCTCTGGTGTCCCCAGCATGTGTCTGTGAAGTTTCAGCTCAAAATACCCCACAGATCATTTATTATAGCTTGTCAAATTTTCCCCATTTAGGTGTGAGTTTTTGTGTGTCCCCATTTAAATGCAAATGAGCTGCTGCTCCGAGCCTGCTTTCCAGAAGAGGGCGGAGCTTTAACAGCTCGCGCTTCGGTTGCTCAACGACAACAAAGCTGGAGAATCTCACGCAGCCAAAATGAGGATTGTCAGTAACAGTGTTCAGCCTTACATTGTTCAAACCGGAGTCAGACACTGATGGAGAGACTCAGGAAGAAGTTACAACTTTTAGAACGCATCTGGACGTTTCTGAACAGTTAGTGGATAAATTAATGTATTTGCTGTGGAGTTGATTCAACTCATCGACTAGCATGTGCCGTCATGTTAATCTTTTGTGCAAATCCAGCACTGAATTGATCCTCGTTTGTGAAGCAGTCCGGTGTAAAATGATAGCATGGAAATACCACTCTACTACAACAACTCTTCCTCTTCTCTAAAGCAGCCCAACATCGCCTTGCCCCCTTTGTTGCGTGTTTTTGGGGGCAGGGTTTATGTAAATTTAGTAGTTTGTGATGTCACCAACCCAGGAAGAAGCTCGTTGTAGTCCCTACCAGCCATTTGTTGTAGTCCTTAAACAGCGAATTCTTTAAAAAAAAAAATCTCCCTTTGCATTGAACTTTACAGATGTTGTTTATGCTCAAACAGCAACATTACACACTACCTAAAGTTAAAAAGTGAAACCATAATCAAGGACCCCTTTAAGACAACAACTAGTTTTGCCATGTCATGTCTGGTCTAAGATCTCAGATCTGGTAATTGACGTTTAACACCTGGGCGCTTCCAACCTGCACAAGTTCCTCTTATACCATCTGCACCTACCCACAAAACCTCTAGATTTCTTTAGATCGTCTCATTAAAGAATCATTGCGGAGGAAGTGAAAGAGAGAAGCCGACTAACAGGGTGTGGGAGAAAATAGGATAAAACTTTTTTTTTTAAAAAGACAACAGAGGAATCCCTCCACCTACCCAAGGCCAAAAATAAAGCTCTTAGTAGTGACACATCAGCCAGTCAGAAGCTTTCAGGGTAACGCACGCAGGGTTTCTGCCTCCTCCTGTGAATAACTGAGCGTGTGGCAAGTTTTTGCTGCTGATTAATTTATGGCCACACATGGTCTGTCTTACCTCCATGGATATACGCCGATGACTTCTGTTGCGGAGACACACGCCGGTGGGCGACTGCACTTCGTCCGAGGACGTCCCTGAGGCCTGATCGCTCTCTCCATCCGATCCCATCTTCAGATTCTCATGAACAATGTCTGGAAGAGAAGAGGAGGGTAGAAAATGAAAATGCGTGATATACTGTATGCAGTGAGAGATCTGCTGCTGCTCAAACGGTTTCTGGGAGATTTTACTAGCGTATACACATGTATATGGCTGAATCCCAATAGTTACACTAGTTTTTATACTACTTACAGTACTTAGTTAACTAGTTAACTTAGTAACTATTAAAAGAAAGCATTTACCAAATGTTTTCTTAATCCAAATGAGTTACAAAAAGTCAGTTACAAGGAAACTTTTTAATAATTTTTAGTTATTTTTAGACACACTTTACAGGCATTACTATTACATTACCTTATAGTTAACTTGGAAAAGTACATTTGTCAAACTATTTTTAACATACTATAATTTGGGACACACTAATCTCACATACAATGTAGAATAGATAGTGATTCAGGAATCAACCGTGTGTGTGTGTGTGTGTGTGTGTTGGAAAAGCAACATGTGATTTCAGTGAAAGACCTTATTCATCCTCTTTCCCTTTAAACACACACATACACACACTCATATCGGTGTACATAAAGCAGTGTACGCACAGCACATTAGGCTACACGTCTGTCAATAATTCCCCTGCAGTTCTTCATAATCATAAAAAAAAAAAAAAAAAAACAATCAAACATGACATGGACACATGCTCTCTTCACATTCACCTATGGCCTAATTCCAGTGAAAGACACATAGATTATACAGAAAACAAGGAAACTGTGAAAGGATATGTGCTGTTCCATGTGCTTTTTGTTTACAGTAAGTGTTTGTGTGTGAACTATGTCCTCAACTCTTCTCGATTACATAAAAGAATGATCCAGCTTATCTGAGCTGGCCTATGGGCCAAATTATGATGTAATCGGGTATATAAAAGAAAAAAAGAAAAAAACATCACACTCACAAATTGAAAACCAGCGGCCAGGAATTAAGAGTCCCATCCAGTCAACAAGTGTTCATGTGGATGTAAGTGCAGTATTTTAGCTCTTGGAAAATGGGCGGACTAAAAGCAACGGAAAATAAAAGCTGCTCCGGAAGAAAAGAGATTATATTCCAGCACAAAAGAGAGCTGGGAACTAGAAAAAGAGTGTAAAGGTGTGGTCGTGGCCCTGTAGTTTTATGGCAGGCTGTTTGCTGCCTCACGGCCCCCTCCTCCCTCACCTCATAAGGCGGCGTCCCCCAAGGGTGACATATCGGCCCGTTCTTTTATCTGGCCGAGGCAGTGAAAAGTACCAAACCTGAGGGCCATCCATTATGGTACACAGCTGTCTGCTGTCGCTCTGCTCTGATATCTTCAGACAAGAGGGAGAGAGGTGAATCTTGCGATAATTTTATGGAATATTTATATTTCACTGCAAAACTAAGATAACAAATGCAGTTTGTGAAGCATGAAGCAATGGAGAAATGACAATTAAACACATTGTATTCTGAAAATAAAATAAAGCAATAAAATAAATAATTTGGAAATTCTTTTCATTGAAATAATGTCAATGCAAAAATAAGGTCTCATTTCTTAACATTAGTTCATGTATTAACTAACAATAAGCAATACATTTGTTGCAATATTTATTCATCTTTGTTAACATTAGTAAATAAAAATACAATATTGTTTGTTCATGTTAGTTCACAGTGCATTAACTAATGTTAACAAATGAAACCGTATTGTAAAGATTTACCAAAAATGCTTCTAAAAATGGGCTTTATACAATAAAATAAAATAATAAATAAAAATAAATAACAAAATAAAATATTTATATCCAGATTTAATGTAGTTAACTAATGTTAACAAATGATACCTTATTGTAAAATGTTACCAAAACTGTTTCTAAAATGCTTCTAAAAATAGGCTTCATAAAATAAAATAATAAAATAAAATATTTATGTTCAGATTTAATGTAGTTAACTAATGTTAACCAATGAAACCTTATAGGCTTTTAAAAAAAAAAAAAATTTGGGGGAACATGCTTAATTATCTCAATTGAAATAAAACAATTTTTGCAATGCTCCTAAAATTAGGCTTCACGGTTTATGCCAAATCAAATGAGCTTTTTACCCTTCGTCTTTGGGGTGAAATATGACCTGGACATTTCTTAGAGAGAGATGAGGAGAGATCCAGCTTCATGAAATGTCTTTTTCACTGGTAACCTGCGGCCACATTTCTGCATCCTGTCACAGATGAAGTCTTTGAAACGGTGAGACGGTGTGTGTGTGTGTGTGTGTGTGTGTGGAAGTTTGACAGTGTGCACACAGTCGCAGGTAATGTGCCCTATTTTTTTAATCTGACATACCGCAAGGTAACGAGTTGCTCTGGCAGATCACCCCATTTCCCTCCGTTCACTCTCCCTTTCCGGTCTTTCATCTCTTTCTACCTCCTCAACATCACAAGCACTGTGCTTTTTCATTCCGTCACGCCCGAGTCAACCTCACTAGTAATTTTGACGCATATTATCAGTCTGCCGCACCCTATCACGCCGTCTTCTGCTTTCCTCCAGCCGTCTTTTACATAAAGATGATATGAAAGTCTAGAAAGTGCAGTGTTCTACTTTTCCAAAAGAAAAAAAGTGTGGCACGGAAAATTCTTGCAAGAACGAAAGTGGGTCAAACTTTAATAAACTCCAGGCTGTCCTGAGCTGCCTGACATCACTCCGACCTGGAATGCATCCTATTCGAGGAAATGCAAGATGATAATTTATCAAACACATTTACCTCACAGCTTACAAATTCCACAATCTGTGCCAAATAAACAAAGGATCGCTCGCTGACATCGCTGTTGACTGATGAGAATGTGGGACGGACACGTCTGGACTTGTGTCTGAGATGCTGGTAAATAATAACCTCACGTATGGGAAGCACCAAGCATGAACACACACTCACTCCGAGAGCAGCCCGGACAGAACTGCTCAACTGTGACACACACTTCTTTCTCAGTCGCCTCCCACTAACCTTCCCCTGACTCACTTCCTGAGCCAGCGTGTGAACACCCACACGCACAGTTGCGCAGTTGCACACATGCACACCAGGGTTAGACGTGACTGCTCCCATGACAACAAGGAGATAAGGTTGATTGACCCATATCACACACCAAGACTCTGCACACCTGATATTTTTACGTAGCAGATTATTCATATAATGAGTGTTGTCCATTAAACACTCTCAGAGAGGAGACATGCTAGTCAAACAGAAGTAATAAATTGAAAGTGGGTGTGGTCTTGGCACATTTTGGGACTGCTTGAAGGTGAATACGACATGAGTCATTCACAAGGGTCATGTATGCTTCATCCGCCCCATGATTCACAAAAATTATATTAAAAAATTATTTTTAATGTAAAAAATTCTGCCATGAATTGTAAATGAATAAATAATAACCATGAAAAACTGGAACATTAAAAAGGTTTAAATTTAAATAAAATGATAATTGAATATAATATATATATGCATTTTTATATATATATGCATTTTTATATATATATATATATATATATGTGTATATGTGTATACATATATATTTATATATATATTTTTATATTTGAGTAAAAAAAATGTTTAACGCTGAATCCTTGTAAATAGGTCTTTCAATGGCGACTCTTCAAAGCAGCCTGCACGGGTGTAGTCACTCACCGAGACGGCTGCCGTTTCGAGGCATGGCCATGAAGGACCCCAGACTTCCCCCAATGACACTGTGCGGTCGGCGCAGAGGAGGCTTCTTAAAGGAGCCCGTGTACTGGTGCAAGAACGAGTGCATGCTGTGGGAGGAGGGCGGCCGGCCATTCCTCACAATGGGCTCTGAAATAACAAGACATACACATACACACACACAGCATCAGTATAATTGCACGAACAGATTTATATTCTCACAAGATTATATTCTTACAAGTGTGAGGCAGTCAATATTTCATTAAAATTATTACTTGACTACCTGAGGTTACACTGAGGTCAAAGGGAAGCTACAGCAATAAAGGGAAACCAGCAACTATCTAGAAAACTGGCGATGTCTTGACAATATCTTTCACTTCCCATCATGCTGAGTGATGCTGGAAAAGCAACACCTGCTGAGCTTTTCACTTTTAATCAAAAGATGAGCCAATCATTGCAAAGGTGTTCCTATGGCAATGTATAAACCCATAGGAAAGCAGCTGTAATCATTTGAGCCAATCAACACAAGGCATGAAAAAGCATCAATTAAACAAATTCTGACAATCGTACTTAAGTATAAACATTTTAACCAAAATGGCAACATATCAACCAATAGAAGCATAGCTGATAATAATGGAATAATACTGGAGTAAAAGTCAGTACATTTCTACCATTATAAACTGACTGTTTAACACTCAACACCCATGTGAATTTTAAATTTAAAAAAAATTCACTGCATATATTAACTTTAATCAATGTTGGTAGAGGTTATATGACCATCACACAGTATGTGAGTGTGTACTCCTCGGTTCACCTGTCCCTCCCACCTGTTTGTACTCTCACACCACCTGTCCAGTCAAACAACCCCTCCTTGAGCTCGCACACACACAACATTTTTTTTTTTTTTTTTTTTTTTTTTTTTTTTTTTTTTAAAAAGAGCCCCGCAGTGGTATTGCATTACATAAGGAGATAAAGTGCTGCTCTCTGGGACACTGTAATCTAAAAGCCATTTTCCCCAGCATGCTCAGACATTCAAACACACAAATAATGAGGCTCTGTTTCTCTAAACAACCCAAGCAAAAATGTCTCATATTTAACCTGCCCTACATCAAATTTGCCCCCTGGGTCAAATATAGTATAAAGCATTAAAACCCTGAATTCTTGATTGTCCTGAAAGGGCTAAAGGCTGCCTAATAGAATGTCTTTTTTTTTTTTATTTGGTCCCAAAGTTATTTTAATATAAAGAAAATATTGAACATTTAAGTTAAAAATTTAGTTAAACTTTAATTGGTTATTTAATTGATTAGTTAAGAAAACATTCACAACTTAGCAAAAATATTGTTCTAGTTTATTTTTAGAAAGACTTATAGTATAATAAAGAGAAAAGTATGTGTCAAGGAATAAATTAAATTGTATCAATTCTGGGTCCAATTTTATTAATGGATTTATGAACATCAAATTTAAATAAACACCAGACGTAAAAAAGTTGAAGATGGAAAAAAGTGAAGTATGAAGTGTGTGAAGTGAAAAGTGAAGTGTTAAGTGTAAAGTGAAGTGTGAAAAGTGTAAAATGTAAATGAAGTGTTAAGTGTAAAGTGAAGTGTGAAAAGTGTAAAATGTAAATGAAGTGTGAAGTGAAGTGTTAAGTGTAAATGAAGTGTAAAGTGTGAAGTGTGTGAAGTGAAAAGTGAAGTGTTAAGTGTGAAGTGAAGTGTGTGTAAAGTGTAGTGTGTGAAGTGAAAAGTGAAGAAGTGTTAAGTGTAAAGTGAAGTGTGAAATGTAAATGAAGTGTGTGAATGTAAATTAAGTGTGAAGTGAAAAGTTAAGTGTGAAGAAGTGTTAAGTGTAAATGAAGTGTGAAGTGTGTGAAGTAAAAAAGTGAAGTGAAGTGTTAAGTGTAAAGTGAAGTGTTAAAAGTGTAAAATGTAAATGAAGTGTGAAGTGTTAAGTGTAAATGAAGTGTGAAGTGAAGTGTGTGTAAAGTGTAGTGTGTGAAGTGAAAAGTGAAGAAGTGTTAAGTGTAAAGTGAAGTGTGAAAAGTGTAAAATGTAAATGAAGTGTGAAGTGTGTGAAGTGAAGTGTTAAGTGTAAAGTGAAGTGTAAATGAAGTGTGAAGTGAAGTGTGTGTAAAGTGTAGTGTGTGAAGTGAAAAGTGAAGAAGTGTTAAGTGTAAAGTGAAGTGTGAAAAGTGTGAAATGTAAATGAAGTGTGTGAAGTGTTAAGTGTAAATAAAGTGTGTGAATGTAAATGAAGTGTGAAGTGAAAAGTTAAGTGTCAAGTGAAGTGTTAAGTGTAAATGAAGTGTGAAGTGTGTGAAGTGAAAAAGTGAAGTGTTAAGTGTAAATGAAGTGTGAATGTAAATGAAGTGTGAAGTGAAAAGTTAAGTGTGAAGAAGTGTTAAGTGTAAATAAAGTGTGAAGTATGTGAAGTAAAAAGTGTAAAGTGAAATGTAAATGAAGTGTGAAGTGAAAAGTGAAGTGTAAATGAAGTGTGAAGTGTGTGAAATGAAAAGTTAAGTGTAAAGTAAAGTGAAAAGTGAAGTGCATGAAGTGAAATGAAGTGAAATGCAAGACTAAAAACAGGCTAGACTTTATTCTTTGTGATTTGACTGAATTGTGAAAATTGGTCTCTTTATAGTTTGGAGGTTAGGGTACTGGGAGGGCTTGATGTAGTCAGCATAAGAAAGACATGGAAAGACATTTCATAAGCAGAACAAGTTGTAATCAAAGATTACAAAGGCCATTTTTCCCCTTTGCAATAACATGTAATGATAAATTGTTCCTAAGCAGATCAATAGGATCAATTATGAATTCGTGTTGACTTTAAACAATGTTCTTTTCAGACTGTCTTTTGATGCTTGAACATGAAATGCTGATGGTGTACTATCCTCATTTATTCAGAGAGTGTTCTCTTTTTCGCTGTGGTCGCTCTCTCTCTCTAATCTTCCCACACCACAGCTGTGTCTCTCATTACAACAGGCCTTTCAACCTGCTTACTAAGGGCAATCCAACAAAACACCAGGTTCACACACACAAACTCACAAAACAGCCCAGGCTCAGTGTGCCGCAGGTTTGAACCATCCGAACCCATGTGGTAAAGTTCCACTCGCAGCCGGCCAGCTGCGCACAGGCACCGTATTTCCATATAAGCATCATGGAAACTCTGGAATGTTCCACAGCCAACACCATGGTAACGCTCAACAGGTCGGGCCGTGACAATACGTCATGCTGTCAAGTGCAGGAACGTCCCACCAACAGCATTAGAAGGTGTGGAGTTACAACAAAATAGTGGAATTTGGACAGACATGAACACCAAACAGCCACAAACACACTACTGACAAAATATCATGAACATTTTTTCACATTCAGTGCATAAGTATATAAAATGTAAACTCTACGTCTATCCTGTCTTGTTGCTAAGCAACAGTGCTCCTGAGGAAAATACTTCATGTCAGCAGAAGCTCTTGAGCCCAAAGCAAGGTTGGGTCCACGGTTGCCGTGCCGACAGTCTCCGGTGACAGGCTCTTAGGGGTCTTTGTGCGGCACCCTAACATCCATTCCTGGTGCCAAAATGTACACAGGCAGACACAAATTCACTCTATTTCTTCATTATTGAGACAAAGGATGTCTTCAGAGAGCCCAAATAAGCACAAAACCACACGCATGACTAAAGCAAGTTTAGCAAGGCAGATGGTGCACATGACTGTCCTGTTCTGGCACCACCAGACCACAAACAAAAAACAAAAAGACTGTCTGAAATTTAAGGAAGAAGTACAAAAAAAAACAACAACAACCATCTATCCTCTTTTTCATGTACTATTCATGTCTTTCCTGTGGGCAAAACTGAGGATTAACAGACCAGTAGCTGATATTTAAAGTTAAAGGCACAATATGTAAGATTTTTGGATTCAAATATCTTTGTTGACTTGTACATTATCCGAAATGTTTCCAAGAATGTTTAAATCCAGAGAAATTGCGTCTTGCGTCGCCTATCAATCATACCCACATTACCCTCGGTTTCCGGTTTTATTTTGTAGAAACCATGGAATCACCAAAGACTCTTTAATGTATTATGTGTTTTCAGCCCCACCCTGCTTCATACTACAGTAATGTTAATAAATCTATAATACATTAGCTCATCCATAAATATGATTTCTGCTCAAGTCCCATTGGATTCTTTTCCACCGGATGTAGACGTGAAGACAACCCTCCCATGATTCTGTGAAATCAAGGCGTCATCAAGCTACGTCTTTTTTTTTTTGAATAAGCGCCCTCTAGTAAACTACATAGTGTGCCTTTAATTTGACACAAATTATACATTGCAACATGCGCCAAACATCTTTCCAAACTTGTAACGAGATGCGTTTACAAACCTGTTCAGAGATCATTTAATGACATGTTTTTAATCTAAACTCATTTCATAGCATGAATCAATTGTTTTTGTGATCTGATGTGGCTTCATATCATAAAACAAGGCCTAATTGCTATTATTTTATAGTATTATTATATTTCAGTGATAAAGGTTATGTTGATTAACACTGCATTACAAATATTCTTTATTCTTATGAAAATACCAGAGATGTCTAGAAGAAAAAAAATTGTCGCAATCTAATGTTTGTCTTAATTTTTTAATCAGTCAAAGCGTCTCTGTTTCCTTCTGCTAACAATAGCTGGAGGCGTTTGTCCATATAAGGGGTTTCCTGGAACGTCATCAGTTTAATGACTTCTATGAGTCTCGCTTGTGGACTTTCTGCACTAGGGCGCCCTCCGGCTACAAGCATAAATAAAGACATTATACATGTTTGTACTCCCTAATGCTCACAGTCACGACCCCCTATTTTGGGTAAAAAAAAAAAAATAAAAATAAAAAAAAAAAGGAAAAGGAAAAATTATACTTTTTAAATAGTTTTTTCTCTCTGTGGACGAATAAGATTTCCTGACAAAAATTAAGAAATTATGACAGATTTAATATTTTATAATATTTTAGACCTTTCTAATGAGTTATAGGAAAATGAAGTGGTATTTTCAAGATGTTGTTTGGACTGTGATTAGTGATATTGGGCTATGTACACAAAATTGACTTAAATATTAAGCAAGAGGTGTTATGAAAAATGTTAGTCTGAAAACATTTCTTGTTAAGGTTTGTATTTTGTATTTCCTGTATAGAACATATTTGTCCTTTATCGGTCACATGTCTGTTGAAGTGTTGAAATGCACTACTTGTGGTTATTCTCAGAGATGGTAAAAGACGTTTGTGTGGCCAGAATGTGTGGCCTGTGCAAAGTTTTCAACCTCTGTGCTATATGCAAAAAAAGTTAACATACAGCCCTGACTATATAATATACACAATATACAGTATCTCACAGAAGTGACTACACCCCTTTTTGTAAATATTTTATTATATCTTTTCATGTGACAACACTGAAGAAAATGACACTGATACAGAAATGCTACAATGTAAAGTAGTGAGTGTACAGCTTGTAAATTTGCTGTCCCTTCAAAATAACTCAACACAGCCATTAATGTCTAAACCACTGGCCACAAAAGTGAAAATGTCCAAACTGGGCCCAATTAGCCATTTTCTCTCTCCGGTGTCATGTGACTCGTTAGTGTTACAAGGTCTCAGGTGTGAATGGGGAGCAGGTGTGTTAAAAGTGGCGTTATCGCTCTCACTCTCTCATAATGGTCACGAAGTTCAACATGACAACTCATGGCAAAGAACTCTCTGAGGATCTGAAAAAAAGAATTGTTGCTCTACATAAAGATGGCGTAGGCTATAAGAAGATTGCCAAGACCCTGAAACTGAGCTGCAGCATGGTGGCCAAGACCATACAGCGGTTTAACAGGGCCGGTTCCACTCAGAACAGGCCTCGCCATGGTCAACCAAAGAAGTTGAGTGACAACGACCCCAAACACACCTCCAAGACGACCACTGCCTAGCTAAAGAAGCTGAGGGTACCTAAACCCTATTGAGCATCTGTGGGGCATCCTCAAACAGAAGGTGGAGGAACGCAAGGTCCCTAACATCCACCAGCTCTGTGATGTCGTCATGGAGGAGTGGAAGAGGACTCCAGTGGCAACCTGTGAAGCTCTGGTGAACTCCATGCCCAAGAGGGTTAAGGCAGTGCTAGAAAATAATGGTGGCTACACAAAATATTGGGCCCAATTTGGACATTTTCACCCAGGGGTGTACTCACTTTTGTGGCCAGCTGTTTAGACATTAATGGCTGTGTGTTGAGTTATTCTGAAGGGAACAGCAAATTTACACTGTTACACAAGCTGTACACTCACTACTTTACATTGTAGCAAAGTGTCATTTCTTCAGTGTTGTCACATGAAAAGATATAATAAAATATTTACAAAAATGTGAGGGGTGTACTCACTTCTGTCAGATACTGTATATCTATAATATATACTCATACGTACACAAATACTTACATATATGAATGAATGTGTAAAATGTTTAAAGAAAAAAAAAAGTGTGGTAATTTGCACACTTGCAAATATTTCAAATAAATAAATAATTTAGAGGATCAGGATTTGGTTTCCTCCATGCTAAACCATGTCCCCTGCATTAGATGTGTTGCTGACTGCATCTGCGACTGCACATTAAATAGTTAGATCCTAAAAATTAGATCTAAAACCTAAAAGCAGTGTGTAATTTTCTTCCAAACAGTCTTCAACGTTAATGAGACAAAAACATCCATTCAATTACTCTCATTTCCATATTGCATGCACATCTTTCCTGAGGGTAAAGTGAGACTATCAAATGGCTCATTTAATGTATAATTAACACAGAACCTTTAAATCTTTACATTAAATTATTCTTTCAGGTGTCCCAACAAACATAATGAAAAAAAATAACTAGCACAGGAGGTTATTCTTTTAAAATAATGATAATTAAATAAAACGGACATCAGCTTACATCAAACAGCGATCACAGTGCATAATATTCCTTTGAACGTTAATCCAGATGGGCTGCATTGACCGAGGATTTACCCTGCGCAGCGGCAGAAGTTAGAAACCCTTGCTAATGTGCGGATTAAAGGAAAGAGAAGAGAGCGCCATAAGATCCTTACATAATGGCAGGGTCTTCATAAAACATTCATCAGTCTGACTTAAAAAAAAAAAAAAAAAAAAAAAAAAAAAAAAAAAAACGGCTGGGTCAACACCACTGCCATTCCCCACATTCAACACACAGACCTAAAAACAGCCACACTGTGAATGCGTGTATGCATAGCTGAGTGGGCATATTTAGAGCGTTGTGCACATATCAGTGTAAGTGTACTTGTGAAAGCACGAAACATACATGCAAAAAAAGCTTTAAAAAAAAAAAAACTATAAAAACCCTGCGTTCTCTGAATGTTAGTGTTAACCTGAGAATTGTGTTGTGATGTTTTTAGGGCACGATTGAGAAAGGATGTTGTTACTGCTGTCAGACCACTGCGGACACAGTAAATGTTACCATTTATTTAGATATAAAGATATACACACAGGCTTTTGGACAACACAGTCGTGTCCTAATGGTTAGAGAGTCAGACTGGTAACCTAAAGGTTATGGGATCGATTCTCAATGCCCTTGAGCATGGCACCTAACACCCCTAATCACTCCCTGGGCGCCACAGCAAAAATGGCTGCCCACTGCTCTGGGTGTGTGTCTCCACGGTTTACAGCGTGTCTGTCTTCACTACTCACTACTCCTAATGTGTGTGCAGTAACTTGGATGGGTTAAATTCAGAGGACACCATACTTACCATACTTGGCCTCATTTGCATGATTTCATACAATCTGTTTATACCTATTTACAGTTAGGTTTAGGTATAAACCTTAATGCCTTTTTATAAAAATCACGTTTTCATATGGATCAAACTGCACAAATTTGGCATCTCAAAAAAATAAAAGTTTCGTTTTCTCATTAGATCGGGTTGGGTTTCAATCAGAGCCTTACATAAAATTCATGCTCAGATATAAACTAAGTTTGCTCTAAGCTCAATGTGTCATAACTGCTATTTTTTGGGTTGATTATGCTTGATTCAGCATGAAGTTTGAGGTAAAAGGGTTTGAATGCCATTTCTGAACTCAGTTACCCTACATTCAAGAACATTTTCACCACATTTCCCATTTACATTCTCCTTAAAGTGCCCTTATTATGCTTTTTCAGATATTACCCTTCATGTAGTGGTGTGTAAAACCGCTGAATCTTAAAGATCTGCAAAGTTTCAAAGATCAAAGTGCACGATAAATGGAGTTATTGTCTCCCAAAAGAAAGAACCGATTCTGAACTGCATAAAATGAGTAGTCAGTAATTCCAGTCTTACTTCTAGCTCGAACCTAACAAATGTGCTTCATGCCAGTCTATGGTCTTCACTGGCTGCCTGTGGACAATGTCTACTTCGTCCCACCCTCGAACACTGTAGTTGTAGCTGAGGCCTGGAAGAGTTTGGTTCGCATTGCCGACATGTTGAGAATATGCTGTTTTCTGCACTGCGAAAGCAAATTCTCTTGGCATGCACTTTCAAAGGATGAGGACTCGGGCTCAAATTGTTACAATAAAACCCGATACCATCGTTACCATTTGTATCACTGTGTATACTGAGGAAGCTTCCGGAGCTGAAATTCAGATATTGATATGTCATAGATATGATTTCCAACATGCTCTGTAAGCAGTAGAATAATCACAACAGACTGGGTCAGCTGACCAATCAGAGCAGAGCAGGCTCTCAGAAAGGAGGGGTTTAGAGAGGTAAGATCCTTTAACAAACCGTTTTAGACACTTGAGAAAAGAGGTGATGCTGCAACGGATATTATGAGAAAATTGAGCTGTTTTTGTCCTTGGATGCATGTAAACCTATTGTAGAAGACCTCCAAAACAAAATGAGAAGCCTTTAAAATAGCATAACAGGGGGCATTTTAAAATCTTCCCTCATGCTCTGATAAAGATGTGGAACTTGACCATTGACATTGGCCAAAAAAAAAACATTTTTGCTTTTGATAAGTGTGGTTACTGTTTTACCTCAGTCGAGCATACAACACAGCCCACGGGTTCACAGGGGACGGAAGGTAAGCGGGAACGCACTGGAATTCACACCACACTGACTTCCAGTTTACAGAGTCTCATTGTACGGTCTGAATCAGTCTGTGTGATTTAGTCCGTCCATCAGGTTTGCCCGAAGGCAACAAAGCTAATTTAGCCCAACTCTCACAAGCTGTCACATGCTCCCTTCCTCTCATTCTCCTCACAGGGGTGTCATTGCTGTTACGTAATTACTAGCTAGCTGACAAACAAGAGCAAGGAGAAAAAAGAAAAAACACTTTGAGGAAGAGGACAGGGAGGGTTTTGCTTCGTAAAATTTCCATTCAACTCAAATTGCACTGCTTTAGGCATTCAAGCTGACTGGAAGAATGACAACAGACCTATTTCATATCAGTCCTGGTTCAGCACTGTTTATGGTCACAAAAATGGCACAGACTTCAGTTTTGACAGTTCAGAACAGCAGCTTGACAGCTTTGCAAGTAAGCTTGAAATGCTTGTGTCAGGGTAACTAACCCAATACAATACAGGTGACCCGGAGAAGATTGAATACTCTGGGTGTAAATAATGTGAACAAAACTCATTTGAAATAAAATTCAACAAGTTAAACAAGGCATAATGTAACATCTGTCGTTTCTTCTTTTTCTTAAAAAAGACAAGTCTGGTTTACAGTAAGACACTTGCAATGGAAATAAATGGGAAAATCCACAAACACTAAAATACTCAGACAAATATTGTGTGTTAAGATGATTTGAAAGGAAGGGGAAAAACCTTACTTCTGTGTAAAGTTCAATTTTACAACTTTGTTGACAATGTGATGCCTAAAGCCCTAAAATGACTGTAAAAATGACTGTAAAAATTATTTTAAAAGCAAAAATTGTCCTTTCACTTCCATTGTAAATAAAAAATCTGCCTTATGTTTAAATAAAAACGAGGAACAAATCAAAATTGATTTGTGTTAATAATCATTATGCTACAAATGCTGTTGACTGAGCTTAACTTGACTTCCTTTAACATAAAACAAACATTTTAAAAGGAGTATAAAGTATCCAAAGAAAATAGAGAAGTAATATAAGATTTCACAAAAACACAGGCTTGACATTTGTGTTTTACACTCCAGAATGGCTTGATGGGTCAAAGTAAGTTATATTGAACCAGAAGTAGTTATGAAACATCTAAGTACACATTCCAAGTTATTTTAAGAGATTCAATTAAATGCCTCGGATTTAATCCTAAAAATTTTAGAAAGAAATACAGGGGTCCAGTCACTACCCGAGTGAAAATCTTAGAGGTCAGGCCAAAGCAAACATGCAGCTGTCTTCACATTACTACAAAAATGCAGAATATTTGTGGTCTTCAAATATTAGTGTACTGACACGTTGATAAAGCAATATATAAGGGAAATAATTCTGAAAGATGAAAATGTGGGAAAAATGTGAATGTTAAAAGGGTGCAAAATGATTTCAAAACCGGTTACCTCATATAATAAACTTTACTGAAAATACATTAGCTACAAAATCTGATAATCAGTTTATAGAGCCCCTGCGTCCTGAATCGTAACACAGGAGGCCCTTTTTTCCGCTCCCGTGGACCTTTTCCAGGTCTCCACAGTCCTTATTCCACAAGCTAATCAAAGTAGTAATAAATCAGTCTCTAATCTGTACTACTTAACACTAACAGTGACCTTGCACATACAATATAGACACAGCAAACAATATGAAAGGTACACACTCACCGCTGTCCTTGCTGCTGTTCTCCTCGATGGTCATCTGTTCCGCCAGCTCCGAGAGCGACTCATCGATCGTCTGGCTTCCACGCAGGGTGAGCGACAAACGTCTCTTAAACCTCTTCATCCTCTCCATAGGCCTCTGAGGCAGGGGGGGCCTGCGGAAACATACACACACACACAGACAGTGTTAATCATCATCAGCCTGCGAATATCTGCAGATCATGCAGCATGAGAGTAAATCATGCTTTTATTCAGTTCAACAAAGTTTGAGTAGTTTGTGTTTGTTTTAGCTGTTAGAGATGGTTTAGGCTAGTTCATGGAAATGATCATTTAAAGGGATAGTTCACTCAAATTAAAATCATTAATTACTATTTTACTATTATTTACAGATAAACATTGATCAGCAAACATAAACTGAAGCTCAACAGAACCTGCAAAAGAACAAACCTCTTTCTGAAGCTCAAACGTGCTGCGTAACACGAAAATTAATCTCATTGGTTCTCGCACGTCAAGCAAACATGCTTGAGCTTCAGTTTACCACAACTGTGTGAAATAATGAATGTTTATATGTGAATAAAAGCTTAAATTCAAACTGTTCATCATATAAAGCGGTTGTGTCTCTTCATAAAATTTGAACTAAACCCCTTAATTCATATGGATTAGTTTTACGATCTCTTAAATGATGAACTTTTTGAAGCATCAAAGTTTCAGTTGTGTAGCTGTCAACAGAAGGACAGAAAGCTCTCAGATTTCATCAAAAAGATCTTCATTTGTGGTCCGAAGATGAACAAAAGTCTTACAGGTTTCGAACGGGTTTCGAACAACATGAAAGTGAGTAATTAATGACAGAATTTTCATATTTGGGTGAACTATCCCTTTAAATCAAAATTGGAGTTCTGCAGCTTTTAGTGCATGTTAATTAAAATTTACTGTACTTCTCTTTAAGTAAAACAGACCAAAATAGTAATGACTCATCTAGGCGCACAGGCGTATTCCAAATAAAATGTTCACTAGAAAGAGAACATCCCATCCCCCTAATGCTTGTCTCGGACTAGCAAAAGAAAAAATTACGGCTTGCCGGCATTAATAATGCTTGTACTTTCCCATTAACTTTCCCAACCAACGATTTCTGGAATTAATACATTTTAAAAGAGTCTTTTTTGCTTTCAATGTAGTTTTACCAAGCTTTGACATACTGGCTAATGACTATTTAGAGTCCTTCAATATTTCCCACCTCAACTTCCTGTTTAAAAAGGGGAAAACATGCTTGTCAAACCATTTACGAAGTACGAAGATCAATGTGGAGGCCTCGTTTACTTGCGCGTGTTTGTAAGTTCCAGTTGGATAGTTTTTCATTTACACAGCAGGACTTTAAGCCTCAGACGTGACATAGTTAAAAAATAAAAAAAAAAACATATCAATAATCAAAAGGCTTTTAATCAAATATTCATGAGACTATTTTGTTTTTATAGGCACTTCCACAAATGCTTGTGCATTATTAAAACACACTCCCACATGTGTCATACCTCCCTTTACACCAATGCATTCTCAAAATAAAATGACAGCAACGAGACACCAGGTTTACATTAACAGTAAAACATGCAATAAACAAAATAATAAAAAGGTACAATTCTGATTGAATGAGGGTTTGAAGGCAAATGTAATTTGAATGTAAAAATTGGAGAAATGATCATGCAAAAATATATATCCAATATTAAATATGTATAAATAAATTTAAATACATGTATAAATAAAAAATAAAAAAATATTTATAATACATTTAAATTAATAAATGCATTTAAAAATAAATCAATCTGTCATCCCTAATAATTATTAAAAATACATTTTGTCATCTTAGTCTAATATTGTGTTGCCATTTTTAAAAAAGCAATAAACTACTCAAGAGCATGCATAATGATGTTAAAGAGGTAAGCATTTTTCATTGTGCATAACACCCCTAAACGTACAATCACTCATGCATGGCTACTCTAAAGATTTCTATATACACCTTTAGTGTGCGTGTTGTGTATTTCTCTCAATACATGCTGACTTTGCATAATTTTAGGCAGGAAACACCTTGCTATGGAAGGCAGCGGGACTCTTTCTGTCTATTGTATTACCACCACCAGACTACACACACCCAAATTCACACAGGACGTGAAGGTTCGTTGCGTTCAAAAAGCGAAGTATAAATTAAACCCTCCAGGGCTCTACCAGAAGTACAGCACATACGGATAACATTTGGCCCCTATGAAGAGCCGGGTCACTGTAATCATACACAGAGAAGCATAAAAGACTATCAGGTTACAGTGACATGGCTTTTCTCAGGTGGTGTCTGATTTCAGGACGCTGCAAAGTGGGAAATGTGCATGCAAAGACCACACTACAGGAAACGGCCGGTCGGAGCATCTGTGATTGGTTCCTCTCGAATACAGTCACGCATTCCCATGCGCGCCATCTGTCTATCCGACACAGACTAAAGGAAGGGGGGGGCTGACTGAGCCCCCATATGAGGGATTAGACTACTGATACAGGCCGATATAGCGCCAACAGATAGTTTAATGTGCACGCTGACAGAGCACATCTTCTCAAACAGCTGGTATCTCATTCTGCTACATAGGACAGCAGGGTCCGGACACACCCTGAGGCCACAAGCGTGTGTTTTCATGGGCTTGTGTTTGAACAGTTGGCATTCCTGTTTAAGACCTGCTAGGACAGGGCAAAACCAGCCTGAACACACACATACAGGCACATTAACACACTGTGAAATCACTGTCCTGTTCATTCAAGACATGCAGACGTAATTCTCCGTCATGCAATTTTAGGCTTCGGCTGCGTCTGCATTAATCTGGATACATCTGAAAACTGCATTTGGGTCATTCTGTGTCAAATCAGTCAAATTTCTGAAACATAGTTGAACATGGTTCGACATGCTTTGAGATCCCCATATCTATGGGACTGAACTATATAGGGCCTTGAAAATGAAGATTTCAAAAGGAAAGTTTATTAAGAATGAGAATCTAGAAGGATAGATAGTTAACAGGCATGCAAACTTTGGAAAATGAATATTTATGGCACCCAGACAGGTATGTTCTATGCAACTGAGTTGATGGGAAAATTAGATATCTTTCTAGTTTTAACATTATTTTTATTCTTTAGATATTCCTCTTTAAAAAGAGAAAAGTATCAGCTGTGTATGCAAAGTGGCCCACATTTGGTTTTTGACCACTGAAAATGTATTCAATTTACCAATTTACTCATGGAGCCACATTAACATGCCCATATCTCTGGGATTTAACCATTGAGAGCCTTTAAAATGAAGACACCAAAAGGAAAGTTTGTTACGAACCAGAATCTAAAAGGATATCAAGATATCTTTAAGATAACTCTTCTTGAGTTACAGGAATGCAAACTTGAAGCAAAAAACAAGAAGTGCTTCTGTTGTCACTGCTGGCATATAAAACAAAGATGGCTAAAGTCAACAGATTTTATGCTGCCATCTTTCTAAAGTCATTTTTACACCCCTCTAATTTGACTCCAAATCTCAGGTGAAAATTGTCATTTTGACCCCCCTCTACAAAATAGTGGATTACTCAGTAAATATACCTCTGTGACATTTAATATTTGGCTTTCATCACTATTTATGTTTGTCTTTCTACAGAAAAAATATCAACAAAATAATTTCATAGTTTCCATACAATTCGAAAACAGCAATTTCAAATGTATCCGCTTTGGAGAGCGTCTTTAAAAAGCTAATTTTTGCAAGACAAAAACACTGTTTCAGTGTAGACAGAAGGCCAAAGCAAGAGAAAAAGATGCTTTTTCAAATGTATTCGGATTAATGTAGAAGTAGCCTTTAATGTTGGCCTACAGGGACTTTCCGATGAGCCTTTTCAACTCGTCTCGAGTCTGGCTCATTAAAACAACTACAAACGCATCGCTAAGTGGGCGTACAGGCCGTTTTCTCTCTTGGTTTGTACACTTCTTTTTTCGGCGTAGGACACCAACACTGTTGTTTCAGTGACAAGCCGCATTCTTGGCCAATGAGTTAAGAGCGTTGGGGACAGTGCTGTCTATTGTCACCCCACCCCTTCCCATCATTAACCCCCCCCGGTCTGGTGCAACATCCGTCTCCAGACAGCAGCTCTCCCGGGATCACGCTGATAGGAAAGTGGGCTGTTGGAGGGGGTAGAGAAGGCCGCATAAATATGCAAATATGGTTACAGGTCATTTAATATGCATATTGTAGGCGGGGCTTGTGGTCTATGGTGATTATATAATGTAGATTAAGTGTAATCATATTTTTGTTGAAAATGAAGCTGTGAACTGACAAATTGTGAAATATTATAACAAATTAAATCAACTGTTTACTATTTGAATATATTTTAAAATGTAATTCATTCCCGTGATGCAAAGCTGAATTTTCAGTCTTCAGAGTCACATGATCCTTCAGAAATCATTCTAATATGCTGATTTGCTGCTCAAGAAACATTTCTTATTATCAGTGTTGAAAACAGTTCAATATTGCTTAATATTGTAGACACCATGATACATTTTTTTCCAGGATTCTTTGATAAACAGAACATATTAAACATTATCCAACAAATCTAATAAAAATCTAGTTTTCAATATTGATTGTTTTTAGCTATAAACTCAAAGCTATAAAGTCAAAGCAGTGCTATGCTGTTTTGGTCACCATAACCCTAGTCAAAAGAGCCTAACTCCAAAGTCTCTAAAAATAAATTTACATGAACTTTAAAAGTCAGACTAAAGCAATAATTTGTTTATTCTTAGTCCATTCTTTAGTCCAAATGAAATGAACAATAACAATAGTAATGCTTGACTTAGCAAACATTAATAATATAAACAGCAAGTTCAAGATCTAGACATAGACAAAAGAATCCATTAGTAAAGCACAGCGTGTCAGAAACAGCTAAATCTACAGATCTATTGTCTCTTTTGCTCTTTTCATCTTTCTGTGTGTGTCCATATTAGTAGTTTTACAGTCGCCCAATCATAAGCGAGTCTGTGAATCAAACGCCGGGAGAGAATCTGTTTACATCCCCCAAGCCAGGATTAGCCCACCTCCTCTGTACGCGCTCCTCTTGAGAGATAAGGGGTCTTTATGTGGCAATGAGAGGGCGCATTACCCACACCATAACAAAACCCTCATGTGCCTCGTGTGGGCTGGGGGAGGCACGGGAGCAGATAATACATCCCAAACTCACAGTGGCACAAACACAAGCACTGCAGAGACACAGAAACAAAACACCAGCAGCACCGAGAACTGCTGCTGCCCTCAGCTCCAGCTGAATGCTGGGACGACCCCTGCAGCCGGGTGGCACCACAGACCGAGGGTAATTAGAGCAGGAAAGACTGACATCAAACATCACACTAGCCACCAGCCAAAAGCATCAAACAGCAGGCTAATTAACCACAGCCTGGAGAGACAGAAACTGAGTTAGCCAGCTCTAAGATACACAAAAAGCATTAAACCTGACGCACCGTTTGTGATGCAGACAACTCAAATCAAACTGCTTATTGGAGAGTTTTACTTTTCTAAGCAATTGGACTCAAATCAACTCAGAATACTTTTACAACTGTACTGCATTGAAAATCTAGCAAGACCATTTTGTCCATTTCACTTTTGAGCTACTTTTCAAATGTCATATGTAGATATTTATGTGCTATTTTTTTTTTAAAAGAAATTAATGCTTTTATTGAGCAAGGATTCATTAAATTATGGAAGCTTGTTTCCGCCATGAAATAAAAAAAAAAAGGTAATTTCGACTTTTTCGCTCACAATTCTGACTTTTTTCTCAAAATTGTGAGTTATAAAGTCAGAACTGCATGATATACAGTCAGAATTGTGAGAAATAAACTCGCAATTGTGTTAAAATGTCAAATTGTGAGGGGAAAAAAGACATTTTCTCAGAATTGCGAGTTTTATCTCTCACAATTCTGACTTTATAACTAGCAATTGCATGTAGGTCAGAATTGCAAGTTATAAACTCAAAATTCTGCAAAAAAAAGTCCGTGAGATATAAACTCGCAATCCTGAGAAAAAAGGTCTTTTTTTCAGAATGGGAAGTTTATATCTCTCAATTCTGACTTTATAACTCGCAATTGTGAGTTTATATCTCGCAATTCTGAGAAAAAAGTCAGAATTGCAAGTTATAAAGTCAGAATTGCATTAAAAAAAGTTGCAATTGCGAGAAAAGTCAGAATTGTGAGAAGTTGTAACTTTTTTATTTTTTTATTTAGTGGAGGAAATAAGCTTCCATATTAAATTGATCAGAAGTGTCTGTAAAGACATTTTTTAATGCTTGTTTTTTTTATATAAATGCTGCATTTTTAACTCCATATTTATTAAAGATTCCTGAAAAATGGTTAAAAATGAAGGTAAATATAATTTGGATGTTTTCTGGGATGTTTCCAAAATGTCAAATTATGAATAAAGTGTAAAAATACTATTTAATTATGCATGTTTGGTATACAAAAAATTCTAGCTATAATAGCCTTAGCAAGAAAAAGAATTAAAAAAAAAAAAAATTCAAATGTCATTTCCATACACCTTGGAAAAATGATCCCTGATATTATTTGCATACAATATCAGACTGATGATAATAATAATAATAATAATAATAAATAAACATCAATATTGGTTCATACTGATATGGCCATGCATCCTAAAGGAAAAGTCCCCAAAGTTCAACCTAAAAAGTCTATATTCATATAGTACACCCTCCAAAACCTACCGAAATGTTTTACTTTTATATCACTCATATATCAGAAGGGAAGTCTGGAAAGCACATCTCAAATCTTCAAATGAATATTGGAGGAATCCCGTGTAAGATTGGCATTTTCGATTCTCTTTCTATCTCTTCCCACATACACACAAACAAAAAGCCCATTCCCATTACCATGGCAACACGTCTTTCCTGGGATTTCTCGGCATCTTCTTTCTCACAGATCAGAATCTGTAATTTACCCCTTCGCACGCCCAAAGACAGAGAGAAAGAGAGAGAGAGAATGAGAGAGAGATGGAGCGGGTGACGGAGTGGGTGAGCGAGCACAAAACAGAAGAGAGCGAATGAGAGAGAGAAAGAGACATAGAAGAAGCAGAATGATGTCTTTGTGTTTGACTACAAAGCATGAGATCTCCACGGCAACTCTGCTCGTCTGCGCCAAACTGCAGGCAAGTGAGACTAAAATGACAAAAAAAAGGGGCAAACACAAAAGAGAAAGATAAAGAGAGACAGCTAGCAAGCTTAACAGCGAGTGAAATTAGGCATATTACACGCATGACTGTACAAGTGGCTTCATAACCATCCGTTTGAATCAAGCAGGTCTATAATACCAGGAGAAAGCCACCTGTCAGCAACAAAAATGTGAACTTCACCTCTAAAAGCAAGGCTCTAGGATCAGACACTGACATCAGAAAGGTATCGAGCCCTGTTGACGTGTTGGCATTGACCTGTGGCGTGTTAGCATGCATTAGCACATCTGCCATCCGCCCAACACAGGACATCAAAGATGCATTATCGCCGTCGTTTACATAGCGTAACGTAATTAGAGCCATAGAAATGGACAGATCTAGCTGTCCTGAGGTTTTCATCTGCCTGTCCTTTCGGCGATGCTTAAAGCACTTCAGCGTGTCATTAGCACGCTCTACAAAAATCACTCTCGCCCCCCAGCAGCAAACAAAAAGCAAGTAAAGACCAATGTTCATGCGATGACTGATGGGAAGATGGACGGAATAAATGAGGACCGCCTGCCAGTCACAATGACAAAAGCTAAAGACTTATCTTTTGTGCGTAAGAGTAGAAGTGTTGGTGAACATAAATGAACCATGTAATATGGAAGAAAAACTCCAGTAGTTTCGTTCAGGTAGGGTTTGGTTCCACGTAGAGAATGTTTATTAAGTGTTTTAAAGGGGACCTATTATGGGACCCCTTTTTACAAAATGTAAAATAAGTCTCCCTAGAGTGTGTATGTGAAGTTTAGCTCAAAATACCCCACAGATAATTTATATAGCATGTTAAAATTGCCACTTTTTGGGGGTGAGCAAAAATGTGCCGCTTGTGTGTCCCTTTAAACACAAATGAGCTGCTGCTCCCACGCCCCTTTCAAGAAGAGGGCGGAGCTTCAAGAGCTCATGCTCCGGCATACTGACAATAACAAAACAGGACAATCTCACGCACTAAAAATGTCAGAAATGATGCAAAAAATCCAGCTTTGCATCACAGGAATAAATTAGATTTTATAACATTAAAATAGACAGTTATTTTAAATTGTAATAATATTTCACAACATCACTGTTTTTACTGTACTTTTGATCAAATAAATGCAGCCTTGGTGAGCAGAAGAGGCCTCCTTTAAGAAATAACTTTAAAAAAAAAACACTGGAAGTGTTAATATGCTGAGTCGCAGTTTATTAAATGAAACAATCACACAAACACTCAAGCGCATTAGTCAGCTTACAGCATCAACCACAATGAATTATGTTTATCTTATAAACACTGAAATATTCAGCTGGAAAACCTCAAAGCAAGCCATCCATCAGGACAGACCCAAATCAAGATTAATTTGACGGGGTCCTGATGTAGACGTCTTCTCAAATTCTTTGCATCACTTGCCTTGGCTCTTTCCAGAAGCTCAAAAGCCTTCCTGAATTTAAATGTCATCAAAAGATCTTTAGCATGCAAACTTAATTACTCTCAAGTTAGAAATTAGAAGAGAAAAACAAACAATCATTAAGAGTCACAACAGAATCTCTGTGTGTGAAGTACCATCCTCCATTTCGGCCGCTTCTTTTCTCACACAAACACAAACAAAATCCTTGAGACAGGAATGTGGCGATACACAGATAATGCCGTCTGTCAGCCTAAAGTAAACACAAACACATACGATCTCGAAAATCAAAACATCTCTGCTGCCGGACCGAACGAGAAGAGACTGAGGTCAGAGGACGACAGATGATCTTTGTCCTATTGTCAGCAAATACTTACACAGAATAAAAGAAAGAAAGTGAGAGGAAGAACTCGAGATTATATAAAATTAGACGATTCCCAACACAATGCAGTAAAAGCGAGCAGAGATGGAATCACAAAAGAAAGTTATTTTCACGTCAACAAGTGTCTGCCACTGTTCTTGGAAGCATCTCTAGGTGTAAATATCCAGATCAATTACACAAATACCATCCAATCATTATTCAGAGTAATTATAAGTATCACATGGCATGTTAGGAATACAACGGTCATCAAATGTATTGTCTTCTCATACTGTACACTAACTTATGACTACCAGGCAAATATAGGAGATTGTGTATATAAACATGAATGAAAATACACATAGACTTCCCCCAACACCCACTCCCAGCAGTCTAGAAAGTATCACCATGTTCTTATTATGCTCATAAGTGTGTGTCTGCACATGTTTGTGTCTGAGAGAGATAAGAGGATGATCACACACACAATCCCCCATGACAAATGAAGCACCGAGCAGCACTGACTCCAGCAGGAAACTGCCTGTTCTCCATCTCTGACACACACACACACACACACACACACACACACACACACACACACACACACACACACACACACACACACACACACACACACACACACACACACACACACACACACACACACACACGACCGTGTCAATGGAAGGTCAGACTGATATTACAGTCTGTGCCCACATGACCAACAGCGATGAAAGTTTGGAAGGAGCATTTATATACCATGGGAATACCATGGTGTTGATTACGTAATTTTTCTCCTTTCCGCAGGTTTCGCACTCACACCCAAAGCCACTTCTTAAACAGCTTGTGAGTACCAAATTTAGTTATTTTCTGCGGCTTATTACGCTTCAACAGTCAAATTAGGGATGGACGATTATGGCCTAAAATCAAAACCTCGATTAATTGAACATTTTACCTCAATTACAATTAATGAACGATTATTTTGTTTCTGTTTGTTTTTTTGTTTGTTTTTTCTGCCCTCATTGTTCACTGACAGTGTTTGTACTGTAAATATGATTGACTATTAAAAGGTGGGATATTTTTTCCTACTGAAAGAGTGATCTGACATAGCTCACTTTCAGCAGTTATTTTATCTATGGTTTGTAACATTTCTTACAGATTTCTGCTCATTGTAAATCAGGGGTCGTATTCACAAAACATCTTAAGGCTAAACGTAGCTCCTAAATCGCAGATTTTTTTGCTCTAAGAGTATTTCACAAAGCATTTTAGCGCTAAAACTAGCTCCTAAATCTGTGAAACGTTAGGAGTAGTCAAGGACTCCTAAGTCACTAAGACCAAATTACAAACAGTCCTAATCCACCCAAAGACACTGTACACCATTGAGGCAATAGCTATAAAGCCTTAGGTGCTGAACTTTTTCTTCATAAATGCAATACATTTTGATTTATAGATTTGAACCTACGATGCGCCAAAAATAAATCTAACAAATAAATAAATATTGTCCGATTACCTGTGGCAGTGGAGTTCACACTTACAAATGATTGAATAGAGTAATAAAATATATAATAAGCGTATCTGGTGTACTGTCCAAGGAGATCGAGGGCTCCGAGCTTGGAATTTAGCCCAAACCCAAAGATCTCCCCCTATCCCCAGCCCAGAGTGAGGGACGGGGTGGCGGAGGGATGCAGAAAACTGTCAAAGTATCTATAAGTGAGTCGGCTCTCGTCTGTGTATTTATTCATCTTCTTGTGCTAATTAGAAAGACCGTTTGAATGTATTCCTCCCAAACTTTGTTTATAAAACATAATTTGTCGCTTGAATTCTGCATTCTCGAGATGCAGAGATCCAAGAGGCGGACAATTAACTGTATATACTAGTTTAATTAGTTACACTTAGCCTACATTTTAAAACCTTTATCTGAATATGGCAACATTTGTATTTTAACACATTTATTTTAAATATGAAAACATGACCTCATTCTACAATATTTCTATGATTAAATCGCTGACTCTTCCCCCATCAGCCAATCACTGTGTGTATACTCTATAGCAACGAGGTCAACCCCGCCCTTTCTCTTAGCTTAAGACTTCAGTCTATTCCTTAGTAAAAGTTTGTCTCAGCAGCTTTGTGAATAGGTTTTAAGAGAAAACTCTTAGCTAAGAACTTTTACTGCTATTTAGGAGAACTCTTCGTGGTAAGATAAAATGTTTTGTGAATACAGCCCCAGATAAAGATAAATTAACACAGCTGAAGCTGTGGGTTGTAAATAGTTCTTTCAAAAGTAGAAAAATATATGCTATAATAAAGCTACTTTAGTGATAAATCACAGGACAGCACTGACAACTAGTTTCTTTTTTTTTGCTACTGAATTGACGGGGCAGAGTCACGTGGCTACACATGCGGTAGTAAAACAGAAATAACCGACATGGGAAAATTACATCGGTTAGAGGTTCTGAATTTCGGTTTTGATTACTTTTTGATTAATCGTCCAGCCCTAAGTCAAATACACATAAAATTCTGTAAAAATGCACATCTTGGAGATTATTCATGTAAACACAGTTGGTTATGTCTAAAGTGAATGAAACCATTGGGAAAGAAAACGCATGTGTAACAGTATATTGGATCAGTGCATTCGCTTTTAAAGTGACAGCAGTCTGCTGTCTCTGTCATTAATGTAAAGCAAAAACCAAAAAAAAGAGAAATCACTCACTGCTCCTAACTGAATAACTTCTGTAACTGTAATTATAAGTATTATTCTGTATTTAATTTTTATAATAAAGACTATCCAGTGTGTTACGTTTGCCGTGTATTTTGGTTGTTTCTTTCTTTTTTCTTTCATTCTTGACTGTGATAATTCTTAGGTTTACGATTGGTTGGCTAGCACGTCAATCATCATTATTCAATGGGTTGACGCCTCCCCCTAAGGAACCAATCCGAACTCGCCTTCTTCGTATAAAGACCCGGAAGTGATGAGAGGAGAGAGGCGCATGTTTTCTCTTGTTTGACTTGCTGTTTGTTGCTAGCGTCCTCAATAGTTTTTTCTTTGTTACTTTATTTCTCTAAGCTTGTGTTGTTTTTTTATTTTGGATACGACTCTGTTCATTCAAAAGATCTTCCTGGACTCAGAGAGGAGGAATAGTTAGTACTTCACGTGACCTACACAATGCAACACATTAGAGATTGAGTTTGTTTATACACACCAGGTAAGGAGCGGATGCTACCCCCATACCCCATACCTTCATGCTTTATTTCTTTGTTAGTTTAGTACTTTAAATGGTGTAAGT
Organism: Elopichthys bambusa; assembly: GCA_037101425.1. Classification (NCBI taxonomy): domain Eukaryota; kingdom Metazoa; phylum Chordata; class Actinopteri; order Cypriniformes; family Xenocyprididae; genus Elopichthys; species Elopichthys bambusa. The sequence goes on along the minus strand of CM074454.1, from coordinate 4,922,731 downwards.
TAGTATACATATTGTTTTGTTGATTTCGTTGATTTCGCGCCACTCTTTGTCCCTCACTCCTGTGTTCCATGTTTTGTTTATTATTTGTACATAATTCTGTAAATATTTATTTCTGGACTCAGTTTTTTTGTAAAAACCATTGGGTGTATTTTCTTCAAAATGAGATACTAAAAAGCTTTAATTCCAATCTGTCTCTGCCCTATTCATCTAATCACACAAGTTATCAGTAACTGAACCCGTTTATTTATTTATTTATTTTTTTTATTTAACTTTAACACATGTTACATACTCTTTTACATACTCTAAACATCATTAATAGGGAGACGTAACAGTGTTATTTTACAATAGATTAATTACAATTTCTGTAGTATTTCTGTACTTGAATACTACTGTTAGACCTAACTGAAAAACTTAAAGCACTGTTTATTTCATTTGTATCTTGATTCTATTGTATTTATTTGTGCTATAGTTTGTAATGTGTTTGTTCTTTTTTTTTTTTTTTTCTCATTTTAAGTTTAAACTCAAGCTCCTTTGTGCTGTGTGTAAGCTAGTGCACAACAAAAATACCTCATTGTAAAAACACAAATACATTAAGTGAGCAAACATTAATGTGAGGCTATTGTAATGCTAATTGATGAATGTTTATAAGTCCATAAATCCAAATTAAAATCTGTTCATCGTGTGGATTACTGTTACGATGCATCATGTACTTTTTGAAGCTTGAAAATATTGATTGCCTAGAATTTCAATGGATGAAAAAAAAAGAAAAAAAGGATGCAATAATATTAAAAATATCAATACTGCAGTTTTCCCCCGTGGTATTGAAAATGGTATGGAATATTATATTTCAAGGCATCATATCGAAGTTAGACATTACAGTATCGCGACAACACATTTAAAATTGAAAACCATGGTACATCTTTAAAAAAAAGTATCGGCATGGTATATGTCCAAAAAAACATGGTATAACCATTATGCAATTAAATAAGAAAACACAAAACATGGCACATTTACCAAGATATGTGTCCAAACAAAGCATGATAAATCAATATACAGCTATTGTTTTTCCTCACAATATTGCGTGACTATTGATCCTTTACATTTTTAAATGTACTTCTGTGTGGATTCATATCCAAATGCAGGTCATCTAAATAGGCAGAAACTCTTATATGAATTATGAGGCAATTTACTGGACAAAAAAAAAAAATGAAGTGAATCGCCACATTTAAACGTCATGTGTATCGTATAGTGCTGTAATAGTACTAACATAGTACTTTTGGTTATTAAACTGGTGAGAGAGGAAGTAGTTTAAGGAGGGCGAGTACTAACAGGTCAATGAATAAGAACATCCGTCCCTCCATGTCCCAGAAGCATCTGCAATGTCCCACATTTAGTCTCTCTCTCCGCCCGAGAGATGCTCCGTTACTCCACTTAGCCTTATATTTTTAGCCTGTAGCACAGGCCAGCTACCCTCCCTCACCCAGATGTGTCACTTCACCACTCCATCAGTCCAGCTTCAGCCACAAACCTTTCAGCAAAATACACTTAAAGACACAGAGGTCAACATTACTGCAACAGGAAGTGCACATCTGGCACAATCAGCTGATATTGAGAGACTCTAGATATGGGGCGGCAGTTTATCTGTGGCTGACCGTCCTTACACCTGACTGGCAGGAGGCTGCTAATCCCACGATCCTCTTTAACGGTGTGTAGCCATGTCGGCCTCAAACTTCCTGTCATTGTCCCCACAGCAGGTGAGTGGCATTCCAGAGCAGAATCACAAACAAATATCACAATAGGGGCAACAAAAGCATGTGGTGAGACGTCTTGGCCCTCTGGGTATTGTTATGTACTGCCACAATGATTTTGCTACATCCTTAGACCTAATGTTCTGGAATATAAAAAAATAATATGCAACTATAAATAAATAAATAAATATAAAGCTGAAAAAACAAACAAAAAAAAAACACCTACACATATTGGTTTGATGCTATAAATATATTAAGGAACTGGGAAAAATCAGCACATGTGGGAATAAAAGTAGGTCGATTTGATGTGCAATGGTGCACCGCAATGCGCTAGCTGATTTCAGCGTGTGATGTAACAGAACCAAACTTTGGACAGGGAGTTTAACGCCCATCTGACTCAAAGTTAATCATTCCCTACTTTCTCCTGCTCTCAGATAATAACCAGAAAGAGTGTGCATGTTTTCCCACACTGTCAATAACAAACCGGTTTAGTCGGCAAAGATCTGATATTTCAACACATTTAAATAAACAGACCGATAAACTTCTGCATAGAACCCGTCGCACAATTAATCATTTTATTAATCTTATTTTAGTATTAGTAATTTTAGTACTAGAAATTTGATTTGCATGGCTTTATTACATATTAACATTTTTAGAGATTTTATTCTGCTTTGAATATGACCAAAAGAAAAAAAAAATTTTCACTATGTATTTGTGCTTTTAGACCACATGTAGCTATGTCTAATGTAAGCCAAGAAAGTTTAAAGACCCCCTGTGGTGACAATCAAGTTCTTAATGTTGTTTATATGTCTTATGTGGTGTTTTTAATGCAAATTCATCAGTCAACACCATTGCTGAGTATTTTCTCCTTAAAACTGCAGTGTACCATTCTCAAAAATTTGGTCTGAAACCACCTGTTTCCTACAGTCACAAACATGTAACCAATCCCGGTCAATGTGTGGGTGGGGCTTTTCTCCACTGACTTTCTATAATGTTCAAAGCTCATTTGCATATTCATGATTCCACATAAATAAGGCCAGGGTCACATTCAAGCTATTTTAAAAATCATTTTCACAGGAAAAAAGTTTAAATATGTCATTTTGATTATCAAAGATGAGTTTTAAAGGATACAATTATTGACTGCAGGAGAACTTTTAGATGGCCTACACATTTTAAAATGCACAGCATTTTTCTTTTTGTTAATATTGATAACTCACTTTGTACAACACAAGTTTTTGTCCAATCTAATTCTCTCTAAAATGACAAGCAAATCTCCAAATGCATAACAAATAATGACTTTAACAAGCTGTGCTAGAAAAGAGCTTCGATATGTCACACCTCAACTTCCTCAATAGGAAATGCATTGTCAAAAAGTGACCCACACTGACCCACTAATGGGAGGGGTTGGACTGTATCCACTGACCTACTCTTAACCCAGTACAACAGGCTACTTTACAAACCACAGTGCTAACTACTAGCTTTGGACTCGATGCTAACCAGTATTCACACCTTAAAGATATCTCCACAAATCAAAGGCCATCTGAGACCGTCTACCTCGTGTTGCACACTAAGGGTCCTTTGACTCTGCACAACACAGCGCTGTGATAAAACCCCCACGGCCCTGTCTGTTCCCATGACAGATCATGTGCACAGATATTTCTAGCTAAATCACTCAAGACCTGGAGAATAAAACAAAAGTGAACTAGTGTGATCGATCACAGCTGAAGGGAACTGTGAGGACAGCCCAGGGTCAACGCAATATGCTTTTGCACAAAAAAGGGAACTATGGGATTGAGATATTAAAAATGGCAGGGGGCAATTAAAAGGATTCATTTTTTCAGGTTTACCACAAGGTAAGCATGCTTTTTTTTTTTTTTTTTTTTTTTTTTCCCAAAAAAAGAAAATTTTGAATTTTGCAATAAAATAAAAAGTTTATCCATCTAAACAGTTTTTTTTCTTTGCAACTCAAATAGCAAATTTTCTATAAAAAAGAATCAAGGTCATTATAATTAACTAAATCTGAAACTAAAACCATTAAAATTTACTTAAATTTAAATAAACTTCAACTGAAATCAAATAAAATATTTAAACATGTTTTTTTAAATGACCAAAAAACAACAACCAAAATTACCAACTAAACTGAAAGCAGAAAATATAAAAATAGAAATTTTCAAAATATTAATAAAAATTATAATAATACCTCAATGATGCTAAACTAACACTGAATAGAATGATCTATCTATTCTCCAAATCACTTGTCCTCTGTAGCGTTGTGGACAAATAAAATCAATATAAAAAAATTAAAATCAATATAAGCACTTCGTTGCCTCAGACTTTGCTTTTCTGTGACAGCATGTCAAAAAGTAGTACTAAAAACCAGAACATTCCTTTAACACAGATTTAAAATAGTGTATTTTCTTTATTCAAACATGAGACGTATAAGATCACAGATGGTGCACAATCATTCATAGGAGTAAAAAAAATGAACTGACTCACAGATGACAAACTCAGGTAACATTATCAACCTCTATTCAATAAGTACAAAGTGTGCTTCACTGCATGCAGAAAATGAGAAGAAAAAAAAAAAGACGAGTGCAGAGATCTGTGACGCTCAGCTGTCGCTTAGAGACCCTGGAATGTAAACACCATGTGAGAGGCAGTGAGATCACTGTGGGCAACACACACACACACAGACGCTCGTTCAGTCGAACGTGAGTGACACCAAAGTGTCTGTTCCCTATCGATGTGCCTTGCCATAAATATTTTAAAGGTAGAAGGATGAAAGAAGTCTCACAAGACACTCTCACTCAGTCGGAGTTGCACAGACATTGTTTTTGGAACCGCAAACCTTAAGGGGCCGTTAACACAGGACACTTTTTATAACACGGCGGCTTAAAAATGGCACATTCATGGTGCAAGATGTGGGGAAAAAAAAAAAAAAAAAAAAAAAAATCACTGAAATCGTCCATCTGATGTCTGATGTCCCAGACGAAAGATTTCCATCGTGAAACAATCGTGGTGATTTCTATGATCGTGGCTCTCAATCAGTTGTCCTATGTCGTACAGTGAGAGAGGTTCAAAGACGTCTGTTTTCCTGGTCTTGCGACCAAAGATAGCCTACGATAGTTTTCTGAAATTCAGCATGATCAACGCATAGTGTGTTTGCTGCTACGACCTACGTCTACTGACCAGCCAATAAAAATGCGACATGAAATCAAAGCGACATGGTGCTAAAACTTAAAACTGCTTACCTCAAGCTCTTTTCCCTTCTTTCGCCACTTCCTTTTTATTTTCAGCATTTTCAACTACAACTGCCAAAGTGTGATTCAACATGGCGTTTTGTTTACCACTAGCGCATGCTGATGACATTTTATTCTTCTATAGAAACTTGCATCGTAGCCTACGATTCAATAGGAGTCATCATCGTGCAGTCTATATGCATGTCGTACCCAAGTTTAGTAGATCCATGTCGCACAGTGTGATAAAGTAATGATCTTATAGGATTGCTAAAATCGTGCAGTGTATCCAGGGCTTAACAGGTGCCGTGATGAAGAGATAATCAGTCTCACTTCACCTGTCAGTGCTCATAGTGTTATGCCTGATCGGTGTATCGCGAATGAATCACAAAACTGCACTACAATTTAAATAGTTAAAATTAATTTAAAATAAATAAATAAAATACTCCATAGAACAACTACAATTATCAGTCCAAAGCCATTGCAAACTAGGGCTGAAACGATTAGTCGACATTATCGACAACGTCGCCAATAAAAAATTGTCGACAAATATTTGTTGTCGTCGAATAGTCTTAATCTCATATGACCTATTTGAAGGGCCTGCAATAACGCAGTTTGACCAGTGGGGCGCTGTAGCACAATACTATAATGCAGCCCTCCCGGATCCAATCCAATAGAAGAAGCCACAGCGCTTCGAAGTGCGTAGTGCAAACGATGTCGAACCCCGTAAAATGTGGGAGTTTAACATAGCATAAAAATGCTGTCATGCAGGGCCACCAACTCTCATTCAAACTCACTGTTCTCACGCCACACGTCCATTTTCTCACGCAGTGAAAGATACATAGCAGAGCAAAGAGGACACAGACAATGCGCCGACAGATGAGACAGATCAGGTTACTTTTGATATAAAACAAAGTCTCAGCTTTTAAATTGTCAATTTTACTATGGAATTCAAATGATACATGTGGTTTTGGCGCTCTTTAATTTGGCATAACATCGCTGTAGCACCTCAGGTCAAGCGGCGAACCTATTATCTTCCTCTTTATATGAATATGAATGAACATCAAAAAGTATGTTGAAAGATACAGTACAACTTACTGAAATTAAGCCATCTCTAATGTAATCACTTAATCAGAGTTTCAACCGCAGAAAGACTTCAATAAAACAGCTTGAAAACAAGTATGTCACAAAATGTTACATTTACCTCAGGAAAGCCATTCAATGACCATAAACTCTAAAAAGGAGGAAAGAAATCTAGAGAGGAGCTTTTTGTTTTTTAAATGCACTATTACATATTCATATTTTCACTCTTATTGAAAAGTTATTACAATTCCCAGATTTTATAAAAAAAAAAAATTTATAAAAAAAAAAAACTTATTGCTAAAGTGGAATAATCATACAAAGCATACTGATTAACCAGTGTAATAATCAATGATTAGTCGATTAATCGTTCTAATACTCGTTAGATTAATTGATTATCAAAATAATCGTTTGTTGCAGCCCTATTGCAAACAGCATTGAAAACAAGTGTACATCAAAATATCACTTCACTGGAAGTGGAGAGGGAAATTTCCCCACCAGTCATTGCACAAGTTGTCATGCAGTACTACACAAAGCTCAATCAGCTCCCTAGTTCAGAAGTCAGGGGACACTGATCAGGGAGTTGGTCATTTTAAGGACTGTCTCACTCGCAAAATCGCTCCCTAAAAAGTCCTTACTATGGCTGCCCCCTAATAGTCGACTAAAACGTGGCCTAACGTTAGCCACTTTACATGGCCGCTCGCTCTAATGTTAACCTAGATAAATGTGTGCTATTATTTGGCACACATCCTAGCATTAATGTGGAGATCACTTGCCTTTTTTCCTCATAACAGCGAAAATAACTTAAAATAAATTTTTGGTCATACAGATAAGAGTAATACATGATTTGAAATTTAAGGGTCTATTTTTACTTGTGTACTTTTACAATAACAACAAAACTTGTGCTTTTGTTAAATAAGGATGCGCTTTCTGCCATCTCGATCGCCGTGAACTTCTTTCTGGAGCGCGCCACAAAAATCAACCGAAACTCATACAAGCATGCCTACTTGCCTCACAGACATTCTACATGTCTATAGAAAGCCTGAAATGTCTACTTTTAAATGAGCCAATTCAATCAAAAAAACTAATATTCTCATGAAACGTGAATTTCTCTCATTTCTGATGGCGAGTCAACATCAACTTTATCTTTGCAGCCGAGACGGACTCAGAAAACACCAGTTTGCCAATAAATTATTAAAATGTTCAGTAAGTCTCCTTCCCTCCTTTCTGATAAATTCATAATCATTACTTTTCCCAGTGCGCTACGGAAAATGTTACATGTGTGTCTGAACGCTAATTTATGTTTTATTATTAGGGATATGAACATTTTGGCCGATACCAATAACGGATAATTCTTTATATTTGAAAGCCAATAACCGATGTATTGGACGCCAAATCTAAATCCAAATTTTTTATAATTTTTGAGAGCATGATTCAAAGTCTCAAAGACAAGTCTCACCATTAAAAGCCATGTCCCAAGCACACAATTATAATGTTCTCATTATAATATTACGTAGCCTATATAACAGACTTGCGCTGCACATGTTGCACTTAACTTGCATTTTCCTTTTTGAAGTGACTCCAATCATATTTCAAGCAATTCAAAACCATAATGGTGGACAGTGCGCATCTGAAGTGTCTCAGCTGAAGGAAATAATCCATTATTTATCGGCTTTAATATATCAGCCAAATTTTCTTATTGGGCCGATAACAATAACATTAAAAATGAACATATATCGGCCGATACCGATATGGCGGCCGATTTATAGTGCATCCCTAATTATTATGGTTTAGTATTTGTTTGTAATGTAGAACAATGTTAGCATTGTTACATATAATATCCTTCTCAGCCAGCAGCCCTGTGTCCTGTGTGCAAGCCTGATGCAGATCCAAAGAGATTATCAACCAAACAGAGCACAACATACAGAGCGACAAATGGTGTCAAAGCGATGATCACAGAGGAAAGTAGGCCACTATATGGTGCAGAGAGCACATGTAGCACAGTTGGACCGAATGTGAGATGGGCACTAGATGGTACTGTAGGAATTTTGTGTGTGTGTGTATTTGTGGGATGCAGAAGCAGTCTGGCTCAGTGCGGCACTATACAAAGAAACCTTTCAGTATGTTGAGAGAGAGCAGAACCAGGAACAGGCTAATACACACAGACAAGAAACATACACTCACATTACATGCTAAATGTACTGGTACATTTACATGGGCAGACACCTTTATCCAAATTGACTTACAGTGCATTCAATGTGATCCCATACCCTTGTTATTGCTAGCGTCATGCACTAGTTTCAGGAACTGAGTTATCAACATGACCGATACTCATTTAGAGGTACATGACTATCGTTAAAAGATTGCGATCTCGATTCAAACACCCACGCTCATCTCATTCCTAAATGACAAGGATTCTCCTTTGTCTATTAAACCTTTGACAAAATCACACCGGAACATTCAAATATGTGTTGGTGCTGCCACTGACCCAGAGAAAGCAGTTGTCATGTAGGCTGTAGGTAGGACTGCACAATATGTCGCACGCAAAACACCAGCACCCGCCATTTTTTAAAAGCCGTGCACACAGCCTAAATATTTATTCCATGAAACATGGAAAACAGTGATAGATGGACCTTTGAACCGTACGCTAAGGAAAAAATCCAGGGCGACTTTGAGCAGACCAAGCGAAACATGATTATGTATTTCTGCTAAGCTAGCGACATTGGGCATCAACCACACGGGCACGGAAAAAGCTAATACTGTTTCATATACTATCTACTTTCTTTGTATAAACGTTATTAGATAGAACTGATTAGACAGGACTGTTCAACAGATCGTAAACTAATGAAGACGGAGAATGTGAGCACTGTGTGCTCAGGATCTGTCTGAACTGTTCTCAGTGCCGTCAAAATAAAAGTAACAACAACAAGCGCAGTTTACATCACTAAGGCCATAAGGGAACATTAACCACACTGGTGGCAAAAGCCCCTATTATTATACCATGCATATGTTGACTTTTTTTTTTTTTTTTTTTTTTTAATTATTATTTAAAGAAGAAACCAAACCAATATATAGTTGACATCTGAGGTTTAATGCTACAGAAAAAAAACAATAAAAAAATTGTTTTCAGATTGTTTTTTTATTTTTATACAAAAATATGGCATGCAGTTACTTCAAACAATGGAATAAAGCTATTCAATACATCACTCAAAGTAAACTGTGATAATCGTAATTAATAATCGCAAATTACAATTTCAAGGGAATAATCGACAATTATGATTTTTGTCATAATCGTGCAGCCCTGCTTTTTTGACCACAGAGTATCGTCATTTCTGTTTTACATAGATTCAAATTATCACACAAGCACTGGGATAAAAGTTCATAGTTCGGAAATAAACACTGATGTCTACGGAAGCGATCAAAATATAGCATCACTTTTTGAAAACAACTTGACGCTTCAAATACCGATTGTATCGATTACATCGTTACACCAGTAGGTAGTGACAAGTTTGTCACTGAATCATTCATTCAAGAGATTTGTTCAAAAATGCTGTTCATCCAGTAATGCATATGTTGACTTGATAGCAACCTGAATCGTAACAAAGCACTGTTTGCCAGAGGAGAACTGGCCCCCCTGACTAAGCCTGGTTTCTCCCAAGGTATATTCTCCATTTTAACACCTATTTGCCACCCGTTTGCCACCTGATGTCACCTGTTGGAGTTTGGGTTCCTTGCCGCTGTCGCCTTTGGCTTGCTTAGTTGGGGACACTTGACATTTGACATTCAACAGTACTTTGCATCTGCCTACACTGACACCATTTTCTTTAAGAGCTGCTGTGCAGCCAAAATTATATACCAGTTATCAATGTAAAGCTGCTTTGACACAATCTGCATTGTAAAAAGCGCTATATAAATAAAGGTGACTTGACTTGACTAATGAAACTAGTGAAGTATTTGAGTGAGTCATAAATGAATCATTCAAACTTTCTTTTTTTTTAATAAATAATTCATTTAGATCAATTAAACATTTTTAAAAGACTGCAGCAATTAACATTTAACCTCTAGTAAATTTTGTTATTTTTTGTTTAGTTGTCTGTTCAGAATCGTGGGAGAATCGTGATCTCGGTTTGATTCTGAATTTATCAAGAATCGTGTAGCTCTAACAGCTACTCTTTTTTCTTTTTAAATGACCAAATGACAGATCCAAATTGTAATGGAGTTATTAATTAGCAGTAGTATTAATATCAACTAGTGTTGTCAAAAGTACCGACTCCTTTGCCAAGTCGGTACTGAAAATTTAAAAATGTGAAAAATACCAGCATTTGCCTCTTATTACCGAAGTCGGTACTTTTGACAACACTAGTATCGACCCATCATCAAAATAATATTTCTTTGGACACATACCAAAAAAATGGCTTTTATCTGTAAATTTGACAACAACTAATAACCAATTAAGTAGGAAAATTCAGAAAATCAGTTAGAAATATGAGTCAAATTAATTAGTGATCTATCTTTAGTTAAAAGTCTAGTTCTTGAAACCAAACAAGGGCTTGAGGGAAAAGACAACAAGCACACAAATAAACACATAAACACATACACACACACACACACACATACATTCCTTGCATGTCTGAAATATCTTTCATTGTGAGGGGTGTCGGGTCCAGGGATACAGGCAACAGTTTTCCTCTCATAACACTCAGATCACACAACAACAGAGTTTGCCCCTTACTTAGGTCCTGTATTATACACCTCTCTTCCGGTAACTGGTTGTTCTTCCTGAAAGGTTAACATTGTTCAAATAGCCAACAGCAGTTTACAGAACTGTTTGGAGACTAAGCTTTTGCCAAGTCATGCGGAAACTTAATGTCAGCCACAGAGTCCTGAATCGCAATCAGCAGCACAACATGACAGCAATATGAGGTCACTGCAATGACATCATATTGTTGTCATGTTGTGCTGCTGATGGCGATGCATGAACTCTATAATTAGGTCACGTCCTGTGAGGTTCACCACTTCCTCTTCAAGGAAGCCAGAAGAGAAGGTTCTGAACAATCTGTGCTCAAAGAATATGATCAATGATATGCACTACCGTTCAAAAGTTTGGGATCGGTAAGATTTTTAATGTTTTTAAAAGAAGTCTCTTCTGCTCACCAAGGCTGCATTTATTTAATTAAAAATACAGTAAAAACAGTAATATTGTGAAATATTATTACAATTTAAAATAACTTTTCTATTTGAAAATATTTTAATATGTAACAAAAAAAAAAGATGTAAATCACAACTAGAACAATCACTGTCAATACAGAAAATGTGATGGCACCCCTGATCTGGGTCGCAACCTTGAAAATGAGAATTAGAGAGAGAACCAGAGCAGCACAATGAGAAAGAGAAAAATGGAGAGAGTTCTGGTTGCCAATAGCAACATGCCCTTTCCAGAAGTTTAAACATTACTAACAGGGTCCAAAATGTGTGAACCACTTCAAGAATGTGAACTACATTTAGCATGGGGAAAAAACATGAGCTGAAAAACAACTTTCATCTCAAGTCTTAAATTGTTTACACCTGTGCCAAAAATGGATTATTAATTAACAATACAATAAAGAGAAAAGAAAAAGAATGGCACTTACATTAGAGAAACCAAAAAAAAAAAAAAAAAACTATGAATGTGTCACAAAGGTCAACGTTTTTAAAATCACATGATAAATCACATGAATAGTTTATACATTATATATGTATATATATATTATATTATGACGGGTCACAATATTCATTACTTATAATTACGCATAATTTAATGTTATTACTATAGTTCATGTAGCAACGTTAAAATAAAGTGTTTTGTAAAATAAACCAAATCCAATTCGTCAACTAGTCGTTCAGGCAACCAAAAACCATTTCAGAAGCAATCCGGAAAATAGTGGATGAGGTTCTGGGTGGCTTACATGAGAAAAATAGTCTCACCAGACCAGAGCAGAGACCAACACATGAAACATCGCTGACTTCTGTATCTGGTTCGTGTGACTACGCTTGTATGAAAAGTTTGTGGTTGGAGGAAGCAAGTGGGTGTGCAGAGATGTCTGTACTGTATGCAGAGCATCAGCTACTCTTCAACAAATGAACGGTATCCCATCATGTCCTTGACCAACTGAATGTACAAGAACCCCACTGCAAAGAGAACAAGAGACATTGGTTCTCACGTAACAACCCACTGCCTCACTGCGAGCAGCTATGTACAGGTCAAGTTACATTAATGCCTGCAACAATGTGTTTCCTCCGTCTCACTTACAACTTACCCACAAACACACAAGAAAGCATGAACAATCGCTCGGCAAAAACACCAGGAGATCAAATCAATGCATAAATCTAGATTATGAAACACACTGCCTACTTAATTGTCTCATTTTTACACTCAATTAGTTTCTTGCATCATTGTGTCCCTTTCCCACAAACCCTTTACGTTTATTTCAATGAAACAGATTGAGTATTGGTGACTTTTACTACTCCTACTACTAGTACTACTCCTACTACTAGTACTACTACTACTACTAGTACTACTACTACTACTAGTACTACTACTACTACTAGTACATCTTCTGCCGGGAAAAGTAGAATATCTAATGTTACAAAATAATATGGAAAAGTTAAATGGAAAAAAGAAGCTCAATGGCTTCTCTCAAGACTAGTTTCTTCACGATGATGATTAAGCCAAGTTTACATTACAGGACTTTAAACGTCAGCAGATCGTTGTGCTGTTCACACTACATGACACCACATAAATGATCTGCAACAGAAGGTTACACACTACACGAGCTGACGACAACTCTCTCACCCAACGACTTTATTTGAAAATGGATGTTGGGGGGAAATTTTGAATTAAATTCAATTAAAATTAAAATAACCCTTTCACACATAAGTTTAAAATATTTTGGCTGACCTCCCAGAGTTAAGGTGACTTATTTTAGAACGTTTCCCTTTATTGTTTCCATGATGACGCGTTATGCTTGTCACGTGACACACCGCGGCCAGCCGGCCACACTTTACGACAGATGTATTGCTTTTCTCACCATGTCATCAACTATCTGATATTCCGATTCTCAAATATGCACGTGAGTGTTTTGTCATTTAAAAACCTATACAATGACCTTGATCTTAATATATAACGTGAATTGATCCATTTGTCCCAAAATACATGTGGCCAGTGAACTGTAAGAAGAATAGAGTGAGCTTTACAGTTACTTACCCAATGTGTATCTGATATGAATAAACGTTGGCAAATTATATTTGAATGGATTGTTATTGCTGCTTCCATAGTCAGTGTATATTTATTTCATTGGTATTGAGTCAGCCGACAACTACAGATATTTAGCATGCTAGATATTTGTCTGGCGTCTGCGAGGTGTCGGTGACACGTCTGCGAGCCTTTTTAATGCGTCAATGAGTAGTTCACACATAAAGATTGGCGAGCGCCAATCACCCGCTGATTTTCCCCTGATCACAGCCCGACTTGTCGGCGAGCGTATTGTGCATACCTTTACTTATTCCCGTAGATTTTGTGCTCACACCCAAAGTGCGCGCACATAAAGCCGCCTCTCAGTACTAAACGGAGTTCTTTTTTTGCTAATTATTGCGCTTCAACAGTCAAAATGCCAGTTTTGGCGAGTATTCACGTAAACGTTATGTTGTAAATGGACAAATAATTGAGAAAGAAAACGCATGTGTAACAGTGTAATGGATCCATTCGTCAGGTCATAAAGTGACAGCAGCCTAATATACCTGCTGCCAAGTTATGAGATAATTTAAAAAATATCTAGGCCTATTATAGTGTTGTCAAAAGTACCGACCACGATACCAAGTCGGTACTGAAATTTTTAAAATGTGCCGCTTTGAGCGCTGTTGAGCAGATTCGTAAACGCCTCTGATTGGCCTTTGTGTTCACGCACTCATCAGATATGTCCGTGATCAGCTCGCACGGGAGCATTTGAAAGCACACGGAAGTGTTTGAATTTGAAAGCGCTTTGAAAGCAGGTGTCTATCAGCAGACCAGTCCGCTGACAGACAGTCCTGTGTGTATCTTTGTAAGCGCTTGGTGAAGACTCAGAGCGTCATTGATGTCTATTTACAACATGCTTTTGAAGCGTTGATCATTGTAGCCAATCACAGACATATCTGATGAGCGCATGAACACAATTGACAACCAGAGGTGTTTACAAATCCACTCAGCAGCGCTTAAAGAGTCATATTTTCATAAAATTTCAGTACCAACTTGGTATTGCGGTCTGTACTTTTGACAACACTATATCTATATGGCAGTTTTCCTCCATAGTATCGATGTCAAAACACTAGAAACAGTGCAAAAAAGTTAATGTCAAGCCCTGTTGACAGGTGAATGTGATTTGTTTGCATGATACCTCAATGATAATCATGCGGCTAGGTGTGCTATGATATTTTAAAGAAGTCAGACCTCAAATCTTTTACCTGGTCTATAAAATAGGCTAAACAATCCCACAGACCTACTTGAAGGAGCGACCAGACTTTTGATGGACACTTAACTTTGGCCAGCAAGCAACCCCTTAGAAACACCCTGGTAACGATCAACAACACCCGGTCACATCACAGCAATAGGTTCTGCAAATGCCTTTTACTAAAAATGTAAAAATCTAGTTCACTAGTCCAGCAGTTCACCAATTCAATACACTAGTCTAGCAGTTTGTCAAATCTAAAAACCATCAGTATCCAGTTTCTAAGGATCGTATCACTTCCATTCCTGATTTTCAGTGCTTGGAACACTTTTTGAAGATGTTTTGAAGATTCCAAAACACCCAATTACCAAGCAAACAACAAAGCATCTCATCCGTACAAAAAGACATTTAAACTTCACGCTATCAGCAAACACATTACAACCACATACCCTGAAGAAGCTAGAGGGAGGGATGAAATATGGGTATAAAGAACAGTTTATTAAGACAAAATTAAAAGCGTAAAGTGCGCATGGGTGTGTGGGAAAGTGAGAACGAGTGAGACACTTTTTTTCGTGACGCCTTTTTAAGGGCCGTGCATAATCAGCATGATCCGCCACCACAATAAAGACAGTGAAGTACAAAGGACCCAGAAGCGACAAAGGCCATGTAACCCTGCTCCTCTGTCACAACACACTAACACAACGTGAAACTGTATCATGAGCTTCATCTGGGTGAGGCATGGACCCATTGTCCTCATGTTACATTCACTATCATCATCAAAAGCACAACTAGAGCACACAGAGAAACAACGGCATGCCTATATCTTATATACCCAACCCAACATTTATCATCATCATCACCACCATGTGGGTCACATTACATGCAGCCTCCCTACACTGAGAACAGCCAAGCCACAGTCCCCAATTTGGGTCATCCATGCAACAGCTGCATGCCAGGCTGTGGAACGCACCCTCATTTCCATCTCAAGAGCCCCTGATTGAGAAATAGGCATCATCCATGGGCTGGCAAACCCCTAAATTGGTCAGCAGCCCATAATTGCATCCAAACAGGGCACATGTATTCATATCCATGCATACATGTCTGCTCATTTGCGGCATTCAATGCATGCACGATTTCATCTGCTGCATTCGCATAAATAGCACGGGGGCATAACGGAGGGCATATGAAGTTGGCACCACACTGATGTTCTCTACACTACACAAGTATTTTAACGCAACCCCCTCTGCTCTGCTGGAGGGCAGGGATACATTTGTCCATGTTCACGATTCATTAAACCCATCAACACATTTCCCAGCGTTCCGAAGTCACCTGTGGTTTGCCTTGAGAATGTGTGGATGACGTCTGAATAGGTGGTTTGTCTATTAACCCGTTTAAAAATAGTGGTTAATAATGTTAAATATTGATGTTTAAAGGGTCTACACAGATTGTCAAGTATAAATATAAATTGTCTTCATTTTATATTAACATTTTTGTCATATTACAGACGAAACAACTGCAATAATATTTAAATGGTCTGTTATTCATTTTAGAAATTCTCATATAAATCACTATCATAAAGTAAACATGCCACACAAATTACCTTTCTGAATAAGTAACTGATTGATATTCATTGTAAAATTGTATGTTACATACAATTACATTATAAAGTAAAAGACATTGTAACTGATGATTACCATTCCCACCTCTATATATATATATATATATATATATATATATATATATATATAAAATCTCCAATTAAACTGACATGTACTCTAACTTTTGGAAACTTTTCCAGGGAATAAAATTCAATTTAAGTGGACAAATATGGGATTAAACGGGTTAAGAGGCAATTGTCGATCAGTCTTTGTACGTTAGTCCGTTGACAAGCATAACAACTGATTCAAATGAACAGCTATTAATAAATGTTTATTCAACACAACAATTTAATTTCAATATTATGATTCTATCTGTGGAAAGACAAGCGTAAAACAGAAGTACAAAAACAAATCTACAAAGACTGTCAAGATTGTTATTTAACCAGGTGGTGGAATTCGGTACTAGTCAAAGCTTAAATAAACACTTTTGAGCAACGGTTTTTCTTTCCTTTTATAGCTAAACCAACAACAACAACATTTAGACACGACATATAGTTCGTGTTGACAAAACAACCGTCGATTAAACAACATTTAAGCAGATTACTCGACCCAAACACTCCTTAAAACCTGGCCGTTTTGTTTGTTAAACATAAGTGGCAAACATTGCATTAGCGTCGCGTCTATCTTCCGCTTAAGCGAAAAAGATCGTTACAAGAAACGAAACGCCACACTTACCAGAGACGGTAAACGTTGTTTGGACGCGAGTCCCTGCCCTCGCCTGCTTCTCGGAGGCCGGATGCCGTCTTTCCACTCTCCGCCAACACACAAGCCGCCTTTCTGCCGAAAAACACACAGCTTTACCTGACCTATATCGGTCAAATTTGAGCTGATATCCTCAGAAGAACGGGTCGGAGGAGCTTCGCGTGTGGTTCACTATGGCGATCGTTTCCCTGGAGCGTACGGTGCTCGAGGCCGGGAGGGGTGCTGCTGCTGCCCGTTTACTGACGCCTCCGCCTAGGGGTGACATCGGAGGAAGAGGAAAACCTTCTTGCACAATTTTTTGAACATCGCACTGATATGTAACTTGACAAACAGCGCCACCTGCTGTCAAATGGGCGCTATGAAGCATCTTCTCTGGTTGTGGCGTAACCAAAAGGTTGTAGGTTTGAGCCTTGATTTAAATAATAATAATAATTAATTTAGTTAATTCTTAAATAATTAAACTTTTTAATTTTGGGTTCATTGTTAGTTTTATTTTGTATCTCTGGTAACTGATTGTGTTTCATACATCCTGACAGTTTGGGGGAAATTTTCTTTTAAAAGTAATGCATTACAATATTGCTTTACTCCCTAAAAAAGTAAAAAATTGCATTACTTGGTTACATTTTATGGAAAATAACGTGTTGCGTTACTTTTGCGTTAATTTTCACCTGGGCTGGGCTTGCTTGTTTGTTTTTTTTGTTTGTTTGTTTGTTTGTTTGTTTGTTTGTTTAAAGTGGCCATTGTTTTGGCCCTTTTATACCAAAAGTGAAACGAGTAAGCCTCAGGCTGAAAGAAATGAAAATTCGCGCCTGTACAGTAGAGGGCGCAGCTTAAACAAATGCAGAAGAAGAAAGTTCAACAACACTCCTAGAAAGAAAGAAACAAATGTGATGTTTAACTAAAGTCATTTTTTTCTGGTTGAATTGGATCATTGAAGGCCAGCAGCATAGAAATTGGTTAATAAAGTGAGATTTAATTATTATTTAACATTTAATTATTAATATATTAATGCATCTCACTGTTTTTGTCCATTTTAAAGAATACTGAATCTGTTTTTGTGCAAGTGAGATGACCCAACACTGGTAACAACAACATTATATAATAGCGTTAAGTTAGGCTATAGCAATAATAAATATTATTACATTATAGAGGAAACTGGGCAAGTTGTCACATCTTTTTACTTCAGTGAATATTTCTCAGGGTAGGTTTATTTTGAAGGTAACTTCCTGTATACGCCTTGAAGTAACAAAAAAAAAAGCTGTTAACATTTCCGTCCCTGTTGCATGATTTCACGTGGGGAAATGTATATGGTGAAAGTTGGGGAAATGTTTCTAGGATCATGTCCAGTTGTGTAATTGGACTTCTGACTCACACCTTATAGTTGCTAAGATATAGACCATGTGAAAATTTCCTTTTGTTTCCTGGTTTCCCCTAAAATGCTCAACAGGTCATTTCATAATCATTACAATACTGAAAAACCCAACATTGCTGGTCACTAGCATAACATACGTTTTGCATGCTGGGTCCAGCATGGGATGCTGGTTGCTGGTCCCCAGCATAGGAACTGGGAGTGCTGGTGGACCAGCCCAGTTTTGCTTGAGAACATGCTGGTCCACCAACTAGAATAGCACTATACCAGCTCTAACCAGCATAAATCAGCCAGGACCAACATGGAATTCATGCTGGTTTATGCTGGATTTTTCAGCAGGGTAGTTGTCATGACAGTTTGATTCTATATATATAATTAGAATATCATCAAAAAGTTGATTTATTTCACTAATTCCATTCAAAAAGTGAAACTTGTATATTATATTCATTCATTACACACAGACTGATATATTTCAAATGTTCATTTCTTTTCATTCTGATTATTATAACTGACAACTAAGAAAAATCCCAAATTCAGTATCTCAGAAAATTAGAATATTACTTAAGACCAATACAAAGAAAGAATTTTTAAAAATCTTGGCCAACTGAAAAGTATGAACATGAAAAGTATGAGCATGTACAGCACTCAATACTTAGTTGGGGCTCCTTTTGCCTGAATTACTGCAGCAATGCGGAGTGGCATGGAGTCGATCAGTCTGTGGCACTGCTCAGGTGTTATAAGAGCCCAGGTTGCTCTGATAGTGGCCTTCAGCTCTTCTGCATTGTTGGATCTGGCATATTGCATCTTCCTCTTCACAATACCCCATAGATTTTCTATGAGGTTAAGGTCAGGTGAGTTTGCTGGCCAATTAAGAACAGGGATAACATGGTCCTTAAACCAGGTACTGGTAGCTTTGGCACTGTGTGCAGGTACCAAGTCCTGTTGGAAAATGAAATCTGCATCTCCATAAAGTTGGTCAGCAGCAGGAAGCATGAAGTGCTCTAAAACTTCCTGGTATACGGCTGCGTTGACCTTGGACCTCAGAAAACACAGTGGACCAACACCAGCAGATGACATGGCACCCCAAACCATCGCTGACTGTGGAAACTTTACACTGGATCTTAAGCAACGTGGATTGTGTGCCTCTCCTCTCTTCCTCCAGACTCTGGGTCCCTGATTTCCAAAGGAAATGCAAAATTTACTTTCATCAGAGAACATAACTTTGGACCGATCAGCAGCAGTCCAGTCCTTTTTGTCTTTAGCCCAGGCAAGACGCTTCTGATGCTGTCAGAGTGGCTTGACACAAGGAATGCGACAGCTGAAACCCATGTCTTGCATATGTCTGTGTGTAGTGGTTCTTGAAGCACTGACTCCAGCTGCAGTCCACTCTTTGTGAATCTCCCCCACATTTTTGAATGGGTTTTGTTTCACAATCCTCTCCAGGGTGCGGTTATCCCTATTGCTTGTACACTTTTTTTCTATCACATCTTTTCTTTCCCTTCGCCTCTCTATTAATGTGTTTGGACACAGAGCTCTGTGAACAGCCAGCCTCTTTTGCAATTACCTTTTGTGTCTTGCCCTCCTTGTGCAAGGTGTCAATGGTCGTTTTTTGGACAACTGTCAAGTCAGCAGCCTTCCCCATGTTTGTGTAGGCTACAGAACTAGACTGAGAGACCATTTAAAGTCCTTTTCAGGTGTTTTGAGTTAATTAACTGATTAGAGTGTGGCACCAGGTGTCTTCAATATTGAACCTTTTCACAATATTCTAATTTTCTGAGATACTGAATTTGGGATTTTCCTTAGTTGTCAGTTATAATCATCAAAATTAAAAGAAATAAACATTTGAAATATATCATCCAAAAGTTTCACTTTTTGAATGGAATTAGTGAAATAAATCAACTTTTTGATGATATTCTAATTATTATATGACCAGCACCTGTATATATAGAGAGAGAGGGGTTGGACTGACTGAAGTGAAACTGAAACACTGGCAAATATAGTGTTGGAGGTTTCACTATATATGGGCAGCCTGGTGGCTAATCTTCACTGATTTTACATTCCACCAGTAAGATCCGAGTGTGAAGGTTCAATAAGAGCTATAGCACAGCTGTACATAAAATATTGCAATCCAGACAACATAATGGGAGACATATCAGAGTTCAAAAGAGGACAAATTGCCAACTGTCAGTTTCATTGGTGCCAATAGTGCAAATCTTGGGGTGTGGACAATGTGAAACATGTATTGTTCTCTGATGAGCCCACCGTCACTGACTTTCCCATATTTGTGCGAGTTATGGTGTGGAGAATCTCCAAAGTGGCTCAACACCCAACTGCCCAGAGTGACGCACGGAGGTGGATCAGTGATGGTTTGGGCTGCAATCGATGGCATTCCCTACTCAGCTTGATGGGCGCGGCACTACCAAGGACTACCAAACCATTCTCAAACCATTGTACCCTAAAGGTGTTATCGTGTATCAGCATGATAATGCACCAATACACACAGACTTGTGACAGAATGAACATGAAAGTGAAGTTGAACATCTCCCATGGCCTGCAGTGCACAGTCACCAGATTTAAATAATGCGAACGTGAGTGTGTGTGTGTGTGTGTGTGTGTGTGTGTGTGTGTGTGTGTGTGTGTGTGTGCGTGTGTGTGTGTGTGTGTGTGTGTGCGCGTGTGACTGAGTGTGTGTGTGCACGCTTGTGTGTAAGTCAGTGTGTGAGAGTGTGGGTGTATGTGAGTATGGAAGTGAGTGTGTGTGTGTATTTTATTTAATATTAATATATATATATATATATATATATATATATATATATTTTTTTTTTTTTTTACAATATATTTTTTAAATAACCCCCTTCATTTGTGTGTCTTTTTTCTGCATTTTGGCTGATTTGTAGGTTGTACCTGGCGGTCATAGTGTGACTTTTTTTTTTTGACCATTTAACCATTTCGAAACATATCCATGATTTTCTTCATATAGGAAATGCCCAAAACATCACCAAGTGATGACGTATTAATGTATGTTGATAAAAAGAAGTTGCCATTCTGGAAATTTTTTAGTCATTTCCTTTGTTATTTGAGAATGCAGTGATTGAAAGAGGTGCATCCAATGAAAAGCTCACTTTGCAATTGATATTCTGTTATTTTTATTATTTACTTTAAACTTGTGACAAAGACCAACACAAACCGCACAAAATATGCTCACAATCACACACAGACAGAGAACTTATATGCAAGAAAGTTTTGTTCTTGATGTACTGCCCATGTGGCTTATTTGCCTAGTTGCAATTGTGGAAGTCATTATGAAAAGGAGACTGTTTAATTCTAATGACAATCATTCATAGCCAAAAAAGAAGAAGAAAGACAGAAAGAAAGAACTTTTTCTGTCATGTCTTACAAAAGATGATTACCACATGTTCCTTATTGTAAGGCGCCGGTGAATGTGAGGGCACTTACACTTTCAGTTTATGTCAGAAACCCACAAATCACGTTATAAGACATATTATAAGACATATATGCTTTATGTGAGGAAAAATATGAATTACGAATATCACAGACAAAGATAAAAATAAAAAAAAGTAGTATTAAATTAGGCACTTAAATATATTTAGTATTTAAAACTGTTTTGTTTAATAAATACTGATAAACATTTGCCATTCATAATGAAAAAAAAAAATTACTTTGTATTGAACATGGTAAAAACACAAAACACCATTAAATATGTGACCCTGGACTACAAAACCAGTCATAAGTCACATGGGTATATTTGTAGCAATAGCCAACAATACATTGTATGGGTCAAAATGATAAGTTTTACTTTTAATGCCAAAAATCATTAGGATATTAAGTAAAGATCATGTTCCATGAAGATATTTTGTAAAGTTCCTACCGTTAATTTATCAAACAGTTGAGATGCATTGCTACGGACTTTATT
Organism: Elopichthys bambusa; assembly: GCA_037101425.1. Lineage (NCBI taxonomy): Eukaryota > Metazoa > Chordata > Actinopteri > Cypriniformes > Xenocyprididae > Elopichthys > Elopichthys bambusa. The sequence continues at coordinate 4,900,542 of CM074454.1, read as the reverse complement.
TGGACAACTTCAAATGCAATTTTCTCAATATTTCGATTTTTCCTGATTCCAGGTTTTCAAATAGTTGTATCTCAGCCAAATGTTGTCCTATCCTAACGAACCATACACCAATTGAAAGCTTATTTATTCAGATGATGTGTTTCAAAAAACTGACCTTTATGACTGGTTTTGTGGTCCAGGGTCACATATGACACATGAAATGTTCAGAATTTTAAAGCTTTTTTGATTATTTTTCAAAGAGGCATGAACTTCTTAGCTGTTGTTGCATAATACTACATAAAATCTTAAGACAATGCAAAAAAAAAAAAAAAGTTATAATATATGTTAATTTATTTTAAAAATCTGTGAAATTTAAATTGTTGAAGTTAAATTTGTTGAAATTGTATTAGATAAATGAAAAAGTATTTGTACTAAATATTATTTAAAGGCATTTTAGTATTTAAAATTGTATTGCTAAACAACACAAAACAATGGAAGACAAATGGACAGACAGATAGATAGGTAGATAGAGAGAGAGAGAAAGAGAGGGAGACTGGCAGGATGTCAACAGGGTTGTTAAGGAAGTTCGAAATGAGCATTTTAATCTAAAAAAAACTGATGTATAGTCAGACCCCCCCCCCCCCCCACACACACACACACACACACACACACACACAATGTATGTCATTACCAGCATCTATTGTCGCAACTCAGCATTAGCTAATAATCAGCCACTATATAAGAAGTGCAGTTCAGAAAAAAACAATCTGAATTACAGATAAGAGCTGAAGACAAGTGCACGACAAGATCCAAGTAAGATGAAGACTGCGACCCTTCTGTGCCTCTGTTTCTTAACTCTCAGGTGAGTCCTAAATGCACCATTTTCATTATACAAGAAGTTCTTCAACAGTTTTATGGGATATAAATTCATGTACATGAAAAGTCTTCAGTGATGACTTGTGCATATCTGGTTTTAGTTACAGTTTAGCAGCCAGCTCTGTGGAGGATGTGTACGAATATCTGTGGGAGAAGAATAAAGACATCGCCAATGCGACACTCAGGACTGACTTCTTGATACAAATGCAGAACGGCAGCCTGCAGGCAGAGCGGTACGTCAACTTCACCATCCAGGACATCGGCTATCTGCTGAAAGTGACCAAGATGTTGAAGAGAATGAGTAGAAAAGTAACTCAGCCCAATGACCTCAGCGACTTCATGAAAGGCAGATACTCAAGCTACAAAAGCTTTGCAGACTTCATGATCAAACAATATTTTTTCAAGGTAAGAACAGAAACACTTTAAACTTTTATGCTATTTCTGAATCCACTAAGGATGCTTTATATTCTCATTTATACAGGGTGAGCCTTTCATCCAGCAAACTCCAGCTATGAGGAAGTATCTGTCGTTCTACAGAAGCCTGCTGGAAAATGAAGATCTGCTGTACTTTGCTGTGGGTCTCCTTCCCTGCTCCAGACTCTGGGTGTGGCTGGGTAATAATCTTAGCATACCTCCAACCAATGCCTACTACACTTGGAAGGTGGAGAATATGGGCGGCCATCCTGAGAAACACTACAGAGCTCTGCTGAACAAGTATCTAAACACACCTGAAAAAGTGTCCAAGGCTAATACTATATTCCGTATACAGATGCAGAATGAGCATAATTTCTTCTTCTCATCTTGAGTGGTTGATGACTGGTTAATTGCAAACGCCGTCTGAGCAATTCAACTTTTCATGAAGAAAAAATTTGCAATTATTTTCCTAATATTGATTGAAGCATTCAATGGCTTCTTTTAAGATTATGCCTATAATAATTTCAAAATAATTTATTAATTTTGTTAATTTATTAAACTGTATGTTTGCAATTGCAAACACATTTTTTGGAGTTTACAAACAATAATAAAAACAATAGTAAAAAACAATACAATTCGTTTACATTTTGTCTGAATATTTAATGTCTGTTATATTAGCCAACAGTTCATTAATCTTTAATAATCATAAAGAGCTATTGAACTATCATCTATGTCTGACAGCTCACATTGCTTTTGTTAAATCTACATTCTGAAAGATATATTCCATTTATGGTGTTATATGGTTACAATAGAAAGTGTGTGTGTATATATACAGTAGTGGCCTACGAAAACTGACATCTTCGTTAATATTATGATTTGATTTTGTAAGCATATTGCATAATTCTGCTTGGAGTCAATTGTTTTATACATGCCAATTGTGCCGACATAATTTTTGCCCAGGCTGTCATACAAAGAAATTATGAACACATGCAAAAACATGCGAGAACCAAATAAATATTAATAGCTGATTATGTTGTAGTCATTTTTCTTTTTCCTGTAGCTGGGTCATTCTACAGAAACATCCACTTTTGGTGTGACAAAATGTCTTAAAATGTATTTCTTTTTCTAACATTTAAACTTAGACCACATTATTATATTACACTTTGACTTTATGAATACACATAAATGACAGCTTAATGATTTTTCATTTTTTTGTGCATTTATTTAAAGCCCAAATGTACCAATTTTTTTTCTCACTGGTGTTACCTTACTTCTCTGGCTTTTTTTTATGAAATATTATTTCTCAATTTTTTCAGCACATGCAGTCAGAGTTACAGAATAATAATGATTATGCAAAAAATAAGGAGATTATGTGTTTTTTATTTTAATCAGGTTAGTTAAAAGTGTGACTGAATGATTCAATTAGCGCAACCATGTATTTGCTATAACAATGAAAATATTTGAAAAACAGTTATAAACAAGTAATGATGCAATCCTTTACATCTTAATTCTTGAGTGTAGCAGAATTCAATGAATGTAAAATTATTACCATGTCGCATATGACACATTTTATTTAATGTGACAGACAAAGAACAGTACCACCAGTGACACAAAGAATCACCAGTGACGTATACATAAGACCAAAGATCCTTATTCTTCAACTATAATTAAGTAGATGCGACAAAATTTTTACATTTGGTATACAATCAAAGACTTATCACTGACACTTAGGGAAAGCAGTCAGTAAAAGATCATAAACAACATTTTAAAAATGTCTGTAAAATACGCTGTCTGTAAAGTCGCTGCTTCTCAGCTGCACTTAATTTAGCCATACCTGCCCAAAGGAGGATTAACAATGAGAAAGAAAAGTTATAATCATGTTCTATTTTATGCAAAAGAACTTAATGAATAGCTTTAAATAAAGTTTATCTATAAACGGGTAACACCAGTGACAATTTTCATGAAAAATGCATTTTACAAAATGGCTGCTGCAAGGTATCAATCCACATGTTGTCAATCATGGTATATTTACTAAATTAAGTAATTTAGTCCATTTATGTTCTAGTTTTTTAAAATTCTATAACAATAAAGTAGGTCACACCAGTGACCCAACTAAAAGCTTCATATGAAATTATGATTTTCTAATTAAAATGTCTGATAACTGAAAAGAGACAGTGGATTTTCCATTGGCCTTTCTTCATTGATCTTCAGGAAATAGGAAGTCAAATGATGTCATCAGTGTAATTTTTTATTTCAAAATAAGAGATTTTTGTTAAAGGTAACACCAGTGACACAACTCCAGGGGACCACTACATTCATTATATATTTTATAATATTTATTCAGCATTTGTTTGTTTTTTGTCATTTACAATATTTGATAGTTATGCATACATTATTGTATTTAAAATGGTAGAAAAACCTGTTTCTGAGTTCAAAATAAAGCACTTTCCCTCTGTACATGACTGTGGGGACGAGCACTTCTGTGGTGTTTGGAATTTTTATAATTAATTAAAAAACAAATATTGCCACATTGATGGCTCGAGAAGGTTTAATTGTTCAAATAACATATTGTTTCATATTAAAATGTCAAAAAATTGTAATCCTAAAGTGTTTTTCAAGAGTAATATTTCTGTAAAGTCTAGGGACAGAAAAGTGGACGTTTCTGTAGAATGACCCAGCTGTAGTTTGCCTTTTTAGCCAAATAATTTTGTCAGATAAATGCCTTAACCAAGCGTTTTGTTCTTCCCTCATATTTAAAATAGTTAATATATAATTAAGGGGGGACACTACAGGAAAAAACACTGTTTTTTTCAGGCACCTGTCAATTTTGAGATTTTGGACTTTTTGGCTTTTCATAAAGTGTTTTTTCAGACTAGTGGAAAGAAAACATCCAAAATACACTTTTAGGCGTATGTTCTATAGCACTTTATCTATTTGCGTCTATAGATTTCAATTACAGTAAATATCTTTAAAGGCCGTTTTCTCAAAATGAGTTTTTTCTCCTGCTCTGAGTCAGAAATCTCCACTTCAGCAGAACTTATACACCAAACCAAGTTTTATTCCTATTTATATTCTGAAGGTTTTTACAGAGGGATTTGTTGATATATAATTTGCCTGATTTATACAACATTTTATTCCTAAAAAAATTGTGAAAATTATTATTTTTTTCTGGCTGTTGATAGTATTTTCTGATTTATAGAGTGATAAAAAGAGATAACCAAAATTCCCTCTGTAAAAAAACGTTGAATTTAACATCTAGAAATGTATGCAAATTAGCACATATTTAATTAGATAACACCTAATTTGCATATTTAAACATTTTAGAAAACTTGTAATACAAAAAATGTTTGCCATTTTTAATGTAATCAATCAGCTGGGGAAGTATGGTGACATTTATTAGTAATTTTTTTTAACTTATTCACCTGGGGTGTCTCGCCTTAATATAAAATATTTTCCTCATATTTTGAATGTTTAATCTCAAAACAAATATCCATGTGTGTGTGTGTGTGTACAACAACATAGATTTCAGCTCTTATCTGTAATTCAAACTGTTATTTCTACAGTGAACCACTTGTTTTATCGTGGCAGTTTATTAGCTAATGCTGAATTGTGGCAATTGGTGTTGCCGATAACATCGTTTTATCAAATATCAAATAAATAAAATAAATAATAATAATAATTTTATATATATATATATATATATATATATATATATATATATATATATATATATATATATATAAACTGCTTCCTTATCATCCTGGTTGACTTTCTATTTTTCTTATTTGTAATATTTATCATAATTCATTTTTATTTTATTTTTTTAAGTATTTAGTTAGTTTTATAGGTTTTTAAATATATTTTAGAGAGAGTTAATGAGTAATGTAAAACAAATGTCCTCCGAGTCTTTATAATACCGTATGCAGGACAAGTGTAAGTATGTGCACTTTACCCCAGTTACATAAACACATACACAGAGTCAAACACACTGCAGTTCAGTTCACCTCGTCTACTCGGTAGTGGATTAAAGATGTCCCGGGCCGCAGACAGATTAAAAGTGGTTTTGAATCATCTGGATCGGTCCCACGGTGCTGTCGTATCCTTTTAGAGACGTTTTTCTGGTGTAACGGTGCGTTGAGCTAGCGCTGAACTCACGCGCTTGCTGTGCAGCATTCTGCCTCATACTTGGCAGCTGTTCCGGGGTCTCTTAGATAATATAAGCCGAGGCATTACGAACAGGCCTACTACTTTTTATTGATGGAAATATATATTTTGAACAACACTGAATCAAAATGTAATAGTAACAACTCTCTTGCTATTATAAATATATCAAATAAAGCACGTTTACGTTACATTTGTTTTGTAAAGTGACAATGTGTTATGGTGTTTAAATGTATATATTATGAACTTTAACCTGTATTTTTCAGCGAGCATCCTTCACTTCTGCCCAGAATGTGTCCTATCATCGTCATCATCCTCAAGCCTTTCAGTTAGTATTTTCCTGTGGTTACCATCATGTAACGTTACATGAAAGATGCAACACAATTGATCCTGTTTTTTTTTGTTTTTAAACATATTAAATGGATTTTATAATTGTTTTAGTCTTTAAATATTGCTGAAATTACATTAAGAGGTTTTTAGTGTGGCTGTAAAGTAAGTTCTGGCTTCTCTGCAGATACACTTTTGACACAGATGTCCTGACTCCAGAACAGAGAATCGCCTACGAAAAGGATGGTTTCATACTCATCCGAAACTTGGTATCGGACGAGGATATTGACAAATTCAGGCAAGACCGATCAACACATTTTTAAATGCATTAAAAATACATTAATTTAGTTTGTAACTGTGTTATTTGCTTATAAAAAATATATAACTTAAAAATATGACAGGAAAGCTAACTTCTTTCATTTAAAATATTGCAGACTACCAACTACCATAGACAGTTGGACAGACTTTGACAGTCTATGGACTTTCAGCAAGCGATAAACTTATCTAATGACATGAGAATACAGCAAACAATATATTGACTAAATGTCTCTAATGTCTCTTTAATGTTTCACCTGCCACAATATAATATAATGTCTTATATTGTCTTAATTTGGGGAGCAAATAAAAAGTAATGCACTGTTCTATGTATCCACACAAGGTATTTTTGAATCTAATTGTGAACGTAATCACAATCAGAGGTTTACATCGCAGTTATTCTAATATTTAATGCATTAAAAAAAAAAAAATGCAACACTGCTACTTTAAATCAATGAGAAATCAGTGGGATTAATAGGAGATTATTAGGCTACATGTAAATAACAGTATTTCAGAGTAGATCATTAACAGAAACTCTGAAGAGAAGTTTAAAGAGATCAGTGCTATGCTTTGCACAAAGTCTGTACATAACGGAGTGTGTGTGTTTCACAGGAAAGAGTTTGAGCACATCTGTAAGAGAGAGGTGAAGGTGCCTGGTTTGTTGATAATGAGAGATGTATCCATTGCTAAATCCGAGTTTGTTGACGGTGAGAGGGCTGTGACCAAACTTCAGGACTACCAGGAAGATCCAGAACTTTTCCGCTACTGCACTTTACCCCAGGTAGACACAAGCACGGAGTACTATGCAAAAAAATACACTCTCTAAAGCAACAACAAAATCTGTTTTGAATATAATTTGATTTGAATGCTTGTTTCTCAGATCCTGAAGTATGTGGAGTGTTTCACCGGACCCAACATCATGGCCATGCACACCATGCTCATCAACAAACCACCTGACACAGGTATAGATACACCTAATTTGATTTACCCAAGTTCGAAGTGTTCCAAAATCAACGTCCTTGTTGGTGTGAAGGGTGGACCTGGTGATCGGATTAAAGGGTTAGTTCACCCAAAAATGAAAATTGTCATTAATTACTCACCTTCAAGTCGCGCCACACCTGTAAGACCTTCATTCATCTTCAGAACAAAAATTAAGATATCTTTGATAAAATCCGATGTTTCAGTGAGGGGCCTCCATTGACAGCAAGATAATTAACACTTTCAGATGCCCAGAAAGGTACTAAAGACCTATTTCAACCTTAATGTTATGAAGCGATGAGAATATCTAGTGATGGGCGATCTCAAAACACTGCTTTATGAGAAGCTTTACAAATCTTTTGTTTCGAATCAGTGGTTCGGTGCGTGTATCAAACTGCTAAAGTCACGTGTCAGTTTAAAACATGCTCCGAACCACTGATTTGAAACAAAATTTTCATAAAGCTTTGAAGCTTCATGAAGCAGTGTTTTGAAATCACCCATCACTAGATATTGTTGAATAAAGTCGTTATTTTGTTTTTTTTGGCGCACAAAAAGTATTCTTGTTGCTTCATAACATTAAGGTTGAACCACTGTAGTCACATGAACTGTTTTAAATATGTGTTTAGTAGCTTTCTGGGCATCTGAAAGTGTTAATTATCTTGCTGTCAATACAGGCCTTCTGAGCCATTGAATTTTATCAGAAATATCTTAATTTGTGTTCCGTAGATGAACGAAGGACTTAAAGGTTTGGGACGACATGATGGTGAGTAATTAATCACAGAATTTTCATTTTTAGGTTAACTAACCCTTTAAGCAGTTATTAAATAATATCTGGATTAACCCCAGAAGTATGCCATGGAAGATAGATCCAAAACATGAAATGTGTGATGCAGATGTTTGCAAGTCCCTAAACGCACACTTGTTTCACACTTCCTAGGTAAGAAGACCTCTCGCCATCCCATGCACCAGGATCTACACTACTTCCCCTTCCGACCTGCAGATCGCATTGTGTGTTCATGGACCGCCATGGAGAAAGTGCACCGGCAAAACGGCTGCCTGGTCGTCCTGCCTGGCTCGCACCATGGCACTCTGCAGGAACATGACTACCCAGAATGGGAGGTGAGAGAGACACAGGAAGTGAGGATGATTACGCAGATGGTCTACATCAGTCAGTCTGACTTTGGCTCTTTGTTTCCTTCCAGGGTGGAATAAATAAAATGTACCACGGGGTGCGTAACTATGACCCAGACCACCCCAGAGTGCATTTAGAGATGGAGAAAGGAGATACGGTGTTTTTCCATCCTTTGCTCATCCACGGCTCAGGAATGAACCAAACCAATGGATTTCGAAAGGCAGGTGGTACTTGCATGCATAAAAATGTAGCTTTTACTCTAGTATTTAAGACATTTCCCTCTTCGGTCCTATTTTCAATTGGTAGCAACATCAAGACCGAGTTGACAGAGACGTGTAAATTGGAACCAACACACAATTTTCTCAACTTCAAAACACATTCAGAGGTGGTTAGGAATGCATATGGCTACATTGCATTTGTAGTATTAACACTAGATATGTTTCCATCCACCATTTTTAAGCGAATTTTGAGATATCACATAAATTGGATTTGATTGGATAATTGGACTCACCAGCAGACCAATTTTATTTGACAGCATCTCAAATGCTGGTTTGATCATTCTGAAATGCCTTAGCCAAAGTCTTTCATCAGAATGATTTGGTTTAATTCCCTCCCAGAACAGTCTCACATGATTGCATTCCCAAACACCAGGAATCCGAACGCAAGATAAAATTACATTTATTGCATTTCGTCTGCACTCTGAGGCACGAGTATTTTATGATGTACGAAAAAAGAGCCACCCGATTGCAGCAAATTCCATGTTTATTAGATATTTTGTGCCAATTTCCCAGAAAGTGACAATTATGCTCCTTTGAACACATGTGGGTGAAATGTTTTATTCAATATTCCAATTTAGTGCACATGTTAAATATGGAAATATAGCTACTATCATACATATCCTACTGATGCAACATGTTATTTCAATAAAACACGTTTTAAACTCAAATCTGTATGACTTAATGTAAATTTGATTTATTTCAGGCCATTTCCTGTCACTACGCCAGCTCTGACTGCTATTATATTGATGTGAAAGAAACAACTCAGGAGAACATCAGCAATGAAGTGAAGGAGCTTGTAGCCAAGAAGTATGGAGCTGACAATACAATCTCCTTTCAGGTGTGTTTCCAGCTTCAAATACAAAGTTTCGTTCATGTACATGTGGCTTATCTTTGCAGTCGGGTTCAAAATGCATGTTTTTTCTCTGCATTCAGGACACTTGGGCTTTGCGGGGGCGTCTGGTCCAAGGCCAAAGAACATCATTATGACTTGCCAGATCTGTCTGACTTAGAGAGAGGACGGCTTCACAACTGGATTAATTAACAGCAACAATTTGACAATTTCCTTAAAACTGATAATAATGCTTTAAGTACAGTTTTCACCATCAGGTGGCACTGTAGGGAGTAAATCACAGATCACACACACTGAATTGTCATCTGTGCGTGGGACGATAAGTCCTGATACCAATCAAATAATAATGAAAGCCAGACATTGTAATTTTAGCATCAACAGATCTTGGTGTGGCTTTTTCTTTAAGCAATGTAAGAACATTGGAAATTCATTGTCTTGGATTAATACGTCAGCTGTTTGTGAGTGTGTTTCCTGCAAGTAATTATTAGTGAGGTTGTTCCTTATTAGTAGTACTTTGATCAGAATTTAGGTTCACATCAGGTACTTGGGAATGTATAATTGAGTACAGCAGCTCATTTAATCTGCCTTCATTTGAAATGTCTAAGATCCAGCTTTTTGCTGATGGAAATCAGAGACAAAGCACATATTTTTACTATCAACTTTCAAATATTAAAGGGATTAATATGTTTGATCAACATTAGATCAGGTCTAAACATACCTATATAACTTTAACACTACAGTGATAGTAACTTTTAGACTTGTGATCTAACTGAGAAAAAGTTTCTACCATATAATTGTTTAATTTAAATAAAATTAATGTTTATTTTTAATAATGTGAATGCCAATGTTTTACTACAATAAATGCATTTAATAAGGTAATTAACTTTTTTTTTTTTTTTTTTACTGTTTTAAAAGTGACATTTACACAAAAAACACCATTGAGACTTTCGCCTACGCATGAGAATATTTTCAAGAAGCGTTTGTGTGGCAGAACCTGATTTCACCATACATCTTTGTTGATCCTGGAGCAACATTCTATTCAACCAAACATATTTGAGTGACAAGTTTACAGTTTATGTCAAGTTTAAGCAAAGACTATAGAATAACCCTTAAAGGGACTTTGGTTTAAGCTTACAACCAGGGTTAGGTGCTTCCACATCAGTGTTATTCACCTATCATTTCACTCGGATTTTAGGGATAACTTATGGATAGGGTTAGGACTCAATTTTCAGACAGGAATGTTGTTGCAAGTTCAACAAAATATGTTGGCCCAGGAACGCGTCTAAAGGCTTGTTCGCACCAAGAACGATAACTATAAAGATAATGTTAAAAAAAAATATATAGTTCTAAATATAAAAGAATAGCATTGTCCACACCACAGACCTTATTTACCAGAGAAACAAGCGCGCCGCCATCTTTAGAATATTGTCTTTGAACTTCCGTTTTTGCGGTAGCCCTGTATATTTCTATGGCATCGCTGTTGAAGAATAATTAGCTGGTGAAGTGGATTTACCTGTTGTAGAGTTAATGAAAGTTATCATGAGCATTGTTATGTTTAAAGCAGATGTCTTAACAAATGTCAGTAGACCGGGAAGATTTTAAAACGAGCAGTTCATTCATAAATACGTAAGATCGCTGTGGAAATACAAACCGGAAGTCAAAAGACAACGATCGCAGCGCTGAAAAGGGGCGGAGCTACATAAGGTCTATAATGATATAGAGAAACGATATCACTGGGATCACTTTCCATCTGTCGAACGATAAAACACTGACAGCCAATCAGAATCCGTTCTAATTTAAGGGCTCGCGCATTCAAAATGGCCGACCTCACCAAGGTCCAGAAAAAGCCACCACTGTTAACAAGTAAAACCCTCTTTTCAAGGATACTTTAAAGAGAATGGATATATGGAAAACAATCGGTCATACCCTCAGAATAGATGGTGAGAAGTATTAACGGAGACGAGATCATTATGCCAGGCATAAAATATGTCGTAAAAAACGTGTACACATTTTGAAACCGCAGCGCGTGAGCTTAGAATAAACAGACCGTTATCGTTCGTTGGTGTGGACGCAAATAAAGTTATCTTTATAGTTTTCGTTCTTGGTGTGAATGGGCCTTAACTCGGAAAAATCAGGACGTGCGTCTACACAAAAAAAACTTTTGTATGCAGAGGGGAAAACTAGCTAGGCCTATAGATAAATGGTAATGCATGAACACACGAACGTTTTTAATGTAAATTTTAATTTTCTCGTTTGCATGCGCAAGTGTTTTGTGCACACGCAGCGCAATAGCAGCCACCATTGACTTGAAATCAGGCAATAGTGATTTTCCAACCTCGATTTAGCAGATACAGAATACACAAAATACACAATCTTTTTATATATTTATCAGCTAACTGCAGTTCAAATCTTTGATCATGCTGATTAAAAGCAGAATAAGTGGGCATTTTAAGAGCAAGCCATGAATGCTTGTTTGTTTCTCTGCATACACTCATATAAAAAATGCCATGCGTGCCCAGACTGCAGTCACCTTTATAAATCAAATTGCTTGTAGCAGAAAAGGTAAGTGCACTCAGTGAAAGAGGCTATTTAAAGGAGGTCCATGGTACAAACTCTTTTAGACCAATTCGAACCACACCCTATCAACAACCATCCATAGAAACCAACAGTAAGATGGAGCAGTGAGCTTGGTTCAGCTTTTTCACATTTGAGAAAACACTAAAATTAAAAGCTAAATTGATCATAGAGACCATTTGTGTCAATGGTTCTACAATCTACTTAGGCTTTTGAGAAATGCAGCCCAGGCTGATTTACTAGCTTAAAGGGATAGTTCACCCAAAAATGAAAATTCTGTCATTGTTTATTCACCTTCCTCGTGTCGTTCCAAACTTGTATGAAGACATTTAGCACAATCTTCATGCTGCTGTTTTCCGTACATTAGGAAATGGGCCGTTAAGCTAAAAAAATGACCAAAAAATCATGATGAAAGTGGTCCATATGATATATGGTGGCCCAAAACAAACCAGATTTGAAAGTGCAAATGAGATTTGAGTGTAGCATTCAATTCTTTAGTGTTACACAGAAGACAGTATGGCTTTGGAACGACATGAAGGTTAGTGTTTGGGTGAGCAATTTCTTTGATAGGGACACATGCTTATATACTCAATGGGTGCCTTCTTTGGAAAACAAGTGATTCTCCAGAGCAGAGAGGCTGTTTTTAATGGAGGAACCTTTTTGAAAAAGTCATGCCTGGATTAGTATTTCAAGTGCTGTGTATGTCTGTGTATTATGGAGAATGGAGAATGGCTACTGTCTGCCTTATGGAGACTTGGAACTGAAGAAAATACCTGGATGGCATCCAGACATCCAGGAATCCATTTACACAGCATGGAAAAATGCCTCATAAATGCAAATGCACACCCTATAGCGAAACCAACCCAAAACAGGCAAATCATTGATACAATATGCAGGTTTTCCCTATAGACATTGATATATTTTGATAAGTGTTCAGAGATGGAGCATTTTCTGTCTGCTAGTTGTTACTCTAATTGTCTCTCTGTCAGTTTCACTTTTAGATACAGACTAGATCATAACTGATCATTCTTGTGTATAATAATATCAAGATCCATAAATATTACATCCACCATATGACCAGATGCTTCTATTTAGTGGTGAAGAATACATATTTTTGCGACAGGATTTGTCTTTCACACACAAAACTCCCGCTGGCTTTGGAGCAAGAAAGTAATTTCTGACACTCTTGGTAAAGAATGCCATGTGTGGCACACAGTCACGCATAAAACAATGACTTAGTTATTATTACATCTACTGCATAAGTACTGTACCCTGGAAAGTTTTGGAACATATTTTTACGTAAAAATTATTTATACTGAGAATACTGCTGAACAGAGGTGATATGGATGGATGGAGATGAAAAGAGCTGCTCAGCTCACAGTTTGGATGGATGGATGGATGGATGGATGGAACAAACAAATGATAGATAGAATGATGGATGGATGGATGGAAAGAACAAACATGATAAATAGAACGAACGATAGATGAAACAAACAAATGACCGATAGATAGATTGATAAATAAAAGATGGATGGATGGAAAAAAAGAACAATGATAGATAGAATGAATGATATTTGGAAAAAACAAACGAATGACCAATGGATGGATAGATGAATAGATGGGTGGATGGAAAAAAAACAAACAACCAGTATATAGATAGATAGAATGATGGATGGAAACAACAAACAAATGATAGAATGAACGATAGATGAAACAAACAAACAAATGACCGATAGATAGATTGATAGATAAAAGATGGATGAATGGATGGATGGATGGAAAAAAAGAACAAACAAATGATAGACAGAATGAACAATATTTGGAAAAAACGAACGAATGACCAATGGATGGATAGATGAATGGATGGGTGGATGGAAAAAACTAAAGATAGAATGAATGATAGATGGAACAAACAAACCAACGAATGACCAATAGATAGAAAGATGGATGGATGGATGGATGGATGGAAAGAAAGAAAGAAAGAAAGAAAGAAAGAAAGAACAAACAAACGATAGAACAAACAATATATGGAAAAAAATGACCAATAGATGGATGGATGGATGGATGGATGGATAGATGGAAAGAACAAACAAACAACAGATAGAACAAATGATAAATGGAACAAACAAACAACCAGTATATAGATAGATAGAATGATGAATGGACAAACAAATGTCAGACAGAATGAATGATAGATGAAACAAACAAACAAATGACCGATAGATAGATAGATAGATTGATAGATAAAAGATGGATGGATGGATGGATGGAAAAAAAGAACAAACAATTGATAGAATGAATGATATTTGGAAAAAACAAATGAATGACCAATGGATGGATAGATGAATGGATGGGTGGATGGAAAATACAAACGACAGATAGAATGAATGATAGATGGAACAAACAAACCAATGAATGACCAATAGATAGATAGAAAGTTGGATAGATGGATGGATGCAAAGAAAGAACAAACAAACAAACGATAGAACAAACAATATATGGAAAAAATGACCAATAGATGGATGGATAAATGGATAGATGGAAAGAACAAACAAACAACAGATAGAACAAATGATAGATGGAACAAACAAACAACCAGTATATAGATCGATAGATGAAACAAACAAACAAATGACCGATAGACAGATTGATAGATAAAAGATGGATGGATGGAAAAAAAGAACAAACAAACGATAGAACGGACGATATTTGGAAAAAACAAACGAATGACCAATGGATGGATGGAAAGAAACAAACGATAGATAGAATAAATGAGAGATAGAACAAACAAAATACAAATGACCAATAGAATAATGGATGGATGGAGGGATAAAGAAAGAAAAAAGTAGATAGATAGAGTCTGATCTCAGGGGAATGCAGGGAGTATTATTTCTGATGACAGGTGATAGTGCTGATATTGAGTTAATCGTTTAATCCCGATGAGCTGCTTGAGGAATCCATCACACACTTGATCTGCTGTTCATATCTGTTTTATTAGAATAGAAACCTGATGCTAAACTGTAAATCTGCCAGATACAGAAGTTAGGACAGCAACAGTCAATGATGATAAGGGCTTTTATACACACAGAGGGTCTGATCAGTGGGTGTGCGCTCCGTGTCTCCCTCTCTCGCCCCTCCTGCTTCCCCTGGGTGAGTGAAATTCCAGCTCCCCCTCCTTTCCTTGCCTTTTCTCTCTCTCTCTCTGTCACACACACACGCTCTCTCTCAGGTCTCAGGACTCTCTGCTGCGGTTCTGACACTCATCATCCTGAGTAAGACACTCATCTTCTTAAGGATGGCCTGGAATCACACTGTCCTGCTCACACTGCTGTCCACCGTCCTCATTTTAATTGGTGAGTAACCCCATTCAATTTTAAAAATGTAAGATGTTTTCTTTTAGCGAAGGCTTAGTGTAAGTGAACAGTATTTATAAATACAATAGTCCTCATTTAGGTGGTTAAATTAAGTTTTTTAATGTATGATTGAAATTAAATGGGTAATCTGCTTTGAAATGCACTATGGAACCATGTCTAAAAATATTGTATTAGAAGAATTTTCTGATCAGAAAAACTGTGAAAAGAAAACGCTCTCTCTCTCTCTCTTTAGTGCTGGCAGGGGTTGAAAGTGCAGCCGTTAAAGATGGAAAAGACAGTGAAGCTAAAGGTGAGTTCAACACACACACACACACACAGTTTTATGTGGACTTTCTATAGACAATGATTTTTATACTGTACAAACTGTATGTTCTATCCCCTAAACACAACCCTCACAGAAAACGTTCTGCATTTTAACATCATGTAGTATGTTTTATGAGCTTTTTTCCTCCAAAAAAAAAAAAAAAAGGTCCCCAGAACACACCAGGGTCCTGGGTTTACCAGGACCACACAAACACATCCCACATGCTCTCTTCTCTTACTCCATTGCTTTTGCAGGCGCATCTAAACGAGTTTTCATGCCAGCATCTGATGCCTCAAACTTCTTCAAACACCGTGGTCGCAGATCCCCAAGAACTTATGAAGAGTACTATGGTAAGTGCAGTAAAACTCTCCTAATGTCAGTTCTGGTTACATTTACACTTGTGTAATACATTTGTAATATGTAGTTCAACCATTAAAGTTCAACATGAATTAATCTCCCATCAAACTGTATTCATGTTTAATTTATGCTAATGCACACTGCAATAGGATGTATATATGAAGAAATGAATTAATAGCCTTCTTTAACGTCATTACACATATGTTCACTATGAGCAAATTAACACACTCTTTAAAATAAAGGTTTTTACTTGCATGAAGTACCTTTAACATCCATGGAATCTTTCCACTGCACAAAAGGTTAATTATAGTGGAAAAAGGTTCTTTAGATTCTTTAAAATGTTCTTCACACTAAGATAACTTGAGTTACATAATCAGATTACTTTTGAAAGTAACAAGTACTTTTAACAGACAGTTACTTTTTCAAACAAGTAACAAGTTACTTTGTTTTCCTATTTATTGACCTCTACTGTACAAGCATGAATTTGCATTTTGCTTATTCATTTCACTTTTGGTTTGAAAGGGCTTTTACATTTGCCCAGCCCAAGTGAGAAAAAGTAAATGCCATAAAATATCCATAAAAAGTAATGCAATTAGTTACTTTTTAAGGGAGTACAGGTAACACAATGTTGTATCGCATTACTTTTAAAAGCAACTTTCCACAACACTGCATAACACAATACAATATGCCAATGTGACAGGACTTGAGTTGAAACTCAAAAACTATTATGTAAAATAAAAGAATCTAGCAAATAAAATGCAATAAAATGCTAAAAATCAACAACCTACATTATACTTCTAAAGCTTACTTCACAACTGTTGTTTTTACTGAAGAACATACCCTAAAAAATATCTGTAAAAAAAAAAAAATGTACACAGTAATATTCCGTCAAAAAAATGATGCATTCTGGGTAATATTACTTCTCCTTTTCTTTCAAATCATTCCTATAGGCTTTCTTTCTCGAAAAATATTACCCAGAATGCAGTTTTATTGTATATCACATTTTGGGTAATATTTGTCGTTTGAGAAAGTAGCCTAAATATTACCCAGAATGCATTGTTTTTACGGTATACATTTCAATGGAAAACAGTATTTTACTGTGTACATTTGTTTCGTTTTTTTAACAGCTATTTTTTAGAGTGACAGTTCTTCAAGAATTTAATCTTGAACAACTATCTGAATTTATTTACCAAGCAAAAATAATAATCTCTTGGACAATGGGAAAGGCCTCCCATTGTCTAAGATATTATTATTTTTGCTTGGTGAATAAATTTGGTCAAAAACTTTGAGAACCACTGGGCTAGAAGGACCAACTGGACAATATGGAGCTGTTCTTTCTCTCCCTCTCCTACACACACATACTGACACTCTCCCAAACGCCGTCAGGCTGTCCCTTAGCCCGCTAGTCTACGATTGCAGCAATGAAAGCATGGAAACGTTTTACTGAAGTGTATTTCAAGTTGTCAGCAATGTGTGCATGATGGTGCAGGAGCAGACACTCCAGGTTGGAGGAGTTAAAGCAGTTGGGGCCCGAGAGTGGAATGTGCAGACATGAGCTAAACTAACCTCCCTCACTATGGAGAAAGAGAGCGAAACCTAGATTATTTTTGGCACCCAGTTTGCTAATATCTGTGAACTGCTGGCAGGTGGTTTATGGGAATGTGTGTTACCCTTAAACCTGTTTATTTTATACAATCTGGAGTTTTTGAGGATTCTGAGACGTCTCTAGTCAAGTCACCTTTATTTATATAGCGCTTTTTACAATGCAGATTGTGTCAAAGCAGCTTCACAGTGATAACTGCTATATAATTTTGACTGCACAGCAGCTCTTAAAGAAAATGGTGTCATTGTCCATCTTAAGTAAACTCAGTACTGATTCATTCCATTGTAAGAATCAATAGTTATAAATTTAGTTAATTTATCTATATCAGCACTGGAGTAAACAGTGATGTCATCATCCAGCTCAGTGCAGTTCGCATACAATGGTGTCAATGCAAGGCAGATCAAAACACTGTTGAATATCAAATGTCCCCAACTAAGCAAGCCAAAGGTGACAGCGGCAAGGAACCCAAACTCCAACAGGTAACATCAGGTGGCAAACAGGTGTTAAAATGAAGAAAAAAAAACCTTGGGAGAAACCAGGCTCGGTCGGGGGGCCAGTTCTCCTCTGGCCAACAGCGAACAGTGCTTTGTCCGATGGGATCGCAACAGTCCAGTTGAGGATCGTATTCATCACGCCAGTATGGGCGGTTTATTGAGGATCTCTGCCACTGGCTGTCGTGTCAATGAGGCCTTCACAGTGGATGATCTAGTTGACTCAATCTCTGCTGACACTTCAGGGCTGCGTTGTGGTCGTGTCAAGGTGCAGGTCCTCGATCTCACCTGGATACGGCCCGGATCCGGCTGACTATGGTGAACCTCGGGATAAACAGAAAGACTAATATTAGCGTAGATGCCATTCTTCTTCTGATGTAACGAGTACATCTGGTGTTATAGGAAGTGTTCCCGGTTCCGGCTAACCTAATTTATGCAGCATAACAATCCTTTAATGGATTTGAAAACATAAATTGATAATGTGTTATGTGTATGCCAGGTTAAAGAGATGCGTTTTTAGTCTAGATTTAAACTGACATAGTGTGCCTGCTTCCTGAACAATGTAGGAAGATTGTTCCAGAGTTTAGGTGCCAAATAGGAGAAGGATCTACCGCTTGCATTTGATTTTGATATTCTAGGTACTATCAGCTGGCCTGAATTCTGAGATTGCAATAGACGTGAAGGACTATAATGCATGAAGAGCTCGCTCAGGTACTGAGGAGCTAAACCATTTAGTGCTTTGTAAGTAATTAGCAAGATTTTAAAATCTATACAATGCTTAACAGGAAGCCAATGCAGTGTTGACAGAACTGGGCTAATATAGTCATACTTCCTAGTTCTAGTAAGAACTCTAGCTGCTGCATTTTTTACGAGCTGTAGTTTATTTATCAAGTAAGCAGGGCAACCACCCAGGAGAGCGTTACAGTAATCTAGCCTTGAGGTCATGAACGCATGAACTAACTGTTCTGCATTTGTCATTGAGAGCATATGTCGTAGATATGTTTTTAAGATGGAAGAATGCAGTTTTACAGATGCTAGAAACATGGCCTTCAAATGAAAGATTGGTATCAAAGAGCACACCCACTATGGAGAAAGAGAGATGAGGGCAAGCGAAATCAAATTTAACTGTTGCCTAGTGATGTATATCAACCTATATTTGGCCATATTGAGATTATCAGCATTGGCATGTCATTTCTAAACTCTACTGACCGCTGAAATGTGTCTTTTCACTCATTTTAGCAGAGCAAAGAGTTAAGATGGCTGCAAACGAGCGAAGGAGGGAGCACTATGAGGAACAAAGCAATGAATACGAGGACTATTTAGAGGAGGAGCGCAATGGTGAGACTGATCTCCGTTTGATTATCTTGGCTTCCAGAAAAGAGAAACATGCTGTGCAAAAACTTTACAGGACAAAGTTCACAGACAGGGCTGCAAGACTAATAAAAGGCTGATGACAGCAGTGGCTCTCAGAAACACTGGACCAATGATTAGGAATTATAATCCAGAACTCTAGATTGGTGCACTGATTTCAAAGTAAACAGTAAATTTGGCACAGTAGATGACATTTAAATTGAACATTTCAATGTTCCAAGAACAGATTAGTGATATCGGTTATAAATTCCTTTTTTAAAAATCCCTAGTTCCAAACAAAATACCAGTTACACTACATAACTAATATTTTGATGATAATCATGCTAAACACCATGTAAATTGGTAGAATCTTTAAGACTTAGAGTTAATAAACTGTTACCTTTTATTACTTAAGATATGTAAAGTCTTTGAGAAATGGTCTTAGAATCCAGTTCTAGCTGCTGTTTGTCTTTGTATCAACAGAACAGAATGAGAGGACCAGAGAGAAGAATGAGCAGTGGAGAGAATTCCACTATGATGGGCAATACCCACGATACCCTCACCACCGCCCATACGTCTGAGCACATATGAGCACAAGCAATGCCTCAAAAGTGGATCTTCAGTTGAGGAATACTTTCATGACATTATATAACTATTATTCAAAACATATATGCACTTATAGACTTATAGCTCTTAATGCTATGGAGCCCCTCAAGGGAAATGGTGATGAAAAAAATATGAGATGGGAGGAAAAATGATATGTTAATGCTTTTGTGTTCTCTTGCAAATGCTTTGCAAATGTCTGTGTTTGCTCGCAAAAAATGTTTGTTCACTGGAGAAACTTTGCGCTCGCTCGCAAAATGTCTGTTTCCCCGAGAAACTTCACGATTGCTCGCAAAATGTTTGCGTTCCCCCCGAAAAATATTACATTCATTTGCAAAATGATTGCGTTCATTGGAGAAACTTTGCGTCCGCTCAAAATATTTGTTCCCCCAACAAACTTCCGTTCACTCGCAAAATGTTTGCGTTCACCGAAGAAACTTTGCGTCCGCTCAAAACGTTTACCAGAGAAACTTTGCGTCCGCTCAAAACTTTTACGTTAAACAGAGAAACTTTGCGTCCGCTCAAAACGTTTACGTTTACCAGAGAAACTTTGCGTCCGCTCAAAATGTTTGCGTTCCCCAAAGAAACTTCCGTTCGCTCGCAAAATGTTTGCTTTCACCGGAAAAACTTTGTTCACTAGCAAAGGGTTTACGTTCAATGGAGAAACTTTGTATCCGCTGTTCAGTTCTTTGTGAGCAAATGCAAAATTCTCAGGAGAACGCAAACATTTTGCAAGTGAACACAAAGTTTCTTGGGGGAATGCACAAGTTTTGTGAAAGAATGCAAAAGCTTTAAAATACATTGTTTTTCACCACATGTCCCTTTAGTACAGAGCCCCTACATGAAGATGTTGATTTAAAAAAAAAAAAAAAAAAAAAAAAACATGAAATGAGAGGAGAGGAAAAATGTTGTTTATGCTTTTGCATAATTTCGCAAAGTTTCCCGGGGGAATGCAAAAGTTTTGCAAGGAAAACATATTATTAAAAATAATACATTATAAATCAATATTATCAATAGTGATAATATTATATTGTATCAACATTATAAAACTTTTTTTTTTTCACCTCCATGTTAGGGGCTCCGTATAATACATATAGGCTATAATAAAAGAGTTTGTTTGGAAGATGTTTTTCTCTGTTATAATCACTTATCTTGAATCTAAAATATTCTTTATTGGACTCAAAACATTCATGATTAGTTTATGATTTTAAGCTTCTTTCCTTCTTCAGTAATTACATTAATCTGACCTCCCTTTTTCTCATTTTCCACATTAATGAGGATTTGATATAAAACGCATTAATCAGAATGATAAAAAAAGCAAAGTAAAAAACAATAAAAGGGTAAAACATTTTTTGCAACATCTAATATGCGTGCGTGTGTGTAAAAAAAAAAGCTCAGGTTTGTGCATCTACAGATGGGATAATAATTCCAAGGCAGTATTTGCTGGCAACAGAGTGACATTCCTGTGCTGAGAGCTTAGACAGATGGGAAAAAGAGGGAGAAAGAAACAAGTGGAAAGAAAGATTTATTGACCTTCCTGAGCCTCTGTGCCGTTACCCAAATCTCACACGCACCCGATTGACAGGAGAACGACTTACTGCCACTCCTACTGCTTAAGGAAGAGCACAGAGGGATAATAAAGCCTTAAAATATCACAATGATGTGAGACGAACAAGATTTAGCATGTGTGCCATCCCCTCCAGTCAAATCAATATGAGAACACTCACAAGGTCACTTAGTATATTGTTTAATTCAGGTGTGCCACTTGGCACAGTTCATATAAAAGTTCAGAATTAAAATAATAACAGTACATATTTACATTTAAAAAGGCTTGACAGCTTATCTTAAAAGAACAAATATATAGACAACAGACAAACAAAAATCACATTTAACATTGACCAACTTAAATGTAACGCTGATGCCCCTTCACTTCAGTCGCACTTTCTGGTTATAAAAACATGATCCAAGCCGCCTCATTTGTGTGTTTAGACTCCTCAGATTAGGCTGGATGGAGACTGGGCTCCGGCCGCACATGGGACAGCTGACTCTACTTTATACTGTTGAGGAATTTGGCCTGCTCCTCTCCGCGTGGCAACAGTAACTCCCCTCCAATTTTGGGTCCCTTTTTCTCCTGTGGAAGTGAAATACAGAGCGAGTTACACGCTTATATGATTAAATTGCTGAAGTACCACTGAAAAATATAACCCAATTCTAATTATTTATAAATACTGTAACAGTATATAAATACTGAAATAACACTGCACAGCTGTGCAGTTAGAGAACATTAAATAATCTATTCTATTGTAACTTCTGTCAAGAAATTAAAGGAATAATAATAAGTAAAATAATAATAATAAATATAGCTGTAAACAGGCATTAAGGGGCCAAGCACAAAGCAGCAAGCAAGAAGTAAAATCGTCAGTAAAATATAGCATTATTTCATATAATTAATTGTAAGTTAGTAGCAATTTAATATTTTGTTCAGTTATAGCGCCACCAACAGGAGCAATCCCACCACCTCACTCAGAGTGTGCCCATAAATGTGTCAAATTTTGTGAAAATATCTCATTTCGAGTATGAGTTATAGACATGCATGAGTACATAATAAATGACCCATGCACAACTTTGACTGCATTTTTTTGTCAAAATGTTGGCATTTGGGCTTTGACGTATAGCCAACAAACTGTTTCCGAATTTCCTACTGTGGTTTTGTCTCAATCGGACTAAAGGTTTCAAAGATATTCGCGAATGCCGTTTTAACTATAAATCGCAATGTTGCACAAACCATAAGGAAAAACCTAGCATGTTAGGCATCTTTGGACTCAAGGACTCAAGAATCTAAGGATATGACTCCTATGAAAATAAGTCAACCACATCAAAAGTTATGAGCATATGAATATTTGATTTCACCACTAGGTGGCGATGTCTTGAAACTTCTCAGGCTCCTTCAAGGGCATTGTGCTGATGACCCATAGCGAGTTTCGTAATGATATGCTAATGCATTAAAAAAAATACAGCATTTTGCTACAAAATGGCCGACGCCCAAAATGGCCGATATGGTAAAACTGGACATCATTCAACTCGGCATACTGAAAGACCATTTTTTGGCCAAACCATTTGGAAGTTAAGCAAAAATAGTTAGGAGGCGTTACAAAACGGAAACATTTAATGACGGAAAATGACAATTGCAAGAAATTTGTTTTTAACGCTTATGATTCAAAAGTTATTAGCGTAAACATGAGTGAAACTTTGGACAAGTGGTGGAACTAGAAAGTTTAATCTAGAGACACCAACTTTGCTGTAGTTAATGTTGGGACTGTCCTCTATCAGTGTGCCAAATTTCATAACTTTCCCACAAGAGATTCTATGGGCTGCCATAGACTCCCAGAGCAGAAGAAGAATAAGAACGCTAACGGATACAATAGGTGCCATCACACCTTCGGTAATTGGCCCCTAATAATAATAGTAGTAAAGAATTGAAACTGTACCTTTAACATGCCGTCTCTCTCCCACTTGAAGAGGCCACAATGGCTAAAATGGAAAAGTGAAACTGAAGTTATTACAACATGCAGTTACTTCAACTCATCAACTGACATTTAAGTATTAAAATGTCAGTATCTTATCAAATATCTTATATAAAATGTAACCCATGAATACTGAAAATCCTGCTGCGTCACCCACCTGCAGGCTCCGTGTGGCATCCGTCCCAGGCAGATCTTTCTCTGCCCGCAGGGGCATTTGAAGAAGCGCTTGACGGCGTCATGCCAGTGGTAGTCATGTTTCTCTTCCACACAGCGGTCCGCTGGTTTAAAGTGGGTGTATTTACACTGCGGGCGAGAGGGGCGCATAAACTATACCGCATAAACAATCCGTGATTTACAGGTGTAATCAGTCCATAATTGTCTAATTAGCATCTTTAAGAGGTTTGTTTGCCTTCCGTTCTTCTTGAACAACATTCATAGAGGGACTAAGTCACATATTATATTCAAGATTGGTTCGTCATTAAGACTTACTGTGAATAAATACTAATTTGCTACTAACGATGCAGGAGAAAAATTACTTTTGGAAGGACCTGAATGAGACACACAGCTATAAATGTGTTATTATTCCACAAGGATTTTCAACTGGACCACTTTTTTTTACCCTAATTTTACACTAGGAAAACATTGTGTAATTTATGGCTTACTCAGCATATAGGACAGATGCCGCATCTCTTTAGTAGCAAATTTGTTGACTTACGGTTTTGCAGGTGACGGCCCGACACTTCATCTCCCTGATGTTCTTCATCTTCTCCTCCATCTTCTCTTTTTGCACCAGTGGCTCAAAATACTCCTGCATGGCCCGCTCCTCGATCTAGACGTATAACATTTAGTCAAACATCCAAAAAAATTCCACCAGGGCCTGACTTGAACAATCATTTCATATCACACATGGTGGAAAACACTATAGCATCCAAAGCAAATAAAGTCAGATCACGCTGAACCCTTGCTGTGCCACAAGCTCTGTCCACCCATTGTGACATCATCACATATCAAAGCATTGACATTCTTTTCAAAACATACAGGCGCTGCTGTTCAGCCAAGATACACACCTCTCCCATCATCCACGAGTTTGAGGACTTGGCGTTGAGGATACGCTGAAACTCCTCTGATTGGATGTACTCCAGCTGTTCCCGCCTCTTTTTCTGAGCTGGCTCCTCCTCCTCACCAGTTGAATTTTCATCTGGTACTGCACATAGACATGTAGAAGAATAAGTGCCTTAGAGAAGAGCAAAGAGTCAATCATATAACTCATATGTGAACGTCTGTACCTTTAGGTGTGGAGAGATTACGCTCCACTCGATTTGCAATGTCATCGCTGTTGGATCGCTTGCGTTTTACAGCATTTGGGTCGTCTTTAACAATGACTGACCCTTTGGCTTGGAGTTTCCTCACCGCCGCCAACTAACAAAAATAATCAAAAACATCTATTATAAACAAATTTAACACAGTTGGAAAAACAGTTAAATCAAGGGTTTTCAAACCAGGGAACCAGATGGGGCTGCTGGTGGTCCGTGGAAAATTTGGGAGAATAAAAATAAATTAATTAAATTAAGAAATGTTATAGAATCACTGCTTTGAGGATGGAAATTATAAGATTAATGTGATTATTTTATTCTATTGACAGCTTTTGTTTTTAATAAAAAATAAAAAGATGCATTAGAGCATACTTTTAAATTCTTATAACAATAAGAAATACATTTAAATTAAAAAATTTTCAAGCTTTATGTATTCTTTTTTTCAACACTTGAATGTGGGTAACATTTAAAAAAAAGAGCAACACTTTAAACAAAAAGTTGAGAAAAATCATGTTTTTTTCCCCCAAAGACTACATCTGTATCGGTTTCAGAAACATTGACTACATTATTAATAATTATTTTATAAAGTATAAATATCTTTGTTATTATATTTATTAATAATATATTAATAATGAATTTTTTTAATTACTAATTTTATTATTATTAATTTAATCATTTCTCATTACTTATTAAAAAGTTAGTTAATAAATAAAGTATAATATAAACCTTAATTTTCTTTTGCAGTAATAATAAATTATATCAAATTTAACTAAAAATGTTTCTCTTCAGGTTTTTACAATTAACAGCACTAAGTACCTTTGCGGCTGAGAGGCTCTTTGATGAAGGTGGAGACAGATCAAGGAGGATGTCCTCTCCTTCTGAAAAGCCACGGCCCAGCGTGGGAACAGGAGGGCCTGAGAGACGGGACGCAGGGGCAGACGACCCTTTCGGCCCTTCTGTGGCTGCTTTTGGGGAGAGCAGAGGACCCCTGCTTACATTGGGCTGGGAGGGAGCAACAGGACCCCCACTATTCTGACCAAGCACCCTGGGTATAGAAAGAAAAAAAAAAAAAAAAAAAAAGATCTACTATAAGCACAGTTTAAGGGTCTTGATCAGGAGCACAACCTCTCTAAAATCTCTATATGGGAACACTAAATGTGTCAGCTTTCAAATGTAATGCAAAAACAAATACAATGAGTAGTTAAGCAACATTAACCAAAAATATGGAAAAAAAAAAAACAACAACAACAAAAAAAAAAACACCTCTCACCTCTTTTGAATCTCTTCCGCCCTCTTCTTTCGAGCAAGCATTCTCTGCTGGTGCTGTTCTTTCTGCTGTTTGAGAAGGTCCGATGCAGATATAGACTGAACTGAAGATCCGGTCACATCTAAAACATGGGCAAACAAAAAATAAGGCAAGTAAGAAATTAAATTTGCATGGTATTCCCGTGACAAATGTGCTAGCTTTTGGTTTGTTTCACTGCATCCCAATTATGATTCGATTCTACTGGCCCAAAACAGTACTGCATCATCAGAGAACATTCATAATTATTATTATTAGTGCAACTAGTAGCTCTCTTGTTTAAAGGGGTCCTTGATTATGATTTCACTTTTTTTTTTTTTTACTTTATAGAGGGGCAAATTTGACAAGCTATAATAAATGTTCTGTGTGGTATTTTGAGCCGAAACTTCACAGACACGTTCTGGGGACTCCTGAGACTTATATTACATTACACAAGCATAAATGAGATTTGAGAGTTATGGATTTGGAATGACATGAGAGCAAATAAATGCTCATAGAAGTTTAATTTTGGATGAACTATCCCTTTAAATTACCTGTACTCTTGATTTGTCCCAAATGTCTCTTTATATTTAGTGCTCCAGGCGTCGGCATAGAAATCAAGCCTTTAAAGTCATCCGAACAGCCTGACACCTCACCCGAATTCAGAGCTACAGGAAGGAACACTTGATTAGAAATTATGAACAAGCACAAAAAAAAAAACATTTGGAGAGAGAGAGAAAGAGAAGAAAAAAAAAAAGAAAAAAAGTGTACTAAACAGAAAGTTTACCAAGATTCTTAGTTGGGATGGATGCCAAAATAGACTGCATAGTGGGTTGTTTCTTTGGCTGTGGGGCAGACCTATCAAAATAAAAGATAATTTTAGGGTTTGTGTAAATTTAAAAAGGAGGTGACGGTCATAAAAACAGGCAGTGAACTCACATTGAAGGCGCACAGGCAAGTGAGGACATGCCCCCGTAGTGGAAGTTAGATTGGCACAGGCGCTCCTTCAAACTACCACGGCCCTTTCCTTTACCGGGGGCAGGGCCTGTGAAACTGGACTGAAGCTCCGCCCTCTTCGCACTCATTTTCTTATACTGGGCTTTAACGTGGTACTGGCAGTACTGACATTCATACTGTTAAAGCAAACAGGAGTAATGAATTTGCTGATCATGAAATATTTCTGAAAAGGATGATGTTTGAACATGGAG
Source organism: Elopichthys bambusa (assembly GCA_037101425.1). NCBI lineage: Eukaryota > Metazoa > Chordata > Actinopteri > Cypriniformes > Xenocyprididae > Elopichthys > Elopichthys bambusa. The sequence continues at coordinate 4,873,249 of CM074454.1, read as the reverse complement.
GCGTACCAAGTTGACTAGCTGAGTGCAAGAGTCCCCATTCTTTTTTTTAGCCTTGCAGGTGCCGAAGTCTATGGCTTCTCCCATTATAAGGACCTTCTGTGGGTGGTCCACTGTCAGGCTGAGCTGGAGAGAGACACACACCACATGAAACATTATACACAACCTGTTTTATTTCCATAATCTGACATACTTTGGAAATAAGTGCCATTTTAGTATTTAGGCAATGTGTTAGTTTAGTATTATTTACATTATTATATTTTTAATTAGCCAGTGGATATGTTTACACAAGCTCTATGATTCACCGCATCATGTCGACAGATGAGGTAATTACAATTACACTTATGATAGTTTGATTATAAATGTATATTTGAGACTAGATAATATATATAGATCTGAGACTATAGTTTGAATTAATCCCTTTTCTTTGCATGACATTACAGTGCAGAATGGATCTTTCTGCATTATCCTGAACACTGTATAAGCATTCATTTCAGCTACTGAACAGAAGAGAGGCTCTCAGGAGCACATATAAATTATATTTCACATAAAAATCAGTCTACAGGCTTTCATAGACAACTTAGGCAAGGTTTTGTTGCAAGCTGTATTCTTACATATAGTCCCTTTAAAGAAGAAAAGAGTCCATTTTAAATTCACATTACCAATGTTTTTGAGGGCTTTATGTACACAAACCTCATTAGAACCCTCTTTGTTCTTCATTGGGTTTGGATTGAGGATGCCAATCACTGTCCCAGTATCAGTCTTCCACAGATCCGCGTGAACAGACCCGAACAGGAAGAGAGATACATTCACTTCCAGATTATGAAGGTCATTCAGCTTCCAGATGCTGAAGGTTTTCCCCTACAAAATAAACAAGGGTATAATCAAACATGCAATCTGTAACCCATATACAAGATGTCAGAAACGCTGGCCTCTTACATTGTTTTTGCTCTGTGGGGTGATCTTATTTATCACCACTGCAAAAGTGACCCAATCACTGTCCTCTAAATTGTCCCTGGCCAGTCGATCGGGCAACTGAGAGAGCCTGATCAGTTTGCGGTTGACCATTTTTTGCTCAATGTCTATGGAAGAAAGACGTGGTTTCCTACAGAGAAAAAAAATAATAAAAAAAATACATTGTGCTTTTAATTGTAAGAAAGAGAAAATCTGAAATACATAATTTAATGTGAAATTAAGGTCAAGGTAAGATGGTTATTTATAGATCTTATCCTCATTAAATAAAAAACTTAATTGATTCATTTTCTGTTATAAAACCGATTAAAGCAACATTGAAGAGGCCATATTATGCCCTTTTTCAAAGTCTTAATTTTGTTTTTGGGGTCTACTAGAACAGATTTTTATGCTTGAATGTTCAAAACACATTTTTGTCACATATTTGACATTGTTGCAGCTCCTCTCTTCCCAGTCTGTCAGTAACACTGTTTAGTTCCTGTCTCTATGAAGCCTCCCCTCCTTCTTTTGTGATTGATCAACCGCTTTTAGCTTTCGGAGCACGAGTTTCGAGTTTCAACACACTAAAGCAACTCAACCAGGCCTCGCCCTATTATTTTTGGTATGCCTTGGACGTAAATTATTTAAATGAGGAATATTGTGATGTGTGCGTTCACGGAGGAAAATTAAAGACAACAACAGAGGCGTTTCAGGGAGTTACACATTACACACTAAAGAAAGTTGAAAATGTATAAAAAGCATAATAGGACATCTTTAATCATTTCAACAAGCCAAAGAAATTGGAGACTGACCTGAGTCTGAGACCTGAGAATTTCTCCACGGCAACCTCTTGATTGACAGATGGGCGTGGTGTTGCCTGACGCACAGTGGGAGGAGACTTAAGAGGGGGCGGTGACTTCAACATGCTGCCTCTCATTGGCGGAGATTGGCAGCTCTTCATAGTCTGGCCAATAGGAGTCTGCCTGTCAGAGGATGCTGATTTATATAAAAAAAATAAAAAATCATTTTATTTAAAGCATATGTGACATTCATATATTTCCATAATCCTTTTTGAAAGCAAAAAGAACCAAAAACACTGGGACACCTGCTTTGGGTTGGTGGGCCGACCTCTGCTTGTTTTTCTGTTTTGCTGTGACACCTGATGGGGGAGAAGCATTGCTGTCCCGTCGTGTTGGTGGGGTAGTTTTTAAAACCCCCTGAGGTGATATTAAGGGTTTAATGCTCGCCTGTCTCTGGACGGAGGGTTTGTTTTCAGACTGTGTTGTTTTCTGTGAGGACTCCAGCTGCTGCTGTAGCTTTTGCATCTTCTGCTGCATTAATTTCAGTTCGGCTGGAAGACAAATACGGTCATGAACACCTCACAATATGTATAACCTGTACCTATAGTCCATGTATAACCTGCTTGTATCTAAACATGCCTAGATTAACTAGAGCATTACCCTCTAGATCTTCCTTTGACTTATTCAAGTCACTGCCCCCTTCAGCCGAGCTGGACTTCCCAGGTGCCACGTCTTCTTTCCCTTCCTCCTCCTCCTCCTCCTCCGGTTCGATATATTGTTCACCATCATCATCCTGATCGAAGAGGTCGTCCAGATTGTCAGTGCCCTCTCCAGCAGCGGGAGTCTCCAGATTCTGGCTCTCACTCTCCGCAAATAAAGACAGCAGCATATCCAGATTCTCCTCCTCTGATGTCAGGCACATGTAACAATTACATCGTACAGTATATTGCTCATTCATTAATTATAGTAGTTACAAGATTACAAAATAGTACATAACATTTTTATATAAATACATGTACTATATAATACTGTACATTCAGTAAACAATACGTTTATTTCATATAACATTTTATAAGGACCATATATAATATATAAGGTAAAATGTTATATAGAATAACGGTGTATTACACATTGATTAAATTTATCAGATTAAAAATATTATAATATGAATGTTATGTATAAAATACTACACAGACACATGCACTACATATAAAATGAATGATCGAATAAAGTACAGAAATACTATATTCATAATTGTACGTCAAAAAAACAATAACAGCATACAAAAGTACTTACTGACAACAAAATCACGATTAAACAATTTTAGCAATATACTATAACAAACGAATAATATTATAATATACATGTTATATAATAATTTACTGAAAATCAGCTCAAGAGATTTAGGGAACTGGGAACAACAGTAACTTACATTTCTCATCTAATTTAAATATGGTTTATTCAACCAAGTAATGAACTGGCCTAACATTTGTACTAATATGCTGCTGGACATACCTGCCATTTTGATTTTGATCGCTTTTCCTCTATTTGTGTTTAAGTGAAAGCTATTTAACTCCCTTGCTGGATCAGACGCAGACACGGTTGTTTTAATGTTGGCGCGAAAAATGTTTAATATTCAGGACCCCGGAACTACGTCACTTTCCAGAAGAACTTCGTGCCTGTCCATAACATAATCATTTTTAATGTTTTTAATTGTTTAACAAAAGTTGTACAAAAACAAAACAATAACCCTACGTTTTTGTAAAGAAAAATAAAATAAAAATAAGAATACAATAAAACTTAATGTTTACGGTAGCGTCACGTGGTTGTATTTACATTTCCAGATTTATCTCAATTTTTTTTTTTTTAAACCACGCTTAACGTGTTCCAGCCGAAAATATTGGCTGCTATTGAGCTCTGTTCTTAGTAAAGGATTAATTACATTTAGATTTCGATTTTGCTTTGATAGGAATATAACACTAACATTTCGAATGATTAATATTACAATAAGTTATAATTGTATAAATTCTAAATACAATAAACAGTTAATTGTTAATTTATCATTTACGTAAATATATTGAATAGATTCCTTATTCATTACAGTAATGTAATGTAATATTGTAAATGTATGTAAACATACAGGCATTCATTGTCAAGCTGCACCCATGTGTAAGATTTTACCAATAAATTATGTCATAAAATCAAAATAATACGTAAAAGCTGGGTTTGACAACTTATTTGAATTACACTCTCAGTAAATATGTGCACACACACATATAGGAAGAATGATAAAAAAGAATAACAAATTAAAGACATAAAACCACACACATATGCAAAATCTAAACTGGCAAATTTATTAGATAAAATTTAATACAGTTATCAATGTACACAGCATTGCATACGCGTCTTCCAGTACAAACTGTAATATTTTAGAATGATTTACAATCAATGCAGGCCTGTAGATAATTGTATACAAAATATTTAATGCTACTGACATTATATGAAAACATAAATACAGTACATCAAAAACAATTTTTTGGGTCAGTTTTATGAGATTTATTCCAAGATCTGATAATGAAAGTACCTTAAGGAGTCTTTCTATGACACTTACTGTATGACCTATATATATATATATCATTATGATTTTGTGGTTTTCTTTTGTTATTACAGGGTGTACTGAAAAAATTCACAGTTCTAGCTGCCAGAACTTTTAGTTCAATTTGGTAAAATCCTATTTAATCATCTATTTAATCTTGAATTGTAAAACAGTGCAAACACTGAATACCTCTTAATTAAGTACTGTTAGTTTATTAGGAATGTTCAGGCAATCGTGGTAAAACTCTAAGGCTATGGTCAAGTACTGATGAGCTCACAACCGTATCTATCAGCACAGAAGCAGTGACTGCTGTTGGCCCGTATTCCAGAGGAAAGATTTGTGCAGTCAATCTCACTGCTTCAGCACAGGCAACTCTCTAGGTTTAAAGAAGGCCTGGGACATCCCCATAGCATAGATATACACCTTGGAGTCCACAATGATTTTCTCTTTTTTAAGTAAATCTATTAAAAAAAAAAAAAAAAAACGACAACAATGAAGGTTTGGTACATCAAAGCAAATTGAGTGGAAATCATACAAAATGAATACTGAATAAATAGGTCATTTACGCTGCTGGTCAAAAGTTTGGAATAAGATTTATTTTAAATAACTCTCTTATGCTTTGTAAATTCAGCTTTGCATCACAGGAATAAATTACATTTTAATATATATATATATATAAAAACCTTATTTTAAATTGTAATAATATTTTGCAATATTACTGTTTTCACTGTATTTTTGATTATTCTTACTGAGCATAAGAGACTTATTTTAAAAAACATAAAAAAATATTTCAAACTTCTGACTGCCAGTTTATGTATGAACTTTTTGTTTAGCAATACAGTTATTTATAACCAATGGACATAATTATAAACTAAAGATTTATGTATTTCTCATCAGCAAGAAACCCACTCACCATCGATTTTTTGCTGAAATTCATCTAGAGGTAGAAGAATAACCTCCACAAATTCTGAGAGACAAAATACGGTTTCAGAACAAAATAAAATCAAAACATTATCAATATAATGGTGACTGATTTTTACTGGAAAACACATACATACCTCCATCACCTGTTGGAGACAAAAGAAAAGGCATGAATTGTTCTGCATTCATTTAAAACACACTATGTTGAAATAATAGTAAATGATCCGTCACTCACCCAGCTGCTGAGTGGGGTTTATATTTTCAATATCATCTCCGTTAATATGTACCATCACGATCTGTGTGGTGCAGTTAGACAAGCCTGGGTCTAAACATGTGACTAAAACACAGAAAATGTGATGAGATATTAAAATATTTAAGTTATAAATATTTTGTCAAGTATAAAGACACATTACAGCAATTGTACCTGGGGTGATGCCCACTACCTCCCCTTTGTAACCCGTTTCCTCCTTTAGTTCTCTCAAAGCAGCTGTTTCAGCATTCTCATTGTCATCTATGAGGCCTGAAATATTCATACAGAGCGAATAATCAATAGTTATTTTATTTTATATAAACTATTATATGTTGTACAAGCCTAAAGCAGACTGACCTGCAGGAAACTCCAGTACGTTGCATCCCAAGGGTGGTCGAAACTGCTTCACCATGACGACACAGTCTTTATGTAGGGTCCGCTTCAGAAGGGCTATGATTCCCACACCTTAAGATCAGATTAATCATATTAATATTTATAGAGCATTAAAGCACGAACAAAGTTCCAAATGAAAGTGTAAGAGAGTGTTTGGAAGCACACACACCATCAGCTGCACTGTCGGCTATTCGGGTTGTTCTCTTTGCGGTTTCCCATGTTCTGGAAGGGACAAAGATCCACAAAAGATATTCCAGTTTAGTGTCTGTCTGTCTGTCTGTCTATCGGTCCATCCGTCTGTCTGTCTGTCTATCTATCTATCTATCTGTTTATTTATAATAAAGATATATAAGATATACAAACAGAAAGATATACAGACGGATAGATAGACTGACAGACAGAAACATCAATTTACAGGCAGATAGATAGATAGATAGACAGACAGATATACAGAGAGACAGACAGATAGCATAGTCGGATGGATAGACAGATAGGATAGTTAGTTGGATGGATGGATAGACAGACGGACAGATAAATAGACAGACAGTCAGATGGATAGACAGACAGACGGACAGATAGTCGGATGGACAGATAGATATAGACAGATAGACAGACAGACAGACAGATAGTTGGATTGATAGACAGACAGACAGATAGAAAGTCTGATGGATAGATAGACAGACAGACAGTCAGATGGATAGATAGACAGACAGATAAACAGGCAGACATATAGATAGTCAGATGGATAGACAGACAGAGATAGATAGATAGACAGACAGACAGATAGTTGGATTGATAGACAGACAGATAGAAAGTCTGATGGATAGATAGACAGACAGACAGTCAGATGGATAGATAGACAGACAGACAGATAAACAGACAGACATATAGATAGTCAGATGGATAGACAGACAGACAGAGATAGATAGATAGATAGATAGACAGTCGGATGGATAGACAGACAGACAGACGGATGGAGAGACACAGACAGAATTACTAAACTAACTGTTTATATATATTAAATATTCTGTGTTTAAATATTATTAAGATGATTCCAATTATTTATCTAACCTACCTATCTATCTAACTGTAAATAATCAGTGAGAGTATCATCATGTCCACTCCACTCTATCCAGAGGTCACACCTCATTTACATACAGTCACAGATCAATACCTGGTGCTTCCAGAGGGATCCACATATGTGGTCTTCTCAAGCTTCACCCACTTTCCACTTGCTATCAGCTAACAAAAACACATATTTTAATGTTAAAGAGCACTTTGTAACAATATGTGGGTGTTTACATGATGACAAAATGTAACGTTTATTTTACTATGCATTTAAGACAGACTCTTACCTCCTCTTTGATTACATGAGGTTCAGTAGTCGCTTTCTGTGGAGAGCTCATCTTATGCAGGAGGCGATCAGTGATGTCTGAGCACTGGAACAGTTACAGTAATTCTGCACGTGCAAGAGAAATTAAGTTACAGGGCGCATGATATTGTCATGATGACCACACAAATCTATTTCAACTAGTTAATACACAAAAAGGTAACGCGACATCTGTCTAAGTCGTTTGAATTAGCGGGGTACGTACCGGGAAAATCCGAGAGTGTGTCAAATAGATCACAGTGATCTAGACCGAGAAAGTGAGGGATGTTTAGTTAGTTTTCTTACATATAGTCACGTGTTCAATGAACATCTGCCTACGTGTGTGCAGCTAAAACAGTTCCTCCTCTTGTACATTGCATCATGTTATCGTTGTATACATTATATTGTCAACCTGGGCACTTATATTTAGGAAGAACAAATATAACTGAACATAAAACATCCCTTAAAGTATTAAAAAGTGTCGTTACAAAACAAAGCACGATTATGAATCGGAACTGTAGGTCTGCCAACCACCATTAACACCAGAAAAAGAAGAATCGGAACTGAAGTTTCCAGTACTATCGGTATGCCGGAATGTTTTTGAGGTTGCGCAGATTATCAGTGTAGTTTCAGGCAGCATGAAGAAGGAGCAGGTTGTAAACTGTCAGTTTTCTGTTTGGTATCCTTTATTCAAGAAACACACTATTAAGAGGTAAGAGAGTTATTTGCACCGCGTGGTAATACTCAATGATCGGGGCTCACCGGGAAATTCAGAAAGAGTCTAAACGTCGTGCGTTGTAGTAAAAAGTACCATAGCAAATTATGGTACTATGATGTAGCCATGGACATTTACCATGGTGCTTCCATGTTTTTGGACGATATTTTTGGATATGCTCATTAGTACTGCCATGTTTTTTTTTTTTGTTTTTTTTTTTTTCTTCAGTTCAATTCAAAATTGCTTTATTTGCATGAATGTAAATAATACAATATCACCAAAGCTGTACTTTATCTCTGTATGTATGTATGTATGTTATTATGCATGTGTGTGTGTTTGTGTAAATTATGTACTGTAACAAAGCTTAAAATAATGATGGACCTATACTAATGTTTTTGATTAATGTGATGTTGTTATACATCAGTAGCTATTAATGCTGATTATTTTCTCTTTTCCAGCTTGATTCTGCCTATACCTCAAAATGTAATCGATTACTTATTAGATGACGGGACACTTGTGGTTTCTGGCAGGTGAGATTTGGGCAACGGTTTGGTATTGAACAAACTATTGCGACAGTTTCTGTTCTTGCCTGGTTTTAGGATGTCATATTGTCTCTATTTATAGTGAGAACAACAATTTGCAAACGCAGGCCGCCAACAACAGTGACTCGGATGAGGAGGACATTCAGGTAAGTGTGGCTTTGTGAAATACAAGTACATTTAGATATCTCTTATACAACTCCTGATCTTGTGGTTTTGTTTTCCAGTGGACTGACGACGAAACTACAACAACAGTTACGGTGCGCCTCATTCCTCTCAGTCAATCAGAGCCGAGCTGATCTAATATATTTGTGCAGGTACTAAATTGTGGGTATCTTCCACAGGCCCCAGAATTCCCAGAGTTCAATGTAAAGGTACAGGAGGCAATAAATGTTCTGGGCGGATGCGTCTTTCCAAAACTGAACTGGAGCGCCCCACGGGTGAAAAGATTTTACTCCCAATTGCTTTTTATACACATGAATGTATTATATTCACAATACACTCATCTTTCCGTCTTCCTCTCAGGATGCTAACTGGATTGCTCTGAACAGTTCCTTGCAGTGTCAGAGTCTAAGCGACATCTTCCTCCTTTTCAAAAGTTCAGATTTCATCACGCATGACCTCACACAGCCGTAAGTGTCTCTCACAGGTTCATAAAGGCTGATATTCCCGGTTCCCCGTGTGTTTTGATTTTTCTTCTCAAGAAATTCAAGAAAGCTGGTTGGTTTGAAGTAATAATTTTGTACCTTCGTTGGCAGATTTCTCCATTGTAGTGATGATTCTCCAGACCCAACCATAAACTATGAGGTGCAGAAAACACAATAAAGTAGTCATATTTTTTTCAATATGCACTATTTAGATATTTTTGTTCCATAACACACTATTATATTATATTATAATAACCTTAATTATCTTTTAAATAAATAAATATTATCAAATAATAAATAATTTTAATGCGGGACTCATTTTGTGCAGTTGGTGTTGAGAAAATGGAGCGAGCTCATTCCGGGAGGAGAATTCCGTTGCTTTGTGAAAGAAAATAAACTAATTGGTATGAACAAATATGTGAATATTCTGTTTTGAATTTAATGCTTTTAATTGAATGTACTGTATAATGTTCATACTGTTTTTTAGCAATCTGTCAGAGAGATTACACACAACATTATCAGCACATCGCCAAACAAGAGGCCAGCATCTCCTCGTCTATACTGCAGTTCTTCAGAGACCACATCCAATACCAGTTCCCAGATGAGGACTGTAAGTGTATCAATGCGGAGGAGAAAATATGTCTTATTTTTTTAAAATGCTACATATGTGCATTAACAATATTCTTTTTTTTTTTTTTTTTTCAGTTGTCCTGGATGTTTACAGAGACAGCTCAGTAAGGTTTTTATGAATGCAAATTTTACATTAAAGTAAAGTAGTTTACTGTATAGCAATGTATGATTTTATTCTGAAGTTTAGTGTTCATCAGCATTTATCATTTCAGTGAAATTTCTGAATTTCAAAAATAGATTGTTTCTTAAATGTAATTCCAGTGCAGGCCTATGAAAGCTTGTTTCCGCTATGAAATAAAAAAAATAAAAAGGTAATTGTGACTTTTTATCTCACAATTCTCACAATTCAGTTATAAAGTCAGAATTGCGAGATTTAAACTCGCAATTGCGTGTTATAATGCTCTCTTGTGAGGGAAAAAGAATTGTTTATTGTTCATTTTTTCTCAGAATCGTTTATATCTCACAATTCTGACTTTATAACTCATAATTGCATGTTATAAAGTCAGAATTGCTATAAATAAATACACAATTGTGAGGAAAAAAGTCAGAATTGCGAGATAAAAAGTCGCAGTTACCTTACTATTTTTTTATTTCGTGGCAGAAACAAGCTTCCATAGAAGCCAGTTGTTTGTTAAAGAGGACCTATTATGCATTTTTACATGTTTTACTTTCTTTAGTGTGTAATGTTGCTATTTGAGCACGAAAAACAGCATATAAAAAAAGTTTGTTTTTCTAAAGGGACGCGTGTGGTTGATTGACTTCAACCCGTTTGGTGAAGTCACAGACTCTTTGCTTTTCACATGGGAGGAGCTAACATCTGGCAAAAATCTTACAGCCAATCAGACGCAAGAGGACACAACACAGCAGGTAGTTTATACATAAAAATGATACACATTATACATCAAACCCTCTTCAAATGTATTTCACTGCCAGTATTTTAAAAGACAAATGTGCTGTTATATTAATAGCATGCATACCATATTTTATTAGGACGGTCCTGCATTTCGACAAACCACCAGTGAGGTCACGGTTCAGCCCAGCCCATGTCTGTCCTACAGAATCCCTCGAGACTTCATGGACCTGACCACAGGGGAAGATGCCTATAAACTCATTGATTTTCTTAAGCTGGTGAGTGAGATGAGGATCAACACAAGGACCTCCGTAGAAAAAGAGAGGGAAAATATTACACTGCCTTCATTCATACAGCAGAATGCGGTCTGATTTTACTCTTGTATTTCTTTCCTTCCTCTGTAAATACAGAAGAGGGGTCAGCAGGAGGAGGAGGAGTCTGATGCAGAAGGGGAGGGGTCTCCGTAGTAAACCGGCGGAGCTGGGTATCAGTGCTGCCTTCCTGCAGTTTACTTCCAACTCTGCTTGAATTGACCTGTCTGTAGTTTTCAAGAGAACTGGAAGATTTTGATTGGCTACTTCAGGGCTAAGATTAAATTGAGGTACCAAACTTTGTAGGAAGGTCTCATTACTGTATATAATGTGATGGGTGCTGACCTGAGAAGTCCCTGTCAAATGCTTAACAGACTTATACACGTTTCTGTATCGCAGAAGACATTTTTATGCTTTCTATCTGCAATAGTGCACGCACACACATTACAAATTCAAAGTGCAATAGTTTTAAAACTGTTATGAAGTAATAAAAAATGTATAATAATAATAAAAAAAAAGTTTCTGTGTTCATAAAATTTACAGTTGGATAGCAAACCGGATTTTTGTTCTAGACTTATTTTTTATGGTATCCACGTGGGGGCGCCAAATACCAAATAACTGGTGTGCAGGAAGAAGCTGTAATTGCAAAGTAACTTTAGGTTACACTATATATATATATATATATATATATATATATATATATATATATATATATATTGTAATGTAATTTTTTTTTTTTCTCCAGGTGTCCTTGTTACAGTTTATTTATACATTTAAGTACTGAATAGTATTACTTAACAACAGGTACTTACTATAGGGTTATGGTTTGGTTTAGTTTAATTTACTGTTATGACTACTGTAAGTACATGCAACACTGTAAAATAACATGTTTTCCAGGCTTTGAAAACTCATGAATTGTAATAAAATCTTCCAATGGCGTGGAAATTTGTGTAGTGCATAGACATTTCTCTAGTTCTAGTAGCTGTTTTCTGCTTAGCTCTAAAATATCTTATCAGCTAGAAATTGTTTCATGTTATTACAATCTCGATAAAATGATTTTTAAAATCCTTTTCTAGTAATCAAAAGCGGCTGAAAAATTCATTGAAAAGACGGAAATTAATTGGTCAAAAGGTTTTACAATAAGGTTCTATATGTTAACATTAGTAGATGGAATTGCTAAAGCTTATGAAATAATGAATAAAACTGTTGTAGCATGTAGGTTAATGTTAATTTATGCATACTAATTTATTTTTAACATTAGTGCATTACAGTAGTGTCCAAAAGTGATGACCAGAAATGTAATGTATACCCTTTATTCAAATGTAATAAAAAATATTTTAGAGATTTTGTAAGCGTGTTGCGTAACATGCTTGGATTCATGCAAAGAAATTATGAACATGCAAAAACGAGAGAACCAACAAAATATTAATAACTGATTATGTTGTAGTGAGTGTACGTTTTTTCCTGTGGGCTTTTTTGTTTTTCGACGCGTTTTTTTTTTGCATAGTAAAATAAAACCAGTAGTTTTGCCTAATAATTTTGTCAGATAAAAACCTTAGCCAACTTTAGTGTTTTGTTCTTCCATCTTATTTAAAATATTTTCCTCATATATTGATGGTTTAATCTTAGGCCATGAACAAAAATACATTTAACAATAAACAATAGTATATTTATATATTAAATTAACATTAACCTAAATTAATAACTGCTGTTAAAACATTTGCTACCTTGTATGATACCTATTGTTAATCAATTAAACCTTATTGTGAAGTGTCACGCAATGTTCCTTCTCCCCCAAAAAGTTAACTTATTTTGGTGTATTTAATAGGATGAACAAGTCCATTCAAATTAGATTTGAATTTGAATTTCCAGGTTCCTGGGTAGCATGATTTGTTTCGTAATGACTGACAAACCAAAAGAACAAGTGGACACAGAATTCTGAGGAGAAAATGTCTAAGAGGGGGAGGGGGGTGGTGCCTGTCAGATCAAACTGCTTAGATTTGCTGACTCAGAGCTGAGAAAGAGGACAAGAGAGAGAGACAGAATGCAAAGGGAGGGACAGATTTTCCAGAGCCGAGAAACTGCAGTGGTTTGCAGCTGGAATACTCATGAGCAGGAGACTACAGCAGAGGAGCTGACTGATATACACACACACACACACACACACACACCCACATTCTATCCTCGCCGCTGACTGTACTACTGATACAAGTGAGCGGTCTGCAGCCAATCTGACATCCACAGCAGACAAGCTTCAGTGCTGCTTTTAAGGCCTGATAACAAACATGCTTTTTAACCATAAAATGTTGTTGTATTATGAGTAATATACACATATGAGGTGCTATGGGGAAGGGACAGTGAGTGTGTGAGCCTAGTTTTGGGGGGATTTTTTTTTTAAAAGGTTGTCACTGTAAATACATTATTCAAATGACTCATAAAAGCTTTGGCATCCTCTCACCATCTTTATCTGAAAGTCACGAGGCAACTTGCTGTGAGAAGGCCACCGACTTCAAGGTATATTTACAGTACAGTTGTGTTACAATTAAGTCCTGGTGTGTTGGATAATAGCAATAAATTCATTTCAAGCATTTCGTGCACTTTTTAAGATTATTGCTAAACACAGGCATGTGTAGAAATCTGAAGCTGGTTTGTGGTTTATTATCATCTACTAATAGATGCCACCAGATGTAGCCAAAGTGTTGTTTTACCTTGACTTTGCCTAAACTATTTTGCCTAACATATTGACTTTGTTGCTTTAAAATGCAACAAATAACTATTAACAGTGATTAATATCATCCATCTTGCATGTGCCATAATGCCTCTATATTAAGCTGGCCACTGTTTTATTTCCTACAGGGCACACTGAGAATTTGGACTTTATTAAAATAATTGATCTAAAAGGATGCATGCTTTTTTTCAGTTGGACTTGAGCATGCTTTTGGTGCAATGCGAACAATCCACACAGGCACACGATCTCTCCTCCTCCTCTCCTCTCTCATATGGCAAGCCATTTTAACATTTATTCCATAAAACTATTATTTTTTATGTTAATAGAACATATCTGTAAATACTAGGAAGTAATCCAATAGAAACTATCTTTTTAAATTTAATTATTTATTAGATACCAGTATTTCTTAATATATATATATATATATATATATATATATATATATATATTTGCCGTTTTTGCCTTTATTACAAAAGAGGATCGGGAAAGGTCCTCGAGCCAGGACTTGAACTCGGGTCGCCCCAAGCTCAACAGCTCTATAAGTTTTGTGTAAACATTTTTTAAATTGACTTGAATAGAGACTAGTCCCTATTGAAATAAGTACTAGTGTCGGCACTGATAGCCTAGTGGGTAGCACGCCAACACCAGTACTTATTTCAATAGTTATTCTTTTCCACAAGGAAAGAACTATTTCACTCTTTTGCAACTATACATTATCACAACTGTTCCATTGTTAATGATAGCATTTTTTTTTTCTTTTTTTTGCCATTTAATTCTTTGGGGATCTGTGGTTTACACCTACTAACTATTCCAACTGTTCATTGGATCTAATACTTATTCTTTAGTTACTTGTATTGCAATAGTATAGTATCTATTCTATATCTATATCTATTTCCTAGTAAAGATTTAATAGACACTAGTGCCTATTAAACAATAGTGTGTTATTCACTTATTACTAGAAATATTTTTCAGTTTTACTAGTAAGATTATTAATTGAACTATAAAGTCATTACATGTGACAAGGAAAACAGTCATTAATAACTAGCGAGATAAAATAAAATGGTACTAGTAACAATTCAGATTGATACTATTGTCTCAAAAGAAACAAGTAAAGCCAGAATAGATATCGGTAACTAAGAAATACACTCTAAAAAATGCTGGGTTAAAAACAACCCAAGTTGGGTTGAAAATGGACAAAACATAGTGATTGGGTTAAATGTTTGACCAACCTGCTGGGCAGTTTTGTTTAAAAAATTACTATATGGCTGGCTTAAAATGAACCCCAAATAGGTTGGAAATAAATGTTCATTTATTAAACATATTAATAAATGTAAATTTCCAACATATTTTGGGTTCATTTTTAGCAAGCAATACAGAAATTTTTAAACAATAGTTCCGTTAAATAAAACTACCCAGCAGGTTGGGTCAAACATTTAACCCAACCACTGGGTTTAAACAACCCAATCGCTGGGTTTGTCAATTTTCAACCCAACTTGGGTTGTTTTTAACCCAACATTTTTTAGATGCTTATTAGTTGAATGTTAAAACGGCTTGCCATATTTCTCATGCATTTGCTCTTTGTCAGGTCGCGCGGTGAGGAGCACAGCATCTTCCTTCTCCTCATTCACTCACTCTCTCTCCTCATTGCCATAACAACGGATGCAGCGCATCAGTCTGCGCGGGATCAACATTCAGCAGCCGCGCGGGGCGGAATAAACCCGCACCGGTGCCGTTAAGACACCGCAAAGGTGAAACACGCACGCACGCGCCTCACTGAACTATTTACGTCAAACCGTTTAAGCTGCTAAAGGGAGACGAGCGCACTCGGGAGATCCTCTGCGGGGTTATTTGGTAACAGTACAACCGGGGAAGGCGAGAGAAAAAAGAGCAGGAAGTGCAGCGTGGGAAAGCGGGGAAAATCTCCGGGGATCTCCAGCGCTCACTTCTCCATCTACGGTCCTCCTCGGGTTTTTTTTTTCCGCCATGGCTCGGGAGAACGGAGAGGCCGGCGGGGATTGCTCGTGGAAGAAGCAGGTCGATGATATCAAGGAGATGTTTGAATTCAAAGAGGTGCTTGGGACGTGAGTAACTTTGTTTTTGGCTTTGACATGCGACTGTAACCGAACCCACTTACGAAAATTTACCGTGGTAACCACAGTTTCCCATAAGCACAGTAATGCAGTTATTATTACCGCTTTATCTTAAACCAACCAAGTGTGAGTGCTGGTCTCTTAGTTCGGTCTGGTTTGCTGGTTTTACAGATGTTTTGGGTACTTACTGGCTGGACACCCTTGGAGACCAGCTTGACAACCAGCTGAACAGCAGCTTGGCCAGCCTAGGAGACCATCTGAAAGCAATTAAAACCAATAAACCATCTTAGGCTTGTTTAAGATACTGGTTTCAGCACTATGACTATGGAAAAATTAAGCTATTATTTTGTGATCACTTTCAAACAGCTTTAGGATATTTCTTTCACTTTGTTTCTTTCTTTATTTTGATTGCGGTGGTGGTTAATACAATAACAATACAGTAACAAGTTTTAATACTGCCCTTTTTTAAGTAAAATTAAAAGTTCATTGCACTTTTAGACAATAAATTATAAACAATAACCAACAACTCTACTGAAAAAAGACCAGCAACAAAGGCCTGTTTAAGACTGGTCAGACTGGTTTCGGACCAGCTAGAATCCGGCTACCATCTTAAACTGGGTTTTCCAAGCATAAACGTTTTGTTGTAGCAACACAAAAGAGGAGCAATAATGTTCTGATCATGGTTTCATTATTATTCACTCCCCATCTAAAAGCAGAAAGTCAGAATGCACTGTAGAAATAGTATTTTTTGCATCCTGAAGGTGTTTTGGTGGAGCTATTTTTTGGCTTATATTGAAAAAAAGAAAAAACCTAATTAAAAGGTTATTGTTTGATGCATAAAGTGACATGATGGTTTCCGCTAGCCTGCATGCATTGCTTTTGCAGCGGTTGTGGTCATGCACGTGTGTTTGATGATAAACAATGGGTCTGTTTCGCAGTCTGCAGCCACTTGCATCGCCATGCATGCATGTTTTTATCCACCTCACAATAATGATTTACTCTCAGGTTGTTAGTTAGCCTGATATTCAGTCCCTCCTGGAGCTATAAAGACATGCATCTACCATGTCTTAACTACATAGTAATAGGTGCACCAATGCACCGTTTTTGTTGCAGGCCTGTTTAGTGTGGTTTAGTGTGGTTTAGCCCCGGTTGCTTTGACTGCAGTAATTTAATCTCTGTGTGCTAACCAGGGGAGAGTCGGATTAACCAGGTCGGATTATTGCACTGGAGGAAGACAGTCCTTGAATAGATTGTGTCCAAATTTCATAATGCACATCTGAGAGGTTTACTTTATCAATTTTCAACCTTCTTTGTATTGGTTGGTAGAATGTTGGTAGAATATGAGTAGAATATGAGCAATGTTTACTTCTTTTATTTGTCAACAAAAGTCCGGCGGATGACACAAAATGCATCATTCTGCAGCCTTTTGACAGCTCCGGGGCTTTCGTGAAAACTATTGTACTTCCGCATTTTTGTATCCCCGCCCATGGACTGTCGGATCAACAGAGGGTTATTAACAGAACAGTTATTGTAAGGATAGGTTTAATTGTATCGTACTTTGTCTACTCTTTAAACAGCATTATGGTAAAAATGGAACACTAATGCAACAGCTTTCTTAACTGTATGCAACAGCTTTTTAATGTGTGGAGTTGGGCCGTTTTTGGCCTAAAACAGTTTTTAAAATTTTTTTTTAGATTTTCCGTCACAGCGTTCTCTCCATATTTACGATTCTTTGCAGCCTTTAGCCACTGCCTAACGTGCTGGATCCTTCACAGGAAACTGAAAATAACTCACTTCAGCTAAACGTTTAATATTTTAATTCTTGCACCAAAAAGCACCAAAAAGTTGACACCATTGTGACTAAAAGTTTGCTAAGAGGTATTTCCTACTCAACACCTAAACCCGAATAAGTTGGCAAAACTCAAAAAATTTGAGGTAATCAGTTTAAAATATTTTTTTAAGTTAAGAAATTCAAAGTAAGCATTTAAGTAAGCAGATTTCAGTTTTGTACTCATACATTTTAATTGCTTTTAACTTGAAATTAACTTGAAGTTAATTCATACATTTAACTTAACTACATACATTTAACTTATCATGTAATCTGATAATAATAACAATAGCATTACATAGCAATTGCTGAAAAAGTATGGCAGTAAAGAACATTTATCATACACCTTTTCTCAAACTAAGCTCATGCTCCACTTGTCACCATGATGATAACCCCCCAGAAACCCCCATGTAACAGAAACTCTTCTAAATTTAGATTGCGAATCATTAAACACTACTAAATCCCCTACTTATCATTAATCTTGCACAAAACCATTATATAACACTTAATTTGAGCATTTATTCTCCCTTTCGAGTGTCATGGCCAAGCATGCTGGGAAATAGAAATCCCAGCCCAGTTTCATGTAAATTTAAGTTTGTCTAAATTAAAAGAGACAAGTTAATAAAGCTCAAAACAATGAAACAATTCAGATTACTTAAAATGTGTCAGTTTCGCGAACTCAAAAGAAAAAAGTTCTAAATACTCATAAAAGTTAATTTGATTGAACTAATTTGTATAATTTGAGTTTACTCAAACCAGTTAATAATTTCGAGCATTAAGGTTTACAGTGAAGCAAGGCGTATTTCACTAAAAAGGAGTGGGAGTGGCTTTGGACGCCAACATACCCAGTGCATTATGGGTGTTGGAGTTTTCCTATCTATTTGGCAAAAGGGAAGACAGCAGCCTTTTTTCTCTGTTTTCTCTAGTCAGGTAGCACCGATTTAAACATTTTTTCGCCTTTCTATCACTTAGGCAGCCAAGTTTTATTGAAAGCCCATTTTGCCAGTGGTGATTTATCCCTTTAATGATCAAGGTGATACTTACACATATTACATGTTAATAATTACAATATCACTAAAAAAGGTGTCACAAGATTACACTTACGTAAATTAACCATGATTGTTCAGTTGGACAAGTGTTTTGTAATCGAAGAGCTCCATCTGTGAGCACACACCTATTAAACCTATGATTAGGTGGATCCGAGCTCTATGTGAAGACGCTGCCGTCATAGCAACCCAAGAGACAGGAGTCATGGCAACTCTGACTGGCCCGTTCAAGCACACCATTAAGAGGGTCTCACCGATCTTCATTTCCCCTCGTATAAAAAAAACGCTGCTGGCATCGTACGGTTCTCTTCGCCCACGCTCAGGCACACGCAGATTTTTATTTATCCACCCACAGACATCCAACTGGCCATTATAAACCAGTACACAGCATGCCTGATCTTTACTGTGTTCACAGTTTAGTGTTATTGTTTCCTTTGGAAATATTGACTATTGATTTGGTCTAAAATGGCAAGCAAAAGCCGCAGAATACTTATAACCCTGTTAGTTCACTCTATACAGGACTTTTCCCAAAGAACGACAGCTGTGTTGACGTTTCCGGCAGTGCGGAGGGTATTTCTGCCCATATTCTTGACGGATGTGTCAAATTCAACAGTTGGGCTCTGCAGGGGCAGCTTTCTAAAACCGTATGTTTTTAATTTTTTTTTTGCTCAGAGACCTCTGCTATTTCACATCCTCTCCAAACCAGCACACACTTGAATCATTCAGTTCTAGCTCGTTTGGCCTTGAATGACCACACAAGACTGACTTCACTTTTTTTTTCTAGCTTTCTCACTCTCTCTTTGTGTATGCAACTGCAAGATAATTTCCTGATATCTCAGCCCATCCGTTTAAACCTTGTGTAAGCCATCCTGTTTCCTCATGAGATGTAAATTTTGGGGGCCAGGTGCATAAACAGTAGCAAAGTGAGCTTTTGTTCTTTACTTCACTTTATCTGTTATGGTGGGTTGGAGGTGACTTGTGTATTGTAAGTTTAGTAAGTGTTTTGTTAAAGCTTATTGGCATAAGTTAAAAAACTCCACATCCTACTAAGCATAATTGTATTATACACTGCCTGGCCAAAAAAAAAAAAAAAGTCGCAGTTTGGATTTTAATAGGCAACAACTTAAAGGTGACCTATTATGCCCCCTTTCACAATATGTAATATAAGTCTCTGGTGTGCCCAGAATGTGTCTGTGAAGTTTCAGCTCAAAATACCCCACAGATCATTTATTATATCTTGTCAAATTTGCCCCTATTTGGATGTGAGCAAAAACACGACGTTTTTGTGTGTCCCTTTAATTGCAAATGAGCTGCTGACAATCGTCATTTTGGCTGCGTGAGATTCTCCAGCTTTGTTGTTGCTCAATAACAACAAAGCTGGAGAATCTCACGCAGCCAAAATGACGATTGTCAGTAACGGTGTTCAGCCTTACATTATTCAAACCAGAGTCGGACACTGATGGAGAGACTCAGGAAGGAGTTACAATATTAGAATAAAAAGTGGACGTTTCTGAATGGTTAGTGGATAAATTTATGTAGTTGCTTTATGTAGTGCTCACCTCTTGCATTGTCAATACAAGATCTTGACCAAAAACTGATGCACCTCTTGATGGAAATAAATGTTGTGATGTTATTTCCATCAAGAAGTGTATCAATTTTTGGTCAATATCTTGTGTTGACAATGCAAGAGGTGAGCACTCTGTAAAGTCTCCTCCAGCACATCCCAAGGACTTTCACTGAGCTTAAGGTCTGGACTCAGAGATGCCAATTCGTGTGTGAAAATGATTCTTCATGCTCCCTCACAACCATTGTTTCACAGTTTGAGCCTGGTGAATCTTGGCATTGTCATCCTGGAATATGGCATGAAACGACTTCCTACATGGTTGTTTAAGAAATGAAAAGCTATATACTCCACCTTTTAGGGTTAAAAGAACCGTTGGCAAACATATAACATGCTAGCAACATAATAATCACTGTAATAATGAACCATTCATAGATTCTTAAGTATTTGCCTATTAAAATCCAAACAGCAACCTTTTTTTTTTTTTTGGCTTGGCTTGGCTGTATGTATGATTAGACGTATCGTTCATGTCTGTTACAAATTATGCACTGAAGTACTGAAGTTTAATTTGTTCAAATCCGTAACCTTTGAAGCATTAGTAATAGTGATGCTTATGCTTAAGCACCACTAATAACAATATTTTCACCTGCACAGTATGAATATGTAGAAATAGACTTGTCTACTCTGCCTTCAGTGCCTAGTAACCATTAGGGGCATGAGAATTCAGTGTCGTGTTTCATCTGTGTGTGTGAACACCTCCAGTGTTGTTCTCTGAACTGAATTATTCAGTATGTGAAGCGCCCAGAGGCCGCAGGAGGTCATGTGATCACTCAACAGGTGCGTGTGCTCCAGGTATGTGTACATGATGCTACTGTTAGAAAACTCTCAGAGCCACAGTCTAAAACACACACATATCGTACGCCAGGTGAGGTGACTCGAGAGGAGAGAAAGGAAAGGAAGAGGAGAGATAAAAAAAGAGAGAGGAAACATTGAGGCCATGAAGCCCTTAATTGCCTGCTCCATTTTCAGGCCTGTGCTCCTGGCTTTGTCCTCTATTTAAGAATCTCTCTCTCTCTCTCTCTCTCTATCATATCCCTCTGTACTTTATTAAAGTGACTTTTACAGGGCGAGCCAGAGTTCAAAATGAGATTCTATTATAAAATCCATGTCACAGATACTCGCTGTGCTCCGTTATAAATGAGGGAAGCCTGAGTTGTTGTTTGGAAAGTCTCTTAAAGGTACACTAAATCATTTTTGTCCGCTTGAATTGTACTTTTATTTTATTACCAAAAACTGATGTCACATTGGGCATATGTCATGGTTGTTGTCTTACAAAGGGCTCTTTGTGACATTTACTAACATTCTTTTGGCCTCTGCAAGTATTTCAGTTGTGTAAATAATACAAAATGCAGTTTAATAAGTGGTAAAAATATTTCAGGCTGGAAACATTTCTTTTAGCTGTTGGCAGGTGCAGAAAAAAAGGTAGTTTGAATTTTGAATATAATTTTTTAGTTTTTACTGCAATAAATGATTATTGTTTGTATTTTTCCTTTGTGTAAACATCCTTTAAACAAGATACATTTACTTATTTTAAGATACTATTTGCAAAACGGATACAAAAAAATTCAATTCAAAGGGCAAATTAGTTTTTTGAGGTCTTTTTGAGATATTGTAATTTATTCCTGTGATGAATTTTCGGCAGCCATTACGCCAGTCATTTTAATATGCTGATTTGCTGCCTAAGAAATATTTATTGTTATTATCAATGTTGAAAACATTGCTGCGTAATATTTTTGTGGAAACCATGATTAATGTCATGAAAGAACAGCATTTATTTGGAATTTTTTTTTTTTGGTAACAATTTAAAAGTCTTTACTCTTACTTTTCATCAATCTAATGCACCCTTGCTGAATAGAAGTATTAATTTCCAAAAAATGAAAAATAATTTTCTCTGAAATCTGAAATCTTTCTGACCCCAAACTTTTAAACAGTAGTGTATTGTTACAAACATGTTGAGATACTTATCCTGAAAAACAAGAACAAAATACAAAGAAAGATTTTTTTTTTTTTTTTTGCAGAGCTGAAACAGAAAGGTTTTGTTATTGCAGTAGAGAGTGTCTTCCTGTCTTTGGGAGTGTTCCCAACGGCTGTTCACTGATGTGGTAAGCTTGAGATACTGAGTCAGCTGTCCGAGGTGTAATCTTTAGCTTCAGTGCTGTCTGCGTTTTAGACACAGGGGGAAAGTTACGCTTACTCTGACAGAAAATATCACAAATTGCTTAAAAGTGAAGCGTGTCATTTTTTCATTCGTAATTACATCCTCCAGTCCTAGTTCGCAGAGAGATGTGCCATAAATAAAAAGTGCAGATATTACACTCATAACCTTTAACGACCCATTTGGGTAAATTCAAACTCTTCAGAAAAGTGTTGTTGAGTTCAAGTCTGAAGGAGTTGACAGCTTTGCAAGAAATCCTTTTTTTTTTTTTCTTCACATAAACATTCTTTAAGCAAGATACATTTACAGATTAAGATACTATTTGCACAACAGATTTAAAAAATCAATTAATTTCAATTCATTTTTGAGGTATTGTTTTGTTTTTCATGTTTTGATAGGTTTCTCTGAATATGGAAGCTTGTTTCTGCCACTAAATAAAAAATAAAAAGGTAACTGCAACTTTTTATCTCACAATTCTGACTTTATTTCTCAGAATTGCAAGATTTTCTTAGATTGTTTTAGATCAGGTCGTAGCACAGAGTCATCTCTTCTTAGGGTAGCCAATGACCTTTTATTAAAGACTGACTCTAGTAGCACTGTTGCCCTAGTTTTGCTAGATCTTAGCTCAGCATTTGATACGACTGATCATTTTATTTTAGTTGAACGATTAAGACAGTACTTGGACATCCAAGAATAGCAGAGTTCACACCACAGCTATAACAAAAACGCCACAGAGAAACAATATTTTTGAAATCACTTTCAGAACATTTTTTTTTTCCCAGCTGATGAATGATAAAAACATTGGCAGCCAATCAGAATCCATCCTGCTTTAAAGAGCTTGAGCTTTTAAAGCGGCAGACAACAAAACTGCAGCACACGCTTGTATTAAACAAAATGATAATGTCCGCTGGTGTGGACGCTAATATAGTTATCGTTTTTGGTGTGAACAGGCCTTTAACATCTCATTTTGCTAAATTCAAACTGTTCAGAAAAGTGTGTTGTTGAGTTCGATTCTGAAGAAGTTGACAGCTTTGCAAGAAATCCCTTCTCTCATAACTGGGCCCCTGTGGCACAATCTGTTTTGGAGAACAAAAGCATGCACAGTTTTGCAAGTTTCCTCTGATGAAAACATCTTGTGACCGCTCTAATTGATCCCCCCATGTGCACAGCTCACACAACCATCTGCTGTGTGACGTCGACGTCAGGTAATAACATGGAGAAACTACATGATAGGATCTTGTAAGATCCTCATGAAAGTCGCCTCATCCAATACATGTTGACAGGATGTGGTTTGCAGGGAGTTACATAGTAACTCACTAAGTTGTTTGGCTTTGGGGTTATGAGCTGGAATAATCTGCCCTGATCAAAGCAAACGGGCTTCATGGTGGAGGAAACCCGTCTGGAGATTATCCTCTCCCTTCCGTCTCTCCTCAAGCTCTGCTGTCTTTGGCTCGCTCGCTCGCTCTTCTGTTCATCCGAGTGTACGGTCTGGTTCCTGCCATCGCTTTCAGCCAAGGGGACGACCGTCTGCACTCGTGTCACCAATGTTTATCAGCAAAGCTTGTTCACTTAACAAGAGCGGGCAGAATCTGAATGAGATTATGCCCAAATCCCATCTGCTGCTGACAACATGGGCACAACAACACGCCACCCACAAACAGTCTTATGTGTTTTTACAGACTTCAACTTGTCTTTGTTGCACTATAATGCAACTGTGCAACTACAGATACTCATTATCAGTCACTTTGATGATCTGGGTTGTACAATTTTCCTTATTCTCTGTTTTTAGCCATCAGTAAATAAATAACTCCTGATGTTTTTAAAGGGATACTTCACCCAAAAATGAAGATTCTGTCATCATTGACTGCACCAATAATGTGTTTATTTCCAATTGTGGTCATTTTTATCACCATTATTCACCCCAATGCACAGCACAAATGATGAACTCACAAACAGACAGCATGATATGGTATCCGGCCTCAGTCATTTTTCTATGACGTGCCTAAAATGTCTCCATTTTGATGTTTGACCATCAATATACTGCTTTATATTAATGAACACGAACTCGGTTTCTTCAGCACCCCAAATCTGCACATGTGCACTTTAGAATAGATGCTATTAAAGTGTTTACATGCCTGTTTATGGTAATTAAAAATGGCATATGCTACTTTTTACTACAATTATTGTTGCTATGATTTATGATAGGGATGCACAATATATCGGCCACCATATCGGTATCGGCCAATATATAATTTTTAAAGTTATTGTTATCGGCCCGATGAGAATTTGGTCGATATATTAAAGCCGATAAATAGCAGATTATTTTCTTCAGCTGAAACACTTCAGATGCGCACTGTCCACCATTATGGTTTTGAATTGCTTGAAATATGATTTAAATCACTTCATAAAGGAAAATACAGTTAAGTGCAACGTACAGTGCAAGTCTTTCATATAGGCTACATAATATAATGAGAACATTATAACTGTGTGCTTGGGACATGACTTTTAATAGTGAGACTTTTGTTTTTGTAATCAGGCTCTAAAACAAATTATGTAAAATTTTGATTTTGATTTAGATTTATCGGACAATATATCAGTTATTGGCATTCAAATATAAAGAATTATTGGTTATCATATCGGCCAAAATTTTCATATCGGTGCATCCCTAAATTATGAGATTAATCACTTCAGTTTGTATTGTGTTTACATGAGGTAAAGTTTAATCACAATCAGTTTACTCACCATTATGTTGTTTGTTCTTCTGTGGAACGCAAAAGAAGACATTTTGAAGAATATTTTTGAAAGTCATTGGGGTCCAAAACAGCATTCCGCCCAATTGACTTCTATTGTATGAAAAGAAAAAAACCTTTCAAAATATCTTTTTTTGTGTTCTGCAGAACACCATACAGTTTTGGAATGACATGAGAGTGAGTAAATTATGGCAATTTAATGTTAATGTTCAGTATGATAACTGGACTTTACCTGCTGAAATAAGCATGCAAGATAAGGTCATGTTTAAAACGTTTGTTTCGTGAAATCACAAGAATATTTCTGGCCACTTGAAAACTAACTATAACAGGCATTTAGAGATTATTTATTCCCTTAAATGACCTTTTTATGAAAAACCCCATACTACTTTATGGGACGTCCCCACACTATCTTGTGCCCACAAGGAAAGCAAAACCTGCCCACACACACACAGCGCATCACACCACTCGTTTCAAGTAGGTTTAGACTCACTGACACTCCTTTCAAGTCCATTAGGCAGGAAAGCGTTTGCCTAGCAGTGTTTTTATTGACATTTTGCAGCCCCTTTAAACATATGTGAGTCATTAATTATGCCCTGCTTGTTGTGTAGCAGGTATATTATGGCTGTGATTAGTGGGTTTGTATTACATCTCAGCAAGCCTTTCACTCGATGTCTTCATAAAGACCTGTATTTCAGCATAGCTCACTAATGTTGGATTGAGAGTGCAAGCCATTGCAGCCATTGGTGGAAATGCTTGTTTGTGAAATTGTGACGTATTGGGGTAGATTGACATATACTATTCTTCCTGTTTGATAGTCTACTCATTAGTAACAATGCTTTCAGAGTTTGGTTTCCAACAGTGTTTTAAACTTGTGAAGATGCAGTCACATGCACATTGTTTCAACTAGTGCAGTTATTGTCTTCCACATGAACAAATTTGAGTATTTAAAAGAGTAAAGCTGTGCAGGCTAAATGAATGTCACTAGTGTACCATCACCAACCAAAAATAAAACCACATGTTAAATCGTTTTCCTCTTCAGGGACTATTTGTCCCGGTTGTGTTCAACTGTAATAGGACCGCATGGGCAAGGCTGTTAGACTGCTATTTAAAATATTGTAGCAGCAGTTCTCTTATTTATATTGTATATTGTACTGTCAGTTTTACCGTTACGCAAATTAGCCTACATCCTACACTCTGTAAAAATGCTGGTTTAAAAACAACCCAAGTTGGGTTTAACATGGACAAACCAGGCAACTGGGTTGTTTTAACCCAACGGTTGGGTTAAATGTTTGCCCAACCTGCTGGGTAGTTTTATTTAACTCAACTATTGTTTAAAAATTACTGTATTGAACCCAAAGTATGTTGGTAATGAACATTTATTAATATGTTTAATAGATGAACATTTATTAATCTGTTGAATTAATAATAATTAAACAATAAACATTTATTACACTTTATAAACACTTTTTGAGGTGGGTTTTGAATGATTTTGGGTTCATTTTAAGCCAGCCATATAGTAATTTTTAAACAATAGTTGGGTTAAATAAAACTTTTACCCTGACCACTGGGTTAAAACAACCCAGTTGCTGGGTTTGTCCATTTTAAACCCAACTTGGTTTGTTTTTAACCCAGCATTTTGTGTATGTTTTGAGTACTGCTATACTACTCATACTATTTCTGCACTGTGCAGAATGCAAATTTCTTTGTACGTATTTAATATCTACTCCATGTTGCATGAGATATTGTATCCCACAATGCAGTGCACTCGACTTGACCTTCCATTTCCAGTTCTTTTTTCACTAATTTTTTTCTTCTTTGGACTGGCAAAAGTATTTTTTTTAACATACAATTCAAATAAAAATGCAGATGATAAGATGATAACTGGACTCTACTTGCTGAATTAAGCATGCAAGTTGAGGTCATGCGATGTTTAAAATGTTTGTTACATACTGCAAACTATTTCACATGAGTTTTAATAAAATAGTTGGTATTCAGTAAGCACAGACATGTTTTATGTCCCATTTCTTGACCTGTCCTCCAATGTCATTTGTTCCACTGATTATTCCATGTGGGCGGCCCTGCAAGGTGCACCATATGTGTGTATACCGCATCGCTGTTATTGTTGCTTCCATGCTAGTGAATGATTCCTGTACTCTGAGGCTCCTCCTCCCATTTCGATGCGTCTCTTTCAGCATACTTGATGCCAAAGATAAAGAGAGAGAATAAAGATTCTTTCCCTGCATTGGCTTTTAGCGTACATTACTGCGATTATCTACAATCTTCCACTTGTCACGTACTCGTAAACATAGAACTCGGACACATTATTGTAGAATCAACCTCCGTTTATAAATAGTGACCAGGTTTTCCACCCAGTCGGGAATACAGCTCTTCATTTAGCCTAGCAGCTCAGGACTTTGGCATTCACTGTGAGCCCTGCTGACAAATAGTGCAGCAATTTAAGTCTATTACGCTAGCCACATTAATCTGTATCAACGTCGACCTTAAGTTCTTTCACAAGCGTCAAGTTGTTTCCTTGATCACTATCTCTGCTAAGCCAGGACTGGCCTGCAATGCGATTGGAGGTATGGGATAAAGTCATCATTTGGAACCACTTGTGAGGGAACAGACCGTCTGTGTAGAGGATAGTGGTGAAGCTTAGTGTGAAGTGTATTGGAAAGGGCACTGGAAGTAAACTAGGCTAAATAAAAAAAGACTGTTTTGGAACAGCCTGTTCATTATCTGTTTGGCCTTCAGCTGAAGACCTGCACTGATTCTGAATGCATCCTTACAAGAGTAGAAAAGGGGGATTAGAGTAGTTTCAACTTCACGGACCGTCTATTGCACACAAAACAGGAAAGTACCTGTGAAAATAGCAAGCTAGGAAACCAAATTATGTTTAAAAGGTACCAAGTTGATATTATGAACAAGTATCATTCAATGTTAAAAGTTAAACGATTCATGGTTGTGCGATTCATGGTTGTTCATGTTCAACGATTGTGAATTGTGTGATAGATGAATAGTTGTTAGATATTCATTTCATACTGTATATTTTGTAATACTTAAAATACATTTTTGATTTTAGTTTTGAGTTTTTTTTATTTAAAATAAAAAAGGTAATTGTGACGTCTCACAATTCTGACTTTTTTTTTCAAATTTGCGAGATTTAAACTCACAATTGCGAGTTATTAAGTCAGAATTGTGTGATATAAAGTCAGAATTGCGTGATATAAAGTCTCAATTCTGAGAAAAAAGACTTTAGAAGATGCGAGTTTCTCTCACAATTCTGAGAAAAAGTCAGAATTGTGAGATATAAACTCACAGCTCTTTTTTCCCCCTCACAATTCTGGCTGTATATAACACAGTTCGGACTTTATAACTCGCCATTCCGACTTTATATCACACAATTCTGACTTTATAGCTCACAATTGCGAGCTTATATCGCGCAATTCTGATAAAAAACAGAATTGTGAGATATAAACTAGCAATTGCGAGAAAAAAAAAGTCAGAATTGTGAGATAAAACATCACAATTACTTTACTTTTATTTTTTATTTCATGGCGGAAACAAGTTTCCATATATTATGACTTAAAGTAAGAAAAACAAGAAAAAATGTAGGGCGGAACTTGATTTTGTCCATTGGGAATCGATTGGATGGTTGTGGTTTGTTATTGGTGGATCTCATGTAAGTGACAGGTTGTCCCACCCTTGCACCAAGAAAGAGACAAGATGTTGCTGCAAGAGGAGGGGAAGTTTTTTTGATTAAAGTTTATGAGGGCACATTAATTTTTTAAAAATAAATAATTTATAATACTGCAATATTCCATAAAAAATAAGATTTGTTAGTTTTGATTTCATGGTGACTTTATGTGCTCCCAGAATTCTCAGCTGCCCTCACTCTGCCTCTTTATTGTCTGTCATATCTGATTCTCATTCTCCCTGCTCTTTTATAAGACTTGAGCCCATAGCAGGAACCCCACTGTGAGCGTGACCTGATCCACGTGGAAACCCAGAGAACAAGGCAGAACATTTGACAGGTCTTCTCCTTAACATCACAGCAACATTGCAAAGCAGAGCAGCTTGCCATTACAAAGCCACTTCAGTTAACATTATACAAAAGCAAATATAGACTATAGTTTTGAATTGAATAATGCATTCACTACTTAAAGTGGCATTAGTGGCAACTTAGTGGTGACAAACGTCTATTAAAGGGATAGTTAACCCAAAAATGAAAACTCTCATCATTTACTCACCCTCTTGTCGTTCCAAACATGTATGAGGTTTTTTTCTTCTTCTGTTGAATATGAAAGAAGATATTTTGAAGAATGTTGGTAACCAAACAGTTGATGGTATTTCTTCCCCCAGCTGTCAGGTTACCAACATTCTTCTAAAAAATATCTTCTTTTGTGCTCAACAGAAGAAAGAAACTCATACAGGTTTGGAACAACATGACAGAATTTTCATTTTTGGGTGAACCATCCCTTTAAGTAAAGCTAAAATTGGTCATTGTGTCTAGTAATGCATCTGACTACTTAGTGATTATTAGAAGTGCCACAACAGTCAAAAATAGCAAGGCACACCACAAAACCATATATGAACATTTGAAACTTCAGTGATTGATGCACACTGTGTGGTGCTCCAAGGCGAATGGCTAAATGGCCTTGTGTGGGTTTAAGTGCCAGGGATGGTTTTGTGGTCCTCGTTTGCCATAGTTCTCATTTTCTTCATTGTGTTCGTCACCCACCACACCCTCCCACAAGGAAACACTGCCAGAGTTCACAAGCGTTCTGCAACATTTTGTATTTGTTCTCTTGTATAACAAGCATGCCAGCTTCAGTCAGAACATGAGCTGACCTGCTGAGCGAGAGGGATATCAGCATGTCCCCAGGGGAGACCGACCCCAGATATCTGAAAGCTCAGTCATTACCCCAGTGCTAAATGCCAGTTGGTCTACACATCATAGCACTTGCCACCACAGTGTAGCTCCTGGCATATACTACCCAAAACGGCAAACAATTCTATTCATAACCATTATCTCACACCTGCAAATGATTCTATTCATATTTCACAATCATATCTGGACAGATTTCTTTACTTGTCCTCATAATCTAATATATTATATGCCACCTGGTTTGATATTGTGCTATCTAATGCAGTGACATCCATACATTTTTAAATGTGGCTTAAAGGCCCACTGAAGTGCCTTGGAACACGCAGCATTATTCAGTGTGTTGACTTAATTTCCACTGAAACAGGGGGTGGGAGGGTGGGACATATTAAACAGCCACTCCCCTTTTTTAAAATAGCCAATAGCGTTTTGTTCATATCACAGTTCGGCCAGAGCTGTTGAGCTTGGTAAAGCCTGAGTTTCCTCCTAATTTCTAACCGTTTCTCCTCCTAATCTCGTCCATATTGCTTTACAGCATTCTGTGCAGAATTCAAATGGGTCTGATATGTTTTGTGCTCTTCGGCGACTCTGTGCTATCGTGTCTCTGGACCAGAGCAGACTGTGTGCATGCTGCAGTGGTTCGCTTGACACTTATGTGAAACCAGACTTCATTCGCCCCAATGGAAAGCATATTTACACTGTTTGAATCATTCCCTATCCCCTATATAGTGCATTATGTCCCATTCACCATATAGAAAATAGTAATTGTGTAAACAAGTGACCAATTTCAGCCACAGCTTCAGCGTATATTTATAATGTTGGGGGACGGGACGCTTTAGATTCTAGAGAGCATTTGATTTGACAGAAAATCTGATGAGATGTCATCAAAATCGTTGATCCATATTGGGCGGAAATGAGAGACTGTAAGTTTTGACGGCGTATATCTTCTAAATGTGAATTTTGTCATTGTTTTGGAGCACTTTAGCTTAGAGATAAGCTAATATATTCATACTAAAAGCCAAAAAAACAATTTTGATTTCATGGGGACTTTAAGTCTCCAAATGGTTTTTAGAGTTACTAGATACAAATTTTCTCAGTATTCTAGTAGGAAACACTCTAATTTCTAACTGGAGGGCCATGTTCACAGAACCGATGAAGAATGGTCTAATAATTGTAATGAACAGTTAATAATTAATGATAGAGCGAGTTATAAAGTTCTTTAGTTAATGAGTATGAAATCTCCAACTAGGAATAGCAAATGTCAGCTAAAGACTAGTTTCAAACTGATTTTATATGTGAATGTTTGTTTTCTGAGAAATGACACCCAGCCCATCTCTAGAGTTTGCCTGAGTTTGCCTCAGTCCTTTCAAAGGTTTCTTTTTCATTAAGCTTCTCTTTCCACTTCACCTCTTTCTCCCTCCAATTCTCTCTCTCTTTCTTTCTCTCTGGCCATGTTTCATGAGAGACCTACTTTGGAAAAGTTCCATTACAGGTTGTCCCCTCAGAAGGGATCTAAATAAAGTGACTTTTAATGTAAGTGTCTTGTATGTGCGTGTCCCATTTGTGCAGCCGGAACAGCAGTGGCTTGTTGTCCTTGAGTTGTGCTGGTCTTAATGTTGGTCTTGGACTGCAGTGAGGTCAAGTATAACGCACTCTCTCACCACTTTCTTACACTCCCTCTCTCGCAATCTCAGCGTTATGCAAATTCTGTCTGTATAATACTTGTGTAAAGGTGGTTGTTTAATTCCGTAATCCAAAGTTTGAACAATATGAAGAGTGATTAATGAATAGCATAGAGAGAATTTGTAGCTTTGTAGAATTTGGCATTGTAGCTACTCTGCTGAAACTGCCGACAACAACAAGGTTGATTCATCCCTACAATATCCCAGCATGCTCTCTGTGTGATTTCTCTGGGGTACCTTAGTCTGGTTCGCTCTCTCTCTCTCATGAAGGGGTGTACGTGCGCCCGGACAGGCTATTACGCTGACTGATTTCCTTCTTTGTCTCTATTGTTCACGTTCATCAGATAAAGCTTCTATCTCTCCACTGTGCCATGAAATATGAGACATGAAGAGGATAACTCGAGATACATTCAGGCATCACTCTCACTCATACACCCTCTGTCCTAAAACCTAGTGAGCTGCCTATTTAGTCAACATATTAAAGCATCATAGGCATGAAAACTAAACCAAAATATAGGCAGCAACATTATAATTCACACTGCGCCGACAGACACCAACCAACAGCAACAGGCACTTTGTCGAGTTTTATCAGATCGGAGTGTTACCTCTTTTGGTGTCTGTTGGTGTTGGTTGGTGCTTGTTTTTGCCAATTGAACATGCTCAATCCTTTTTGTCAGGGCATTTGTCAGGTCGTGGTGGAATGGCTACAAAGTGACGTACTGTAATCTAGTCACTGTCACCGTTGGTCACCATCTGTTGGTCCAGTGTGAATTGACCTTAAAGGGGACCTTGATTATGATTTCACTTTTTTTTACTTTAGTTAGTGTGTAATGTTGCTGTTAGAGCATTAACAACATTTGCAAAGTTACCGTGTTCAAAGTTCAATGCAAAGGGAGATATTTTCTTTTACAGAAATCGCTTTTTTAAAGACTACAACAAACAGCTGGTAGGGACTACAACGAGCTTCTTCCCGGGTTGGTGACATCACAAACCCCAAAATCTACATAAAGTAGAGTGTTGTTGCCATGCCATCATTTTTACGCCGGACTGCTTCACAAACAAAGGTCAATTCAACGCTGGATTTGCACAAAAGATAAAAACTCCACAGCAACTACATAAATGTATCCATTAACCATTCAGAAACATCCAGTTGCATTCTAAAAGTTTTAGCTTCTTCCTGAGTCTCTCCTAGGGATGGACCAATCCGCCTTTTTCGCTTCCGATACCGATTCCGATGCCTGGGATTCAGTATCGGCTGATACCGATACCGATCCGATATTCAAGTAATAATAAAAAAAAGTGCTAAATTACCTAATAAACTGTATGCCTCACTGTGTGGAAGAAACTGGGATCATTATTTTGTGCAAGGTATCAGGCTTGACTTAAACATTACTGTCCTAACTTTGTAAAACAAAATAACAAACACAAAAGACACAAATGTAGTGAATTATTTATTAAATAATTGTGCATCAGTGCAACAACTGTAAATAAACCAATAGCTTTACTAGTTTGGTAGACATTCAAAATAAACAGGAGTCCAGCTGATTCCTTCATCCATGACTCATGGCTTGTTTTTCATGAATGTTTGAGTCATACATGACATAAACTAAATATATTTATATATAAATATAGGCTATATAAAATTAAAAGACATTTCTTTTAAATTTATAGCGGAGTTTTTCTTTTAATGAGGCAGCAACATATGAGATAGGACAAAACAAAAAATGCTATTAACAATCTTTCATTGCGCAAAAGTATTATAATATGAACGGCTCCCATACAGAGCGGCACAAAGCGCTTATGCACATCCCGCGTGCAGAACGATGTGACAGCCGCAGCTGATGGAGGCATTTATGTGAACTTTAATTTAACGACTTAAATATTTATCTGTACCTCAAATTAAAGTATGGAATGGCTTCAGAACACTTGGAATATAGTGCACGGAAACTTTATGGTGCGTTTTAATATTTTTATGACTTTTGTGGAGCTTAACAATAACACAGAATAGTACACGCACAATATCAGATTTGGATCGGTCCCATCCGGCCGATACCCGATCCAGCAAAAATGGCAGTATCGGAGCAGATACCCGATCTGAGTATTGGATCGGTGCATCCCTAGTCTCTCCATCAGTGTCCGACTCCGGTTTGAACAATGTAAGGCTGAACACTGTTACTGACAATCCTCATTTTGGCTGCGTGAGAT
The DNA here is from genome assembly GCA_037101425.1 of Elopichthys bambusa. Taxonomy (NCBI): domain Eukaryota; kingdom Metazoa; phylum Chordata; class Actinopteri; order Cypriniformes; family Xenocyprididae; genus Elopichthys; species Elopichthys bambusa. Next base: position 4,839,290 of record CM074454.1, on the reverse strand, counting down.
TCTCCAGCTTTGTTGTTGTCGAGCAACCGACGCGCAAGCTCTTCTGGAAAGCAGGCCAGGAGCAGCAGCTCATTTGCATTTAAAGGGACACGCACAAAAACGATGTGTTCTGTGAAAACAATCCGAAGATGGCAAACAGGTCAAGAGGAATGTTAATTATACATTTATCAATAAAAATACTTTAGTCTAGTTAATAATTGATCATTTTACCCAGTCATTGTTTACGCTATGCGTCTCTGCTTAGTAGAGTCAGTGCTGCCAACTTTTGAGTTCAGCTTGGAGTAAGAATTATTCCTGCGGGGGAATAATGATTCATAAGCTTGCGATTCAACATGATTTTTTTGGATATATACATAAATATTTAGTACATGTTAATTTTTCTCAAGGAAAAAAAAAAAAATCTTTCTCTTCTAATGTTGTAAACTATACAGGGAACCTGTTATTAAAGGTTAAAATTAACAACTGATTTGTATACAATTACACATAAGAACGTTTTTATAATAATAATGTTATAATAATAATAACTTTTTAATTATATAAGAGTAAAAATATAATGAATATGTAATGTAGTGCTTTTTTTGCAAAATGCTTCTCTCTACAGTACATTTTTTACAATATAAATGGCTTTTCTGAAGTAATGTAAGGTTATGTTACATTGTTCACAAGCTGTTTTATTGAGGTCTTTCCGCAGTTGAAATACTGATTGAGTAATTACATGAGACATGATACATTTCAGCAAGTTGTACTGTTTCTTTCAACATACCTTTGGATGTTGATTCAAGTTTTTGGATGTTGAAAAAAGTTCCCTGCAGATTTTGCTTATTAAAGTTGATCATACAAATTTTCTGCACTGACCAGCTTGGTTTGAAAGTGACCTGTTCATCTCTACACTGTTGACATTAGACAATGGACCTTTTTTTTGGCTTATGTGACCATGCCTTTAGAGGGTAACTGCCTATGTAGACAGCTCACTATGTTTTAGAACACATTTATACTCTGTAGTTCTCGCAAAAGCAACTGATCTCCCTATCACAGCCTGCAGGCGACGGCTCACTTCGGGAGGGTCTTTTCCTGTTTGTGGCTGTTACTGTACTAGTTTAGCCCCCTTTCCCGTAACGCGATTTGTAATTGCGGTATTTGCATAATGGCCTGCGGTTGTTGTACAAGAGTGCTCATCATGTCTGTTTAATTGAAAGCTCTTTGTTGTAGTTTATGGAACAGAACATTCAAGCGCAGCCCTTCCTTTGATGCGCAACCTCTCGTGTCGAGTCATTTCAGTATAAAAAAAAGGGGTGTGTGTGTTTACATGATCAGTAGTGATGGACTGCGCAGTTGTTAGATTAAAAGCTATTTCTACCTGATTTGACCTTAAAAATTAATTCAATCAGTGTTACCTTAAGTAATGAGGTTGCATCTATCATAATCCTTGATTTTATGTAACCACATAAAGCACATTTTTTAGAAAATTTGTCACAAATGGTAATTTTTCTTGTTTGTTTTTTAAGGTTATGTTTGCCTCATAAATGTTCTGTACTTTGTAAAGGATCTTCCATTAGTGGAAGCAGGTTGCTTTTATTAAGAGGAAACGGAAGCCAGCCAAAGTTCACTTACTCGAATCCTGTGCCTACAATCTCCCTGAATATGTATGATTATTTAAATGAGTTTGTAATTTACTGACAAAGCCCTGATAATACTGGCTAGTATAATCCTGTGCATGCTCTGCAGATGCTTTATTGCTTCTGTTAACATATGTCTGGCCTTTCTTTGTCTTCTTGTTGCATGTGTAGATGTGACAATCTTAGGAAAAGAAAGTGGATCATTTTTTGTATGTCTCAGTCTAAAGGAATGAAAATTCAGTCATCATGTTGTTCCATACCTGTATGATTTTCTTTAATCAGTGGAACACAAAAGGAGATGTTTTGAAGAAAGTTCATGCTGCTCTTTTTCATACAACAAAAGCATGCAGTAATCAGTGTATTACCAAAAATATTTTAAAACTATATGATAGCTTTGTATTCAGAATTTAAAACCCCCTGTGGTGAAAATCAAGTTTTGAATGTTTTTTATTTGTCTATGTGGTGTTTTTAATATGCTTTAAGACAAACCATGTGCATATTCACAAGTCAACACCATTGCTGAGTATTTTGTCTTTAAAACTGCTGTTTCTCAAAAACGTGGTTTGAAATCGCTGGTGTTTCTTACATCACAAACTATCTTGTAACCAATCACGTCAACATGTTGACAGGCTTTAGCATATCATTAACTATAATTGCTCTGAAGCAGGGGAGTCTCAAGAGAAGCTAGGTTATCCCGGTATATTTTTTTGCCGATTTGAAAAATAGAGTAGATTTAGCAATATATCAGGTGAATTGTGTATATGATGTATATTACAATGTTATGATGAACTGTCTTTCTCCACTGACGTTCTAAGTTGTTCAAAGCGTTTCTAAGGATAAAGCAGCTGTATGACTCTGAGATGGCGAATGGGAACATGGTTTGTGTAACATTAGCAACACATTATTAACTGTTTGATAACATAAGTCAAGCAAAAGGCTAATTATATAAATTACTGTTATGTGTCTGTTGTTGTAAAGAGCGATGCTATTGTGCAGCGTTTACCTCAGTAAAGTTGACCAAGTGGATCTCTGAGCTGGTGTGAGTGAGTGGAGGCGGGGCTAATTTGCATATTTATTGATCCACACATACTAAATGAAGCAAGTGTGTAGAGTTTTCATATGGAGGTTTGTTTCCGCCATTAAAAAAAAAAAAGGTAATTGACACTTATCTCACAATTCTGACTTTTTTTCTTGCAATTCTCAAAGTCAGATATATATATATATTGTATATATAGTATATAAATATATATAAAGTCGCAATTTTGACTTTTTTCTCAGGATTACGATATAATTGTGAGTTATAAAGTCAGAATTGCATGATATAAACTTGCAATTGCATCTAATAAATTGAGAATTGTGAGATATAAACTGGCAATTCTGACTTTTTTTCTCAGAATTGTGTTTATATCTTGCAATTCAGACTGTATAACATGCAATTGCGAGTTATAAATTCAGTCTTTTTCCCCTCACAACTGGATATTATAACACGCAATTGCGAGTTTATATTTCACAATTCTGAGAAAAAATGTCAGAATTGCGATAAAAATATAAACTCGCAATTCTGAGTTTTTAATCACTCAATTCTGACTTTATAACAATTCTGACTTGTGAGATATAAACTCGCAATTACGAGAAAAAAGTTCAGAATTGTAAGATTAAAAGTGGAATCATGCTTCTGCATATTCAAGACACACCGCATTCAGTATATACACAGAAATGTTTTTAATTGGGGAAAAAAATATATGGTTTCAGAATAATGTAAGGGTGAGTAAACACTTTTTATTCTAACTATCCCGTTAAACAACTCATACAGTAGTGAATCTGAGTGAGTTTGTGTTGCATTCTCACTGGTTTTCTGCATTATGAGACGATAGCATCGGGTTCAGCTCGTGTGTGTGTGTGTGTGATTCCTTATGTGTATCACCTCCTCCCCCGTATTTCCTGGTTAGGTATCAGATCAGTGTTATCAGATCAGTAGGAACAATAGAACAGAACAGGATAATGTGTGTGTGTCGAGTTGTATGTGCTTAAGGGGTTGTCTGCTCTCTTGACACAGACAAAGCAAATTTATCTTGTGAAAAAAATGATAAAAAAAAGAATCAGGTAAGAGGTTGTATCCTCTCTAGTTTGTTAGCAGCAGAAACAGGAGTCTAGCTGGTATGCGTCTCGTGCTCAAAGCATTAGGAACGCTCAGATCCAACTCTGCCTGTGATGTGATTTGATCACATATCTTAATAGAGTTACCATGGCGCTTCATCTGTGTTCCCCCACAGTGCCCTTGCATGCACTGTCTGTCTCTGTCTTGCTGTTTGCAGGTGCAGCTACAGAGAGAATATGCAGGCTTCCTGTGGTTAGTACCGTGCGCACTGTTACTCCATTCACAGTGCAAAAGCTCACAAATAAACTCGCACGCACATACACAATCCACTGAATTAATGTTGCTCAATGAAAAGTCGCATCTGTATTTTAGAGAGAGAGGTTTCCATAACAGATGTTTGATAATAGAGGCTTTTAGAAAGAGGGTGAGATCTCAGCTGTGTTATTCTATGAGAAAATTGTGTGTTTTGAGGGCTCAGGGTGCTGGGCTTCTACAGATAAGTGTATTAGTGTTGCTTCGTCCAATGTGGTGACTCAAAACTGACCCTTTTAATTCATCACACATGTTTGTGGCCCTGTACACGGGTCACATTCTGTCATCTTTCACTTAACTGCAAAAAGAAAATGAAAAGAAATTGTTTCACTGCATGCGTGGGCTTTTAAACTTGGGATTAAGTAAACTTAAAAGACAAGCATTTTTTCCCCCTTTTTTTCATAAAATGTGTCGCAACCGTGATGAGTGATGAGTGGTTTGGGTGGCTGCTAGGGTGTTTGAAATGCTAGTGGGTCATTCCGTGTCAACTCAACCAGAGGTCCCCGGCTCAAATCTTTGATTTTGTTCATATTTTTTCTGTAGAAAGACAAACATAAATAGTGATGAAAGCCAAAATATTAAATTTCACCAATGTATATTTACTAAGTAATCCACTATTTGGTAGAGGGGGGTCAAAATGACAATTTTCACCTGAGATTTTAGCCAAATTAGAGGGGTCTAAAAATGACTTTAGAAAGATGGCAGCATCATTATTTTATATTTACACATAGATTGGTGTTCTATTAGTAAAATCTGTTGACTTTAGCCATCTTTGTTGTTACATTATATGCCAAAAGTGACAGTTCAAAAATGTCAAAAAGCACTTCTTGTGTTTGCATTCCTGTAACTCAAGAAGTATTAAAGATATCTTAATATCCTTTTAGATTTTGGTTCTTAACAAACTTTCCTTTTGGTATCTTCATCTTAAAGACCCTTTATGGTTAAATCCTAGAGATATGGGCATGTTAATGTGGTAAATTGGTAAATTGTACACATTTTCAGTGGTCAAAAACCAAATGTGGGTCACATTGCATACAGCAGATACTTTTTTCTTTTAAAAAGAAATATTTAAAGAACAAATAATGCTAAAACTAGAAATGTATCTTTTTTTTTTTTTTTTTACTATGAGCCAGCAAGTTAATTTCCTTTTTCAATGCCCAGAAAGGTACTAAAAACATATTTAAAACAGTTCATGTGACTACAGTGGTTCAACCTTAATATTATAACCTTAGTAATTAATCACAGAATTTTCTTTTTTTTTTTTTGTGAACTAACCCTTCAAATATCCTTCTTGATTCTCATTCTTAATAAACTTTTCTTTTGGAAACTTCATATTTAAGGCCCTATATAGTTTGATAACAATACCATGCATGTTTATTATCATTATACATCATATTACCGTATATCGCACATACATTCAAAGATATAATTTTACACAGTTTGGCTTTTTCTAGTCATTTTATAAGCAGAATATCTTCCCTTTTCCATAGTTCTACTGGTGCCGCATACAGTGAGAACCTGATAGTCATTTAAAATAAGAAGTTGCATGCCGTTAATTTTAGAGCAAGAGGCAGTAGGAAAGAGAAAAGTAGGATTTTGCAGTGATGAATTGGAGGGAGCGCACAGTCAGAATGAGAAGATAATAAGACGTGTAATTACCCATGGTCCTTTGGGCCTGCCCTGGATAATATCTCAGAGAGCAATGCCAGAATGAGTGCTTTTACCATGCTATTTTGTGCAGATCTAGCTCCATCCCTCATCCCACATGTGCCCTGAGTGTCCTCTTGTCTTCCCGGCCCTCACAGATCTGTCTGTGTCACGGCTCTCTCTTCTGTACACTTGCTGTCAATAGGCTGATCATCACTTCGTAACCATGGTAACGCCGAATGGATGCTCCAAAACCACTGTAGTTAAGGGAATATGACACCTTGGCTTTAGTAATTACCCATGATCCTCTTGCCTTACAAAAAAGTTCAATTAACACAGGTGGGCATAGAGTGCGAATGTGCTCGATCAGATTTCAGTGATTTATAGAACAATCCAAATTTTCATCTTGCTGTGTGTGTATGTGTGTGTGTATGTTTGTGCAGCTCTATGACTCAGGGCTTTTTACTGAAATTACAGGCTTCTACAGCCCACTGGTCGTCATATGAGTCACAACCTTAGGGAGACGTAGACACAAACACACACACATCCCTGATCACACCTCGTCAATCGCACCCACGCACTTGTATTCGTGCCAGTGGCCATAGATGAGTGTCAGCATGAATCACACACCATTATAAACTTTTTCACTGTTACTGTGTCACACAACAATAAAACTTATTTGAAGCGTGGGGCTGATCAATATGCATGCGCTCACACAATAACTCATTTCTGATACCTAGTGAGCTGCCTACCTAAACAGCACTTTTAAGGCTGCTTCAAAAGCTGAGATATCTTTTTAATAGTGCTGTCAAATCGATCATCTAACATAAAAGTTTGTAAATATATAATATATGTGTGTATGTATATATATATATATATATATATATGTATGTATGTATATATGTGTGTGTGTGAGTGTGTGTGTGTATACATGTAAGCAATAAGGTACAAGAGGCTGTGCTGTATCGTGAATAAGTCATGGCTGAAGGGCATTGTTAGGCACGAAGCGAAGTGCCTGCAACCCCTTCAGCTGTGACTTATTCATGATATAGCACAGCCTCTCATACCTTATTGCTTTTATAAAACGGTTACCACACAATACAAATATTAAAGCCAAAAATATGTATCAATGCAACTTTCATGAAGTAAACTTTCACTAAAGCCTTCCTTCCGCTGGAAAAAAATAGTCCCTGACCGTGAACAGCAACAGAAGTTACATTATTACGCCATTAGATGGCGGCAAAGGCTGTTTTTATGAGTGTCAGTGAGTAGCGAAGACTTTTAAACTGAAAAGACTGACAAATGCTTTGACTAGTGCTGTCAGTCACGGGAAAACCCCTTAACTGTTAAAAGGACAGGATAATACATCAGACATTTAAACAGATTTTTTATTATGAACATAGGACTGACCTGAAGGAAGATGCTAAATCTGAATGCAGGTAATAAACTCGCTCACTCTATCTTTTTCTCACAATACTCTTCTACATAATACAGTAAGCTTCAATGAACAATATCAATTGAGAACATACAGTTTACATTACTAAGGGTGATTGCTAAAGGTGTTGTGTATTGATACACAGAACCATTGGGTGAAGCGGTCACAGCTATTGACCAATCAGAATCAAGGACAGGAACTACCAGTTTTATAAATATATATACACACTGTATATATACACACAAACTTTTTGTTAGATGCGATTAATCACGATTAATCGATTTGACAACACTACTTTTTAAGATACCTTGTTTTGCCAATGCACGTCACAAAGAGATAAAGCTATCTTTTTCCTGTAAATCTGAGATTTTGTCTTAACCAGTGTCGAGCAGCAAGGACATTTTTTAGATAGTTTGATATTTCATTAGCAGTGGACCAGGTAACTCCACCCACAGTGAAATCTCATTGGTCCAAAATCCTGCTTCATATGACTGTATATTAAACATTAAATATCTTGTTATTAGGACATGAAATAAGGTGCCATCGCATATATTCTTTAGAGAGAAGGCAATCCTTGCATCAAGATGGCCACGATTTATTAATTCGTTCACTCGTTTTAGTTAAACTGTGGCCACGTTGAACTAATTTGTTCCCTCGTTTTGATTTAACTAAACCAAGGGAACAAATTATTACAACGTGGGCACGATTTAGTAAATCTAGGGAACTAATTATTACATTGCGTGCACAGTTTACTTAAAACGAGGGAATGAATTAGTAAAACATGCTTTATATTTTTTCCTGCCTGTCATGTGCTTCACTTTAGTAGCATTATTTTGTGTGGTGCACAGTTGCTGTCTATGTGGGGACGGGTTAATTTTCCTAATTAGGGTCCAGACAGAAGATCATGTGGATTAGTGAATGGATTCCTGCATGTTCAATTTCCCTCAGGAGTGCATGTACTTCCTACATAGAAGATGAGATGTAGCTGCGGTTGAGATCATGTGATCACATGACAGGTAGTAAATATTAAATATATAGTTTAAATCTGCGCAGAAGGTTATGCTGACGCAGGAGCTATGAAGATTTAGAGTTAATGATCCTGTGAAGATTAGATGAACAGTTACATCATCTCAAAGACACATATGCACACCCATCATGAATTTAATAGTGCTGTTGCCACGGCAGCAATCACAGTCTGGCTTGGAAATATATAGTAAAACTATTACACATACTCTGTGGTGCAGAATTCCCAGCCTAGATGCTGAATAAACAAATAAATCCAGGGAAGATATGATTTAAAACAACATAACCTGCAGGAAAATGCTGAGTTTTGAGGATACAGAAGCTATGTCTTAGCATGAAACCATTTAAGTTGTCCAACCCAACGATTTATCAACCTAACACAGAACCCATTATTTATTAACTTCCGACAATTAATCGTTGCAATTGGTTTCTTTGCCTGCAGCGATCAATAGTCTGCACTGCAAAAATAAATGATCTGCTGAAAGAGTCAACAGCTTTGGTGTACATGTACAACAGTTCAACCACTGATCCGGTCTAATTTAGACATTTGTGAATGCATAGTTGACATTAATTAGTTGTTCTGATATCCACTGAAAACATGTTTTTGGAATGTTTTGAAAAACATTTCAAATATTCAAAAATATTTGGAATGTTCAGAACAGATCAAACTACCCTTCATGGTTGTTGCTAGGAAACCTTGCAGCAGAAGCAGTGAGATGCTTTATTGATCTAACTGTCCGAAATAATGTATCGCCCTTCTTTTGGTAATGGCAGGGGATTTGACATCCATCTGTTCATAGCTAAAGAGAAAGAGCCATATACAGTGTTTAATGAGAGAGCCTTTCTGCATACTGTATTTCATGCTCCTTGAGAAACTATGGCATATCATTCCTTGATTTAATCACAGTGAGTGCATGGAAATATGAGACTGGAGCTCTGATGCAAAACCTAGTGCACTGCCATGCTGCCTACATAAGCAGCATACTAACTCCACTAAAAGAAGTGCTAAGCATCTAAGAGGATTTATTTCTGCTCAATTCTTATTTCTAGCCCATAAGAATGATTTTTGCTAGTGTAACCTTATTGATTTACCCATATTAAGTACCATTTTTTAAAATCCAGTATGAAGATCAGACTGAGTCGAAACACTCTCTTGTCACTGCAGACTCAGACACTGATACTTTCTAGTAACATATATTTTCAGGATATGGTAATATATTCTTCTTATAGTGGATATTTGTGGCAATGCATTTTTGAAGTATTAGAAATGTATACTACAGAGTACTACTATGGAAGTAAATTAATGACAAATGTCTTTGAAACAAAAAAATGTGGAATTGCACCAATTGAAAAAAATAGACAAGGGTTTAAATACAGAAGATAACAAGGGGCTAACAAGGGATAGGTGAGGGTAATTAATCACTAAGGTGACAAACAGGAAGAGAAACACAGAAACAATGGGAAAATACATATCAAAATAAGAGTCCTAAAACACAAAACAGAGGAAATCGGGACAGGAATTGTACGTCATAACGTCAGACTTTTGAAATTAATTGTGTGCTTCAATTTAGTAGCTCCATAAAACATACAATGGATGCACAAGGTGCAAACTGTTTTGGAGCCAATTTATTCAATTTGATAAGCAAAGTTATAATCTTAAGTTTATGTTTATATAAGTTATAATTTTTTCTGTCTTGTCTTTTGTTTAAAAAAAAAAAAAAATCACAATCTATCTTCACCCAAAATATTAGGTTGTCATTTATCTTTTTCATCAACAATTAACTCTTTCCCAGCCACTGACGAAATTTTCTGGCAATCAGTGTTTTTACTGTTATACACATCTTCTGAAATAGTACAGAATTTCTGGATCAAAACACAGGTGAAGAAGAAGCAGAAACAAGCGATAGAAGCATTGCTTATGCAAAAGAACATGATCATCAAACATTAAACAGCATATAAATCAAAACTGCCTAATGTTACAGAATGAAATGTCAAACCCAGGACGAGGTACAGGGCTGTGAAGCTTTGGGGTGTTGATGAATGTGATTAACTCCATCTATGTTTTGATCATCAGTCTGAATCCTATCCAGACATAATATTTGACAAAAATTTTCTCAGCTTTTTGTTCGAAATGTTTCTTTTTTATGGAACATTACCCACGTCCAAGTGTTAAAAAAAGCTGCCGCTGGCTGGCGAAAAAAAAAAAAAAAAAACTGCCAGGGAAATAGTTAATCTCAATCCTAGATTTCAATTTCAATTTTTAATAAAACACACCCTAGTTAAATTTATAATTGAAACAGCTTAACTGTATGTAAAAGATAAATGGCAGTTTATTCATTTTGTTGTATAAAAAAAGACACTTTTTTATTAAACATGTATTTCATGAGGTCATGTGACTACATCATACTGGCATTAACTTGAAATGTTTATTTAAAATAGTTCCAAAAACTGTTCCAAATCTCCATCCTAGAATTGTAAAATTTACTTAGCGAAATAGATTTTTTAAACATTTTAATTGCTGATGGAAAAGATATGACAGTGTAATACTTTCATACTTTTTTTAAATAAAAAATCTACTTCAAATATCAGCCAAATTAGAATAATAGCAACCATTTAAAACGCTATTATTGGTACATATTAATTTATTGTACATCCATAGTGCATACTACACATTGACCTTCCGATTTCCTCCTGCTTCTGTCTACTTAACCAGAAAAACCTCTAGTAAATTGTTTCTGTCAGTTTCAGCTCTTGATCTGTTAATCTGAGTGGGGGTCAAACAGAAAAGAGGAAGTGGTTTGGAGCTGTGCTGAGATTATCTCAGCAAGTGCACCTAATCTAGTAGGGATGTAACTTTTATTTTTAACATGAAGCGGAGCATTATCTTTCTGTCTTTGTGTGTGAGACTTTGGAACCACATCCAAACCACACACACACCCACACATACACACACTCAGGGAGAGAGAGATGCATACTGTAATCACGTTCACAAGTATTCTCAGGGCGATATGCAGCTGTTGGTTTTATGGAGCCAGTGTATCGAAGTGGCATCCGAACTCAAAGGATGCTGAGCACAAAGAACCTCTCCTTAATGCAAAGTTGTGTGTTTGCACCTGTGCTTTAATAGGAAATCGGCTCTAAACAAGAGATTGAGACTTAGGTAATCAATTGCACTGGATTTCTGCTCTTGCTTTAATTTCCTTTGGCACAGGGAGAGATTCTTCAACGTCAAAAGGAATGCCAATTCGTTGCAGAAAAATGCTTACAAATACTTAAAGCAGAAAATAATTGAAATGAAACATTGTGTCTCCAATAGTGATTTGTAAAGCATTTTTTTAATTTGCAAAATGACACAGTCCTTGGAGAATGAGGACTGTTTTTATACCCTCAGATTCTCATTTCTAAAGCTTTTTATGTTCACTTGAGTAGTTGCTAGTTGATTACATCATCAGTCTCTCCATGTGCCCTCCTTTAGTCTGCTGTAATAAAACGGATTTGGAGTGAAGGGTCAGACAAAGGGAAGTGTCTAAGATGCACGAATAACCAAAAACTGCAACATTTATTGACATTAGGTTAATAAGTGACAGGGAAAGTGCTGAAATGGAAATATTTCAGAAGGGAGGACGTCATCAGAGAGCTACGCACATTATTCACCTATATCTTGAATCCAGATTTTACTGCATATAGCCATTATACTACTCGAAATTGCGCTTGTTAGCACATTTACACATTGAATACTTTGGGGAAGCATTTTTGATCATATTGTTGAATTATTTCTTCTTTTATGTAGTTTTACAACCTGCTTTGTGTTGTTACAGTGTCAGTAGAATATGTAAATGAACTGTTTACTCTTTCTCTGTGTTACCTGGACAGAGAAATTCTTGTTTATTTGTCAGAAAAAGTCCGCCAGATGACGCAAAATGCAACAGCTTTCGTGAAAACTAAAGATTGTACTTCTGCATCTTTGTATTCCCGCCCACAGACTGTCAGATCGACAGAGGGTTATTAACAGAACAGTTATAATGGTAGCTTTATCACTGATAATTATATTGTAGCTTGTAGCATTATGGTTAAAACTGAACACTATGGTAACAGCTCTCTTACCTGTACGGCACAGCGTTTTGCTTCGGGGGTTGGGCAGAACTGACAGAACGGCCGTTTCTTTCAGTTTTTTTTTTCCCCACCGTTTGGCTTAAAACACTGTGTTCATGGCCATCCATTCATTTGAAATGTTGACTACAAACATGGATGATTTTTAAATTTTCTGTCATGATGTTCTCTCCATATTTACGATTCTTTGCAGTCTTTAGTTACCGCCTATACAACGCACTGGATCCTTCCCCGGAAACTGAAAATTACTCAAATGTTTACTCTTTGAATTCTTGCACCCGGGAACAATACAAGTCAACATCATTGTGACTAAAAGTTTGCTAAGAAGTATTTCCTACTAAAGCAAGGTTATATTTGACTCTGGAAAGTGTATCCATAACAGACTGGTGGGTGTGGCCTTGGACGGCAACATACCCAGTGCATTATGGATGTTGAAGGTATCCTACTTGGCAAAAGGGAAGTCAACAGCTCTTTTTCTCTGTTTTTTCTAGTCAGGTGGCACTGATTTTCAAGTGGAAAGTTTTTCGTCTTCCTACCATATTTAGGCAAAGTGTTGAGGAAATTAATTTTAAAAGTAATGCATTACAATATTGCGATACTCCCTAAAAAAAGTAACGAATTGCGTTACTTAGTTACTTTTAATTAAAAGTAATCTGTTACTTTACTGTTGCGTTACTTTTTCCTCACCTGGGCTTTGCTTGCTTGTTTGTTTTTTAATAACAACAAAAAAGTAAGTAATTTCACTGTTTTTATTCATTTTGAGGAATACTGAATTTTTTCATGCAAGTGAGATGAATAAATGCATGTTCACATTTAGTCTAGAACTACAATAACCATCATGTTCACACAGCACACACAACGCCTCTGCACTTTGTTTCTCTCAACATGAGGACAGGCGAGCTGTCAGTCAATAAATGTGAAAACAGAGTAACTCAAGTTACTTGTAATGCGTTACCCCTAACACTGTTTACATGTAGTACCCTCCACAGTGCGGAATTTAATTTGCCACTTCTATACTCACCCAATCACTCTGTTAATCCAACAGTTCTTTGCATTTTTTGATGTCAGCTATGCTCAGAATAGCATACTAACAAAATTCCCTTTTTTCTGTCGTATACACTGTGCATGGTATATACACTGTCTGTATGCATTCAATATGTATCACCTACTACATTTGAAAAAAAAAAAAAAAAAAAAAAAATGCAGTACTGTTGTATCCCACATTGCAATACACATTGTTTAACCTGTCATGTCCAGAGTGACAAATATACCAGAAGCAATATCATCCATCATATTTCTAAATCTCAGTATGTAGTCAGACTGCCAAGAAGAGTTAAGATATTTTAACATATAGTTGGACTAAAATGTATGTACTGTTTCACATACTGTGTTGCACAGTATGCAATAAGTAGAGTAGATTTGGCGGACCACGTTGGGCCTTAGACTTTCCTTGGTATTATTTCAGTGAAAGCCAATACAGATGGTTCCCTTTTTCCATTATATGTCTGTCATCTGGGCTTTTCTCTTAAGCTTGATATTTTAACATGATTTCATTATTTTTTCAGATCCATTGTGTAATTCATTGAGGCCACGTTAATCGTAACTCAATCCTATCCTCTTTAAACCAGCTCTCTGTCTATTCCTCTCTCCAGTTTAGACAGTAATAAGTGGATGCTATGTGTTTAATTTGTGAACCGTTCCCTAGAGCAGAACGCAGCGGCACAGAAGCCCTTCCAGTGAGGATATGTGTTTGCGTACGCATGAGTCATTGACTGACAATCACCGCCGCTCTGTTCCCTCCCGTATGAGCACTTGTCGATGCATATTGACATATAGTTTCCTCAGCAGTGGTCTAGCTCACATACACACACACACACACACAAATAGCATGAGGAAACTCCATTGCATTATTTCTACGCAAATCACAGCCTTGCTGACAAAATTCCAGTCATTCGGAAAACAAGGGGGGAAAAAACTCAGCAGTGCCTCGCGGGCCGCTGCCCTCGCTTTAGAAGCACAAATTGAAGCACATTTACAAACACGATCTCTCCCTCAAACTCATTTTTCTTCTTGCTTGTTTGCTGCCCTCTCCCTCATATAGACGTTACATCACAAGCGCAGCTGGGGCTCCTATCTGCAGCTGCACTTGTGGATACAGAAATGATACACCCGGTGTTTTATATATGTGTGTGTTTGCTTGTGGTCTTGCTGGTTTTGCTATATCTAGGTTGATTATGATTCTGTGAGTCTGTCGCAACATGCCTGCCATGCGCACACGCACTAAAAAACACACGCTTGATTACATCTGACAGGTAGAGGCTCTTGGATATCATATAAATCTACCACGTGTCGCTCTCTCACCTGTGGCCTGAAATTAATGTCATTTATGGAGTGCATGTGTGTGTAGATGTGTGGGTGAATGTGTATTGCTGCAGTGGCATTGTGTGTTGGCGGCTTCATTCACATTTTCTCTTCGCTGTTCATTCATCATGATTTTCTCTCCTGCTACGTGCCGTGCTCCCTGTCGTCTCACCCCTCCCTTCCTCCTGGGCTTCCTGTCTTCATCTCTTTTTCCATTTTCATTAAATATGAGATGTCATTTTCATGACCGTTTCATTAATTTTGCTTTGCAAAGGCACTGCATCACTATTACTGTTGTGTTGGGAATTTGAATACACTCATAATTGGTAGTTGATGCTAATATTTGAAGAACAAGGTGGGTGATGATGGCTATTATAATTTAAAAAAACATTATCGCTACTTGAAATAAAATAAATGTTAACTTCACCCAAAAATGAAAATTCTGTCATTAATCACTCACCCTCACGTCGTTCCAAAAAACCCTTAAGACTTTCGTTCATCTTTGGAACACAAATGATGATATTTTTTTATGAAATCTGAGAACTTTCTGTCCGTCCATAGACAGTCTACGCAACTGCCACTTTGATGCTTTAAAAAGTTCATAAAAACATCGTAAAACTAATCCATATGAAATTTTCTGAAGATACTCGATCTTTATATGATGAACAGATTGAATTTAGGCTTATATTCAGGGTTTCTAGGTTTTCACAACAAAAACCACCCAGTTGCAACTCAAAACTAGCCCAATCACATTTCAGGGGGGTCCCCTGGTAAAAATCACATCCCGTGGGGTAAAATCTGCATTTTTTGGCGGGGTTCCCCTGGTAAAATTAGCATTCCATGATGTTCAGCACACACTAGGAGAAGTCCAGACTCTCTCTTACTTTTCTCCTATTTGGGAAAACAGGGACTTCAGACCAGGGAATAATGACTCTGGCTTCAAACAGTGGGCATTAAAGAGTATCCATAAGGTTAGGGATTTATTTGAGGGAGACACATTGATGACCTTTAGAGATCTTAACGAAAAATTTGGAATCCCAATGACACACACTTTTTTAAATACTTACAAATTCGCAGCTATATCAATGTTAAGCAAAATTATTCCCTATCTAGACCTTTACCAACAGAACTAGAAAAAGCTATGTTTTGTACAAACCAAATTTCACAGTTTTATTGCAAATTTGTTAACAGCTCTAAAGAACCATCTGAATCCAAGAGAGTCGCTTGGAGTATAGATCTGCAGTATGACCTTTCAGATTTAGAGTGGAGCCAGATATGTATCAGAGCCCAGAATTTGTCAATTAATGCTAGATTTAAGCTGATACAATATAACTGGGTGGTGTGTACTTATGTAACCCCTGAAAAGTTAAATAAGTTTAACCCAAACATTCCAGACATCTGTTTTAAGGGAACATTCTTTCATTGTATCTGGGAATGTGAGGTGATTAAGATGTTCTGGCAAAAAAGTGACAACAGTTATTTCCTCAATAATCTCAAAACCATTTCCAGTGACTCCTGAAATATGTGCTTTGGCTTTAATTCCTGTAAGTTTATCATTATCAGGTTATCATAATAAAATGATTGACATTTGTCTAGTTCTTGCAAGACGATTGGTAGCATTTTACTGGAAGAACATAGAAGATCCATCTATTGATCATTGGTTGGTTAGGATCTGGCACATTTTATTGCAATGGAAAGAATAATCTACAGTATAAAGGGCAAACTAAAGGACTACTATAAAATTTGGGATCTTTTTATACATTTCCTGGAAAATAACCAAATATCGACACAGGCAATGTTAGATACCTCTCACTCTACTGATTAATACATGTATATGTTGTGCTTTTGTATTTGAAATATGTGTATATGTCTGTCTTAGCCTTTGTATAATAACTTGTTTACCCATGTAATTGAATTTTTGGATGCTTTGGGGGTGGGGGGATGGGGAGAGGAAGGGGGGTTGTGGGAAAGTGGTTAAAATATTTTTAAAATGTATTTTCTTGGGATATTTTCTTGTCATTTTTCAACTGTTTAAATGAATGATTCAATGACTCACTTATAAATACTTCACTTGTTTCATCACTGGATGAATGAGCGTTTTTAAACAAATTTCTTGAATGAATGATTCAATTAAAAATAAGTTGTCACTTGTCCATCAGTTGTCGCTTGTCACCACCTGGTGGCATAACAGTGTAATTAATACAATCGTTATTTGAAGCACCAAGTTACTTTCAAAAGGTGATGCTCTATTTTGATTGCTTTCATAGACATCAGTGTTTATATCCAGACTAAACTTTTATTCCAGTACTTCTATTGATAATATGAATATTTGTAACACAAATAACGATACTGTGACGATACACAGGCACAGAGCAGCCTTAACTTGGCTGTGTAAAGATAATTACAATATAATTTGCTGAACATGTATTTATTCCAATATTTAATCAAAATTCACTTAACTTCTGTTAATGGGGCACAGTTATTGCTGAGTTAATCACAAAATATTGACTAGTATTGGCACGAATCAAACTAGGCCTGACCTGAACCATATATAGAGACCAGAATAGCATAAAGACTTGGAGGTGGGCACCCTAGCGACCAAGTAGAGCACCTTTACATTGTGGCGCCAAATGTTCCCCCATTTACTTCATGACTGTTTCATTACCAGTATAATTACAGCATGTTGTCCTTATCGTTTTTTGTCTCTGTTAATTGCTCTCTTTTCCCTTGTTCTACCTCTTTCCTTGCTGTGTGACTGGCAGTACAGAGGTGTCAGTTGCTGGGGAGCTTAGAGGAATTCATTTTGGCTCCGGTGTTGCATGCTTGTTACCAATCCAGCCTGTATTCATCTTATGATTCATGTTCATGTTGTATCGAACAGAGCTGAGAAAATATGACAGACTTAACCAGGGAAAAATTCAGCGGGGTGTGTGTTGTGGATGGTGGTGGCGAAGACTATGATTTCTGTATATTTTAATCCTGTCTGAGAATATTCTTTCTTCAAACACACACAAGCAAGGGAACATTAAGAAAGTGAATCTCACAAAACATGCCTGGGTCATGTTTAACATGAAAAGCAAAAGGAAAAAAGTATCATAAAGATAAGGATGAAATTATCTTACAGAAAAATAAGCCAATTATTTTTTTTTTGACGATTTAGATGTTTTGCATTATGAGCAATTTCATGATAATTAAACCCTCCCCGAATTTCATCAAATCTATCCCCAATCTATCTGTCCGTCCGTCCGTCGGTCCATCTATCTGTCATTATCATCCATCGATCGATCCATCCATCAATCATTCTGTCTTATCTGTCGTTCTATCTATCTTTCCATCCATTCGTCTATCTGTCATTCTATCTGCCGTTCTAACTTTCCATCCATCCATCCATCCATCCATCCATCCATCCATCCATCCGTCTATCTGTCATTCTGTCTATCTGTCATTCTATCCTTCCATCTGTCCATCCATCCATCCATCCATCCATCAATCATCCATCCATCGATCTGTCATTCTATCTTTCCATCCATCCATCCATCCATCCATCCATCCATCCATCCATCCATCCATCCATCCATCCGTATCTCAGACTGTCCTCCAAAAAAACCAACAACCCTATAGGTCGTTTTTCAAGCACCCTATTACGACCTATATTTACGTTTTAAAGTCATGCGCCCTCTAGCTGGCGTAAAAATAATGACAGTGTCGTGTTACGTCTGTCGTCATGAAATGACGTATGACTGTCGTTACCAATCAAAATGCGTGTTCATTTAAATTCAGTGTGTGGACTTTACACCATTTGTCCTATTTCCATTTAGCAGAACTCATTTTTTTTTATTAAAGACTACACCCACCCCACCCCTAATCCTACCCTTATGTGATTTATAGTGCATATACACTTTATGAGCACATGCGTTCCCTGGGATCGAACCCACGATCGCATGATCACATGATTTTTGTTATATATTGCAATGCTCTGCCAATTCAGCAACGCGACACCCGAAATATGAAGCAGATAAAAGGGAACAATGCATTAAAACGAAAGTGTCCTGTTGACGATAAGGGGGCGCAACTTTAGCAAACGCTCCTGTGGGTCGTATTTCAGGGAAGTGACAAACGACCTATATAGGCGTATTGGTTGGAGAACATGTTGGTCTATCTATCTGTCATTCCATCTTTCCATCCATCCATCCGTCTGTCATTCTGTCTATCTGTCGTTCTATCTATCTTTTCATCTGTCCATCCGTCCATTCATCCATCCATCCATCCATCTGTCATTCTGTCTACCTGTCATTTTATCTATCTTTCCATCTGTCCGTCCGTCCATCCATCTA
The DNA here is from genome assembly GCA_037101425.1 of Elopichthys bambusa. Taxonomy (NCBI): domain Eukaryota; kingdom Metazoa; phylum Chordata; class Actinopteri; order Cypriniformes; family Xenocyprididae; genus Elopichthys; species Elopichthys bambusa. The sequence goes on along the minus strand of CM074454.1, from coordinate 4,820,354 downwards.
TTAAATGTAATTTTGATTTTGGGCTGAGATATGACCCGGGCATGTTCTTGACAAATTTGAATGTATGAGATTACCCCAAGAACCACAAAGATAGAAGATATCACAAACCGAAAGATGGGCTTTACATACACAGAAAGAGCAAAAAAGTGTTTTGCGTGTGTGATTTGGTAACAGGAAGCATCTGTGTCCACGTGTCCAGTCAGGCTGAAGAGTGTGTCGTGTATGCAGCAGCATAGCAACAGTGTGCAACTGCCTAAGCAAATATTCCCTAATTCTTCGCACAGTGTTTTTAAAAGCTTTTACGGTGGTGGCAGATGGCATATTTTCTCAGGGACCTCATCAGCAAATGGGTATTCTCAAATCTCAGGCCACCCCTCTACACACACACACACCACTGATCATTACTTAATTCATCTGAACTCTGAGATCTGATGGACATGCTTTAGTTTAAATGAAAAAGTAAAGGTCGGTAACCTCATACTGATCTCATTCTCAGTAAACACTAAGCACAGTATTCAAGCTCCAGGTGCATTAATTCTATCAGAGACGGTATAAGGGGGAAAAGATGGGAGGAATCACAGCGGTCAATATGGCAGGTGTACTCAGTCCCATCTTTATGTTACATGAACCAATCACCTTGTTAACTTGAGTTTTTAATATAACGCTCAGGTGCATTATATCTATTTGGTTTTTTAGCATCTTGGCCATGTTGTACTAATTCATATAGGCGGTAACACCGTCTATATTTCCCAGCTCTGCAATCATAAACGAAGCCATCTCTCTCTTTTAAAGGGGTGCTTTCTCAGAGGTGGTCCTGGCGGAGGAGAGGTCTACAGGAAAGATGTTCGCTGTGAAGTGCATCCCTAAAAAAGCGCTGAAGGGGAAGGAGAGCAGCATCGAGAACGAGATTGCCGTTCTACGCAAGTGAGTTTCATTTCCCGCACCACACCTGTACCCATGGCAACAACATCACCTCTCTCTTCCACACTCATTCCCTCAGTTTGCCAGTTGATAGGAGCTTGTTTGCCTGAGGTTTGACCTCCAGTTACCGTGGTAACTCTGGTGCCCTCGTCCAATTACAGCAGGGAAGCTCCCGCAGATGTTCTCTCTCTCTCTCTCCATGAAGTGGCATGCGTGCGGACTGTGTCCGTTAGTGAAGACAGCATACGACTGCATACGACATGCACAGTATATACTATATGATCCCTTTTAGTTTTAAAAGATACAGTAGGTCAGTGGGTGGAGAGTAGACGGTCTTTTGTGTCTGTTCCAACACATTAAACCAAATGAGAGTCTACACTACGAAAGCAATCCGGTCAAATGTGTTTTCAACAACCTCTGGAAGTGGTCGGAAATGGACAAGCTTAAGACGTGTTAGACTCCGTTTACACCTGCATTTAGATCCAATCGACCAAAACGCATCTTAATACCAGGTATAAACAGGGCCTGAGTGTTAGGTATCCTCCAATAATACTCTCATCATTACTGTATTTCTTAATTATATCACTCACAAAGGTTTGTTTGTGTTAATGTGTCCACTCTGTGTGAAAGAAAGCCTCTAAGCTTAACATGTTGTTTCGCAGGTATTTTCTCACTATCGGTGCAAATGTAAGCAGGTGTGTTTGGTGTGTCTGACATATGGTCGTGTGACGGGTGATTCCCACGAGACTCACCAGAAAAGGCCGCCTCTGATTCTGACATGGGCTTCTGTTGTCACAGCGATCGTGTACCCTGGAGATTGGACACACAGCTTTGTCCTTCAAGTCTCTGTCTCCCTCATCTCATATCACAGCAACCAAATGATTGACAGCTTGTCTGCCATCTCCTGGGTGATGCCATAGGCCTGTAATTAGATCGAGCGAGCGCACGCACGCATAAGCGAACGAGAGCATGTTCATTGTCTGTTTGTCTGCCTGCATATGTATGACAGAACGATATAGAGAAAGAGCAGAATATATTTCCTTCACATCTACAAATGAGATAATGAGATGCCCTCATAGGTTATAGTTTAATCCCCGCAGAGAATCCCAAACGTACACTCCCAGCATGCCTCAGAGTGATGCTGCCTGACTGACTAATGCTATGTTTAAATACTTAAGTCAATTCAATTTATCCTGACACGGGACTTGGTAACCCAGAGGGGACATTTTATTGCTCAAAGGCAACTTTAATTTCTGCTCTGACAGCCGCAGGAACACAGCGAACGCTGTGAGTGTGTGTTAGAAATCAGTAATGGTGAGAGAACATTGTGCTTGGTACATTTTTCGTCTTCAAACCAAACTTGGGTCTTCAGGTGACAAAGTTTAAATCCTGTCTGGCTAGCGTGGTTCTCATAATGTTTATGGGTTAGGTCAGTAGGCGGAGAGTAGACGGTCTTTTGTGGCTGTCTGAACACATTCGACCACATGAGCGTTTACACTACGAAAGCAATCCGGTCGAAGGAGTTTTCGACTACCTCTGGAAGTGGTCGAAAGTAGACAAGCTAAAAATGTTTTAGACCCCATTTACACTGTATTTAGCATCCACTTGTGATCTGATCGACCAAAATGCACCTTAACACCAGGTGTACCAGGCCTTAAAAACATCTCTTTTGTGCTTTTTCTTTAATGAGAATGAGTCTCACTCCACATCAGATAATGTGAACGCTTCTGAAGTGAATCAGCTATTACTTAAAAGCACCTGGTAGCAGGTAATCCATAGATTTGTATAAAAGAAAGCGAGACTCAGCTTTCAGATATAAATAATATTTATTCCATCCGTTTTATTGTTAAATGATTTCTTTTTATCGACACTCAGTAGTGTTTTTTTTTTTTGTGAAATAATGGAATCAAGAGTGTTTTTTGTTCCTCGTTCTGCTTTCACCCTATTCCTTAGTGCTTTTTCCTCTTGAATCAAAAGAGAAGATGGTTTCAGAGGCAGCGAATGAGTCGTGCTACAGCTTCTGCCCACTCACTGCTGAAGGAGAGAGAGAGAGAGAGAGAGAGAGAGAGAGAGAAACAGACAGAGGGAAGAAGCGAATGCATGAAAGAGGGATATTAAACCAGCGAATGGCTTTGTAATCCTCCGCCAGACGAGTTTTCCATAATCAGTTTTGAAAAATCAATATGTCAAAGGGCGAATCGACATCCAGGTTTTGTTTAAGAAGAAAAAACAGTGCACGTCGTTCGTTGTTTATTCATTTGTTTTATTTATTCAGAGCTAATGTTTTAATATGCTGCATCAGAGGTGACTCCCAGTTCATTGGTGAATCAATACAAAACCATCTTTTCAATGAATCACTCTCTTTCAGATTTGTCCATACCTCAGTAACTCTTTTATATATTAAACTACGAGTTGAGGAGCGTTTCTGACAAAAACAAATGCCTGCCGGCTGCTCTGAGGCGTTTTACTGCGGTCTTTTATTCTGTGTTTCTCTGAACCGAAATCTTTTTCTGTTTTATCTGGGCTCAGATAGCGGTGAGCAGTAATGAAAGGGCCGTTTCTGGGATGATTGCCCCTTACCTGTGAGGATCAACCTTTTCTGAACATATGGATGAACAAAGAGAGTTAATTATAGGAAACTGAGGTGGAGGGGGGGACAAATGTATTATCTGCACTCGCCGATGTCCATTATCTGCGTGTGTGCGCACGTGCGTCTTGTTATTGTCCGCTCATTTGCGTCATTGCCCGACCTGTTATCATGTGCCAGTTGGACTCGCTGATCAGTATATACTTAAAATGCAACGCTAATGTGTATACACACAGCCGCCGTGACTGCGTTACCATGACGAGAGGAGAGAGAGATGTTAACTGCAGGGATGGAGAGGGGAAGGAGAGGAGAAGAAAAACAAAACAAAAAAATATTGCCAGTTGATATGACAGAGATGAAAAGCCGCTTTTTAAAGCAGACACCCTAACAGCATCCATTAGATGACAACAATTACCCTAGCTGTGCATCTAAATGCTTCATAAACTTTAGAAGCCATTTAATTATTTGTTTTTGGCATATGAAAATATATATACATTCAATTTTTAAATCAAATTAAAATGTTTTTAATTACCTTAAACTTTAAATGCATGTAAAAATATATGTGTGTGCTGAATGTTAATTTCACTAGTGTATGCAACTTCATGGTATAAAACATTGCAGTGTTTATTGTACATTTTATGGGCTTATGGAAATGTGCGCCACTGAAATATTCATATGAGCAGATCCGAAAAGTTCCACTCTCTTAAATTCACTTCATAAACAAACCCGGAGGCAAAGATTGCAGCAGACTCGCACACAAAACGCATCCCTAAATGCATGTTTTTAAAATTGCAATTTGAGAAATGTAATAATTCAATACAAATTTGTCTTTCTTGCAGCAGCTGAGACTGAAAAAGTTTACAATTTTTAGCTTTCAGTGTTGTATTTGCATTCAGATGAAAAGATAAACATATTGAGAATTATCAGTGGAATTTCTGTCACAGATATAAATACAATAGGGGAGTAATAATATATTGTGTCACAATATATTGCAATACAAAAATGCAACAATATGTATCATGGATAGTGATCTGTATTGTGTATAGTTCACCCAAAATAAAAATTACTGTGAGAAAAATTCAAGTTTACAGAGTTTTAGTGCCAGTACTACATTGTAACCTACATTATTTTAAATATATCTAGTGCAATATTGAAGCTTGTTTCCACCACTAAATAATAACGTAAAAAAGGTAATTGCGAAGTTTTCTCATAATTCTGACTTTTTTCTCACAATTGGGAGTTATAAAGTCAGAATTGCAAGATATAAACTCGCAATTTTTTTTTTAGAATTGTAAGTTTTTATCTCACAATTTTGACTTTATAACTCGCAATTCTGACTTTATATCACGCAATTCTGACTTTATAACTCCCAATTCTGAATTTATAACTCCCAATTCTGACTTTATATCACGCAATTCTGACTTTATATCACGCAATTCTGACTTTATAACTCCCAACTCTGACTTTATATCACGCAATTCTGACTTTATAACTCCCAATTCTGACTTTATAACTCCCAATTCATGGTGGAAACAAGCTTTCATAATGCAAGCATATTCGTCTAAAATAATCCTTTATTTTCAGCTTCAGAACCATGTTTTTTTTTCTTCTTCTGCATTCTATTGTATTACTTAGTCATAGTTTAATAATGTTAAATTGTCAAATTGTGCATTTAAATGAGGTTCATGTATTATGTTTTGCAGAATTAAGCATGAGAACATAGTGGCACTGGAAGACATCTACGAAAGCTCCAATCACCTCTACCTTATAATGCAGCTGTGAGTATGTTCAGCGCAAACACAGTTACCCAGAATGCATTGTGCTCATGTCTTTGTTCATTCCATGCACATTTTAACAAGCAAATACCCAGTTATCTGCTTATATGTATGTACACTACCATTCAAACATGTTTATAGTTCACTGATATATACACTGATGTCTATGAAAGCAATCAAAATAGAGCATCACCTTTTGAAAGTAACGTGGCGCTTCAAATTACGATTTTATCAATTACACTGTTACGCCACCAGGTGGCGACAAGTGACTGTTAAAAAAAGGTATTTGTCATTGAATCATTCATTGAAAAGATTTGTTCAAAAACACTGATTCATCCAGTAATGAAACAAGTGAAGTATTTATCAGTGAGTCATTGAATCATTCATTGGAAACTTTTTTTCCCCTCAGGATTCTTTGATGAATAGAAAGTTCAAAAGAACAACATTGATTTGAAATAGCAATCTTTTGCAACATTATAAATGTCTTTACTGTCACCATTGGTCAATTTTGTCAATTTAATTTGTCCTTTCTAGTGTGATATCACCATGTTGCAGGAATAGTTCACCCAAAAATGAAAAATCTGTCATCATTCACTGATAAACTTCAACTCTGCTGTAGATTACAAATAAAATACGGCGTCTATGGGTCTTTGATTTTCAGTCAGTTCAGAATTGAGTGAACTATGACTTCAACATATTACCGCCCACATCATCATCTCCTAATCAGTATTCAGGAACCTAGCGGGGGCGTCTCATTTCACATGCGAAGAGGTTAGCCATCATAATAGAGGTCATTTACATATTGAAGTCTTAAAAGTACAGTAGCAAAAACAGTTTGATTCTAAGGGTCAAAGAGAGGGTGGACTAACTAAATACGAACCTAGAAACCTTGACAGACATTTATAAGAGCAATAAAAGTGCAAGAATATAAGCAGAAGACATTCAAAACACTTTTAACAGCTCGGATGCTCATGTTTATGTAATCCTCAGACATTTTTGTGTTTTTACTTTTTGATTAAATAGCAGTTGACAGGCTGACCTCTTACACAAGATTAAAGTGACTTCTGTACCGTCCTTAACTTCAGCTCACTTCAGTTTAATGTTCTGACACATGAATACACAAAAAATGAATCTGTAGTGATAAGAAAAAAAGATGTCATGGCATTTGTTGACCGCAGCCTAGATCATGGTGAACTGGAAGACGGAGAATGTAGATCTGGAGAGAGAAGAAGAGAGAGGGTGGCAGTCTGGTGAGTTGGCTGAGAGATGCTGTATGCTGACGTAGAAGCGTTGCGTAACGCTGGTGATGGGTAGCAGAATGTCTATGTCGTTCCAGCTCTGCAATCACACACACCTTAATGCAAAGGGAGTGTGTTGCTTGTCTTGCATGCATTGATTTTGTTAAAACTTTACAGTAAAATTCTTTAAATCATGACTTAAATTATTTGTTTTATGGTGTTACATTGTCATGGCAAAAGTAAAATAGTATATAACTTTACACAGAAATAGTTAATAAGTGATTTTTTCACACTAAAACCATGTTAACATGCTTATTGGTTGCATCTTGTGACTCTACTATTGAAGAAGTAAGTATTTATACGTTTATGGATTTGCCCCATTCACTTCCTTTTAAGTGCCTCACTGTAACATAGATTTTAGTCCAAATTATTGTTTGTGTTAATCAACATTATGCCATAAGTGCTGCCAATTGAGCTTAAATTGTACTGAACCCGAAAGAATCTTTTACAGAGATGTCTTTTATGATGTTGCTTCCCTATGGATTGTGTATTCAAAAACTTTTTGAATTATAGTGTCTATATTTAGGTGCACATGTGTAGATAAGAAAAGAGAGTGCATGAGCTACTTTATCGGTTGGGAACTGACTTGATGGTGTAAAGTGGTCTCTATGACAGTGGTCTCTATGAAAGGAAATTCGGTTTAGGAGGAGAGGACGTTCATTAAATTTTGATGAGAGATTACGAAGCATAAACAGGGTCAATTCTGATTTCATTTCAACTTTGAATGCTGATGATGTAGAGACGAGAGGGAAGTTAGGAGGATTAGAGGAAACAAACATTTATTTTCCGTCCTCATTTCGCCCCTGGAAACCGCATTAGAATTTAAATTCCACAGTGTTAATTTGATAGTTGGCCGGGAGCCTGCCCCTCTTTTCCCTGTTAATAGGTTGCGCCAAGTGTGTGTGTTAGAGAGAAACATGAAGAACATTTTGGCATATGGTGTTGAGATGAATATTTAAACAGTACCAATCTGCTTTCTGTATGATCTCACAGATGCAGTTTAGAAACTCTTTCCATAATTCACTCTGCATGTAAGTGTGTGTGTAAGTGTGATTGGACTGTTTTCTTCAAGTATGTTTGACCCTCAGGCTCTTCTGCACCGTATGGCACAATTTACGGCAGTGGAAAGAGGACTAGATGAGGGCAGAGAGAAAGGGACAGACTAAGAGCATCTGCACACTGCGTCAGAGAGCGCTGTAAATCCATTGATTACAATGGAGATGGTGCATCACAAGGACGTAGAGCAGGAGTGTTCAATTAAAGTCTAAAGGGTCTCTACAGTTTCCAACTCCAGGATGAGGCTAAGGAGATGCGCTTCCCCTTTAAAAACACATTTAAATAAATTTCCTTAAAAATAGTTTCAAGTTACATGTCGCCGCACAACCTACACATCCCAGCATAAATGAAGCGCCTACTTTAACAACAAAGCAAGCATACTGTATGCAGGATTTTTTTCATGGCAGAAAGCATGCAAAGAGCACTCCCTTTATTATCACTAAAAAGCTGTCTCTCATCTTAGTTCATTGCAATCTCACAAAGTTCTGTTATAATCAATGAAGCTGACTGCACAATGAATCTCCTATTTATATAACGTCTACACTTTGTTTGTTATAATGAGAGGATATGCAAGCGTGCAGAACTCAGAATCAACTCACCGCTCAAGTTTTTGTTCAGTGCTAACTTAAACACCTCTGATTGGCCATTGCATTCAAGAAATCAACAGATATGTTTGTGATTGGCTACATTGCTCAGCGCTGCAAAAAACTTTGTAAATAGAAACCTTTGATGTTCTCCAGAGCACAAACACAGATACGCACTGGATCGTTTGCCAAATCTGTTTCGACAATATGCTATTATGCTGGAGAAAACTGATCCTAGACCAGCAGTTAAGGGCAGCTTTTTCTTCTAAAAGCAATCAGAAGCAGCAGCAGGCATTGGTTTGAGTGAGAAATGTTCAAGCTAGTCTCAAGTTCATGGCCAAGGGAAGCCTTGCCCAGCCTTAAACACACTCCACCGATTCTTGGAAATGAAATAAGCAATGTGCATGGTAAATTTCCAGGTTTGCAGTTGGAATACTTTGTAAACATAAAAAATAATCCTACATAGTCATCCAAAACTCATCAAAAATCTCTCCAGAACTGCTGCTTTGTCCAGTATACACTTGAAAAAGTGCAAATGTGCATTTGCTGCCTTAAAGAGTGGCTAAATGGCTAGATCTACTTAATTTTCAACAAAAATTTGTTTACGTGGGCAATTTTACACATAAATGTTAGTTTACTTCATCATATGGCCTACATATAGATCAAAACAAAAGATGAATTAGTAGGTCAGAGACCAGAAACATCACAAGCTGGCTTTGAGCTTATGGTCAAAAGTTATTTAAACAGATCTTAGGAGTGTGTACTATATATATATATATATATATATATATATATATACACATTTTTTTGTTTGTTTTGTTTTTTTTGTTAGTTGCACAGTGCCTCAAAAGACTATCAGTTTCAAGACAGTTTTTGAGCCAGTCACCAAAGACTATAAACTAAAAGGAGTCGACCTCCTGCTAAGCGCCCTAAGGGAAGAAAAGAAAGGCGTGGAAAAAGTGCATACATTATAATGTATCTCCTTCCAGAAGGGGGCGCTACAGTCTTAATAGTTTGAAAACAACCCCTGCTAAAACCTTTTGTTTTTTTTTAATGCTTTATTCAGTAACAAAAAACAACAATTAAATAAAAATAGCAATAATACAAAATAATAATAATAATAATAACAACAACAACAGCAAGAAAAACAGTAAAAACATATACATTACAAAAATAACAGCACGAAAAAAGAAAAAAAAAACTAAAGACAAATAATACAAGGATAAATAACTATATACACAGGGGTATTGAAATAAAATCCATATCTCTAATTACAAAATAAATATAAAGATTCTTAAAAAGGATAGAATTTCAAGGCTTCAAATTTTTTGCTTTGGTGTTTCTTACACCCTCCAATGATTTAAGATAATGACAAAGCTCAAATTTAAATTGTATAAAACCAGGTGTATTTTTTACCCATTGACATTTATGAATGTGAACAAAACAAATTTTCTTTTCTAAAGGCTTATCGTAAAAAAGATAAAATATTTTTGGCCTCCAAATTAATGTCAGTTCCAGAGATCTCCTTAAAACCCCTGCTAAAAACCACACAAAGTCCAGCCTGAGACATTCAATAAGCATTAGTGTGCTCTGAAAAGCCAGAACTGCACTAATGCACATTTGCACTAACGTCTCCAGCTTTGAGGTTAAATTTGCCTAATAGTAGGTAGACTTTGAATTTACATAAGAATGACTGGCTAATGTAGGCGTATGAGATCAAGAGTGCAAACGTCATTGAGTTCCTTTCTGAGGCTCCTTTGTGTGACGTCTTGGTCGTTGAACTTACAGTGATGAGATGAAGTCCTTTTCCCCTGAACTCAGATCAGTTCTTCAGTTCACTATTATCAGAGTCGACATGCAGCACCCCCTACAGGGCAGTTCACATCAATTACAGTCCTGCAGTTGAACTGTACTGTATTGTTTTAGTGGTCTCTCAGCTCTTTGTTGTGGTCTCTCTCTCATTCTCACTCTCTTTCCAGTGTATCTGGAGGCGAGTTGTTCGACCGGATCGTGGAGAAAGGTTTCTACACTGAAAAAGATGCCAGTACACTCATCAGACAAGTACTAGATGCTGTAAACTACCTTCACACTATGGGCATCGTACACAGAGATCTTAAGGTGAAAGACCCACATTCACACTCGCACTTATTTCTCTGGTTTAATGTGTTTGATTTTAATGTATGTGTTTTATCTTCAGCCAGAGAATTTGCTCTATTTCAACCCTCAAGACGGCTCAAAGATCATGATCAGTGATTTCGGCCTGTCTAAGATGGAGGGGACGGGTGATGTCATGTCAACAGCCTGTGGAACGCCAGGATACGTGGGTAAGAGTTTAAATATGAAAGAAACATGGAGATGATTTTACTTCGCTATGGGTTATGTATCTGAAAAAGCATGAATGATTTTGTCTGTTGTAGATGTGGATGTGAATATACTGTGCATACAAATGTGTGTATATTGATTTTAACTATTGGAAAGTGACTGCATGTTTTGGTTCATTTGTTTGCGGCCTGTATCTGCACTTGAAGCTTATTCTTATCTCAGACCGACAGAACTGCCCCAAAGTCGCCTGCTTTTCCCCTGCGATTAGAGCGACCGCAGCACTTTGAGCCAATATGGCCGTATGTGATGCTGCATGTGAAATAAACACAAACATCTTTGAATATTAGAAAATATTGAATTAGAAAATAAACTTTTATAGTATGTAGTCAGGAGTTTTGCTATTAAAAATAGCATTTGTTAATTGAAATCGAAGCTAAAATAAAATATAAATAATAGATGAAAAAACGTAGACATTAGAAATGTTGCCTTGGCAAATAAAATAAGTTTCAACTGAAGTACTAAAATTACTAAAACTTACTAAAACTACTAAAACTAAAACCGAAATAAATTAAAAACTAAAACCGAAATAAAAATAAATTCAGGCTTAATAGAAAAATAAAAATGGCAAACAAATCACAAAACCACATAATAAAATTACTAAAACAAACTAAAATTAAAATAAAAAACTGGGAAAAAAAGCTAATTTAAAATATGATTAAATACTACAATTAGTATATAAATATTAAAATAACATTGGGCTGTAGCATGGTACAGAGGTATTATACCACAGCATTGAATTATCCATATACCATGGTATTCACATGGTACTCCAAGGTAAATGTCCAAAAAAACAACATAACATCAGATGCAAAATAATTATATAGTAACATTAGTTAAAGCATTGATATAATTAACTAACTAACTAACTAACAACTATTTTTATAGCATTTATTAATCAGGTTAAATATTATACAGTTTATAAATATACAATTTCTCATTGTTAATAGAATTTATGTTTGTTCATAATACATTAACTGTGTTCATTTAGTGAAATGTTGAAGAATTAAAGAAATTATGTAGAAATAAACACTAACCAAGATTATTAAATGCTGTTAAAGAATTGGGTAACACTTCATTGTGCCACAACACATGTAGTTACTGTAGTAATAACTATAAATGAGTCATAATTACATCACTGTTTGGGTAATTTACTCTAAAAAAAGTAATTAATTACTAGCTACTAATTACATTTTCAACAGTGTAATTAGATTACTGTACTAATTACGCTCTCTAAATAATATTGCATTACTTTATTACTAATTACTTTCTAAATCCCATATCAACTATTCTTATCAAAATTATTCTTCAACTGACCAAAGTATTTAAATGGAGTAGGTTGCATTAAAACATTAATTTTAACATTAGTATTAAATTACATCAGAAGTAACTGTAATTAAATTACAGAAAAAGAGTAATCCCTCACTTTACTTTTTCAAGGGAAAATTCATTAAATTACAGTAATTTATTACATACAGCACCGAATTACATGCAACTAATCCTAAACCAAACCTAATCCAAATCACAACCCTGTAAGTACATGTAGTTAATTAATATTACTCAGTACTTAAATGTATAGCTACGCTGTAACAAAGACACCTTAACATAAAGTTTAACCAAGAATTGTTTATTGTAACCCAATGCGATAACTAATGTTAATAAATTGAACCTTATTGCAAAGAGTTACCCAATAAACAAATCAAACAAACGGCAGAAATGCATTAATGCTCTAACATTAAAATGAACTAGAAGCTAAAGTTTATAAACAAACTTTGATGTTGGCTTGAGAAAGCCTGAATGGCCTGAGTCAAAAGAGCCAAAGCACACGTTCTTGTATTTACAAGCGGTTATTTTGATGATTGATTAATCTAATGATAGATTAATCGATTAATGTATCAATTATTTTTTGGCCCCACTAGTCCATAACTAAGTCACCAGTGTTTATTTGCACATGATTTTCATGGTAGTGTTGAGTTTCCTACATGCCTCTTCATGCATGTGTGTTCAAGACCGTCTTTACGTGCAAGTTTCCATGGTAACAGTGTTTAAATGGTGCTGTGGTGGCTATAAAACAACGCTTCAACCAGTTGCATCCTGGGCTGGGGTCGGACGCTGCTGTGCGTGAGCTTTCTCTTCAATGGAAACACTAGACTCCAGCCTGAATGAGAGCAGCACACAGGCATGCATTCTGTGTGTGTGTGTTTGTATGAGTGTGTCTCTGGCATGCCCTCTTTTTGTCTTTAAATGGTAACGGTCTCACACCAAGCTCTCCGAATCAACTTTAAGGATCAGCCACCGTCATCATTTTCTATCCTTTAGCTCCTCATCTTTCTCTCTATTTTTGTTTTGTCTTTCTCTCACACACACACACACTTCTTTAGTAGATACTTCAAATGAGATGATGGGATTATATTGATCATAGCCTCAAAATAGTCTGTCTTGGAAAACATCCATTCCTGCAGTCCTAAGACAGGAATGAACTGTTTAGTTTTCATTGGGAGATGAATTCAAGCAGGTTTTGTTTGCACATACTCAATTAAACTGCAAAAGAAGCCTGTGTGACCTAATGCAGTATGTATGTGTTTGTGTACTTAGCAGTGTTGGGGAGTGTTGCCACGATACTATCGAATTATAATGACAGTACCTGAGCTGTTCAAAATAGTAAACTTTTACCATTACAAACTACTTTTTCCAAAACAGTAGTGGATTAATTACTGTTGTTACTCATAGTTTTGCATAGACTTGCAACTGAGTGAGCATCATTGAGAAGTGAATTGGTCAGATTTGTTTTAGTAAAGCAGTTGTTTAGATGGTTTATTTCAATGATCTTTCAAAAAAAGATTCGCTTTCGATTCATTAGTCACTGATTCAAAGTCTCTGTACCTCATTTTTAGTTGTGCTTTTTTGTAGTAAAATTAATACTTGGTTAAATATTTCTGTTCATCACTTTTGTTTCTTAAGTGTTTTAAAATATTTTATTATTATGTGTTTAAGGTTTTTGGGTTACAATTTGTTTTAAGGTGACAGTTACGTTGAGTAATATACATGTACTTACTATAGAGTTACGGTTAGGGTTTGGTTTAGGGTTAGTTACTTGTAATTATACGTAATTTAATGTTATTACTATAGTAAATACAGTACATGTAGTAACTACGTATAACTACGTCACCGATTTTTGTAGTCATCCTAATTGAGATCCTTTCGATGGCATTAGCTACATAACTCAGTATTTATGTATTTACCCTAAAGTTGCTAAAATCACTTAAACTAAACAGTTATTGTTGCCAAGTATATTAAGTATGCTTCATGTAAGAACTGCAATTTAAAAAAAGTATATAAAAAAGCCAAACAGTGGACATTTTGAATCAGTTTTGATTCAGTGAAATATGTTGAACTGACTAACTCAAACCTGTCATCTCTAACAAAATTTTTGCTACACTCTAAAACATAATGCGTTGGCTGAACAACAACAACAACAAAAATTAACGCAACAGTTTGCATCAATTTTTTTTTAGAGTTATGACAACTTTGAGTGAATTTACGTTTAACCAACAAACTACACTGAGTTAGCGGAACTTAATAATTTGTAGCATAAACACAAATGTATAAATTGTAGCCCTGAAACCAATAATCTTATCTATTTCAGTTCAAATCAACAGCTATCATAGCACATGCTAACATAACTTATTTAACATGATGCCAGTGACAAGTAATATCTTACTTGTTCGTTAAATATACAAGTTACTACAACCTTTTTTTTTTCTTTTTTTAAAAAAAAAAAGCCAATTAACGCAGAAATTCGTGTTTAAATGGCAGACAATATTAAGTTGATGTAATGATTAACATTATTATGTCAACAGAACTCTACAAAATAATGTTTGCAACTTTTCATTATGTGTTCAATTAGGTTGTAATAGTAACAGTGTTGCTCAATTATATAAGGCCAGCAAAATAACTATATTGTGATGATTTAATACATAACAACCCTAATTGTGATACTTTTCACAATACTTTTTGTTTAATTATATAATCTGACAATTATCTAAAAGATATTGCCCTCATAAATGGCTTCAGTGTTTTCCAAAAGAGTAGCTTCATTTTAGTTGAAGTTATGAATTATGTATCACTTGTACCCCGGCAAGCTACAGTTTAAAAGCATCTTCCTCAACGCTGCTACCTGTGTGTTTTTGGGAGCTGTTGTTTAAAGGTTATAGAGTTTCTATCATTTCTGATGGAAATGTGCCTATTTCATTTTAAGAGCTTTACAGAAAGCAGCTTTCATAAGTAACAGACTAGTCCAGGACACACACACAATAGGTGACTCCAGGACAAGTTGAAGCCCTAAACCATAGAACCGAAGCTTTTGTGTCGTGAGTGAAAGCTTGTTTCCTGAAGGGAGGAAGAAAATCACTAGAGGCAGAATAAAAGAATAAATTTAGAAGGACTCAGGAGCCTCAACCTCCTGTGGAGAATAACAGGATTATGAGTATGCGAGTGTGTGTTGCTCAGTCTCAAAAAGTTGTTTGTCCTGATAGTAAATTGAGTGCCCTTCATGATTTCTATGGCTGTCTGCTTTCTAACACAAGCATGCACATAAAGTGTACCTGTATATTCTCTTATAAAGAGCTATAAACATCTTT
Source organism: Elopichthys bambusa (assembly GCA_037101425.1). Classification (NCBI taxonomy): domain Eukaryota; kingdom Metazoa; phylum Chordata; class Actinopteri; order Cypriniformes; family Xenocyprididae; genus Elopichthys; species Elopichthys bambusa. Next base: position 4,805,114 of record CM074454.1, on the reverse strand, counting down.
ATTTTCTGTTATTTCATTTTAAATAGAAAAACAAAAACATGTTAAAGTTGTTAAACACCTGAGTTTGAATTCTCAGGAGAGATTTTATATACTTGCAAGACTGACAACAAGACAGGAATGGAGTGATTTGTTTGTCTCAATCTGATCAGTTTCTTTCTCTCTTCTCAGCTCCAGAAGTTCTCGCTCAGAAGCCGTACAGTAAAGCTGTGGACTGCTGGTCTATCGGAGTCATTGCCTACATCCTGTGAGTACCCACAATGCCACACTCCTTTCATTTATAAGCTGAGGAATCATTCCGCTAAAATTTGAATGAGACTTTAATACAAAAACAAGATCAGAAGAAAATGTTTTAACAAATAAGTGACCCATCTCTCCTGATCAGCTACAGATGTTGTGCCCCACTTTACTCCTTATATGGTGCGGTTTGATTACAACAGAAAAGGGAGTTTGTGTCTCACAAATATTTGAGATGTTGATTAATGGAAGATTTCTGTATTTTCTGTGGTTTTAGTAGAGGTTTTATGGAAACTCTATCTTACCAATAAATACTGTGGTAGTACAGTGTTACAGTGATTTATGAGATGCTAATGCCATGTCTCTGATATATTATGAAGGATTCACAAACTCGTAGTCATTGGTATTTACATATAGGGCAAAAAAAAAAAAAAAAAAAATTATATATATAGTTTTTTGCCAAATGAACACAACAATGATTTTAACTTATTTAAAGCAATAAAACATTAGTGATAAACTATCATTTTTACTTATAATATTTTTCTAACACATTTTAATATCTAAAAAATAGCAATCAAGTGTTTGAAATATATATGTGTGTGTATATTAGTGTTGTCAAAAGTACTGACTTTGGTACCAAGTCAAAATTTAAAAAATGTGAGCATTTTGAGCTCTGTTGAGCAGATTCTTAAACACCTCTGATTGGTCATTATGTTCACACACTCATCAGATATGTCTGTGATTGGCTACAATGATCAACACTTCAAAAGTGCTTAGACAGATACACACGGGAGTGTTTGAAAGCAGGCATCTATCAGCGGATCCCTAATATATCCCCTGATAGACAGATCCGATAATAGACACCTGCTTTCAAACGCTCCCGTGTGTATCCGTGTAAGCGCTCAATGAAGAGCGTCAAAGATGTCTATTTACAACATGTTTTTAAAGCGTTGATCACTGTAGCCAATCACAGACATATCTATTTAGTATGTGAACATAATGTCCAATCAGAGGTGTAAGATTCCACTCAACAGCGCTCAAAATGCTATGGGAATGGAAATGCTGGTATCTCACATTTTTAAAATTTCAGTACCGACTTGGTACCAAAGTCGATATTTTTGACAAAACTGGTGTATATGTAGATTTTGTTCATGAAACTTTTCATGCCCTTTTTTATGGTCCTTTACATGCAATCTGCAAGCAATCACATCATTACCACATGGCACAAGCTTGCTTAACGTTTAAATAGTCTGGTTCAGTGTTTGCTGCAAGTCCTACAGCACTCAGAGTTTCTCTGAAACCCTCCACCTCCCCCAGCTCCACCTGCCTAGATCTGCTACGGGATTTTTGTATATCATATATTTATGCAGCATTTTTTTTTTCACCAAATGAACAACAATCATTTTCATTTATATTTATATGAAGCAATATAACAATAGTGATGAACAAACCTATACCTATATTTTTTCTAAAACATTTAAATATCTAAATAAAAAAATAGCACTTCAATGAACATTGAGTGATGACGCACTCCCAGAATCAGAGTTTTGAATCGATTCACTGGAACAGACAGTTTGAACTGATTCAGGAAAATGAATCAAACTTGCTTAAGAGTCACAAATTTTTAGGAAACCTTATGGCCAAATAAAAAGCTCATTAAATCATTTAAATATTCATGATATTGCTTAATTTTATATTGCCAGCAAAATCATTGTGAATATAGTATGACTATTCAATAGCCTATTATTTGAAAATTCCCTACACTAAAAGTACATTCCGCCCCCCAAAAATCATGCCAATTTCTCTGTGGTATCTTCATTTCACCATCTTTTTCTCTCTCAGTATGTTTTCTTCTATTTTTTAGCATGAGAATGTTCATAAGGATACTGAGAATGTGTCATAAAAGCTGTACATTTCACATGAGCTGTGGCCATCTGTGCTTCTGTGTATTATCATTTCACTGGGTCTGAGTGGAGACAAACCAACATAGAAACAAGCTTCGCATCATCTTCTCGCATCTTAGTCTGCTACAGAACTCCATGTACATCTGAGTCAATTGTTTTGTTTTGGTCTTTCGATCCCGGCTGCTTTGGGGCGACTCCTGCGACAACACAAACACTCACACTGTCTGTCAACAAACTGTCGTTCAGATTGCGGTTCCCATCACTCCCACTCACATCTGTCCCGATCCGAAGTATTTACATTGGTAACAATTCATTTTGATGGTCCACTTTAGACAGTCTATTAACTATAAGAAACATTTACAATTACATGTCAGCTAGCTTTCATTAGAGTATTAGTAGAACGTCTGCTTAATATCTGCTAACACTTTATTTTATGCTCCCCAAACAGACAATCTACTGACTATAAGTAACTCTGCAACTACCTGTCAACTTATGTAAATTATATAATAAAACTGACAAAAATCACATAAAAAAATACTGAAATGGAAGCTGAATTGATACAAATAAAATCAATTAATACTATAAAACTATACACACACAGAAAAAAAGGTACAAAAGCTGCTACTGGGATGGTACCCTTTAAAAATGTTTTACTATGTACAATTTAGGTACTAATATATACACTTTTGGTACCCATATGTACATTTAAGGTACTAATATGCACTCTTTAGGCACAAAGTTGTACCTTTTGAAAAGGTACTGCCCCAGTGACAGCTTTTGTACCTTTTTTTTCTGAGAGTATATATAGTATATGTATAAATACTACTAAAAATAACACTGGTGTGTTTACTGATAAGGGCCTATGCCCAGCTCTTCCTCCGAGCCGGTTGACCGCTAGAGCTTGGAGTCAGATCTTATGGTTGGTTGGCCTCCTCTCAGGTGTGATTATTGCAGTGACAACCGGCCGAATCCGTAGCTAATTCTCTTAGCGTCTGATTAGCTAACCCAACGAGAAGAGAGAAAAACACAAAGCTAATGGGGTCGAAATCAGGCAGAAAATTACCTTCCTTTTCTCCCCCACTGCCTCTGTTCCCCATGAGGAAAGGTATTTTAATGGCTTTGATGATGGGAGGAGAAAAACATTCCAAGAGATTTGATTTACGTTGCTCAGGTTTTATCAGGTGTCTTTCTTTTCCGATTTCCAAAGGGTTTTATTTACGCTTATTTATTGAGCGTAATGTTTACTGTTAAATCAAGGTGTCCGCTGATGTGTTTTTAGAGGATTACAGTGATAATCTAAAAGTTTACTCAGGGCTAGGGCTATTAATCGCCAGTATGACAAAATGAGTCCTATAAATGTAATCTTTAAGACTTTTGCTTCAAATATTGTTGTGGAAAATGGGGGAAGGGGGACTTAAAGTCAAAAAGTTTGAGATCCACTGGATTAAATGTATATCTTGTGTTGGTGCCGATAGCCTAGTGGGCAGCACCGACGTATAGCGCTGTTGCGCTCCGAGTTCGAGTCCTAGGTCACAAACCTTTCCCGGTCCCTCTCTGTCCCATTTGCATACATGTCTATACTTATCATAATAAAAACGTAATTAAAATGTATACCTGGAAATGATGTAGTGAACCCATGTGTTTTCTTACAGACTGTGTGGTTACCCTCCCTTTTATGACGAGAATGACTCCAAACTCTTTGAGCAGATCCTGAAAGCGGACTATGAGTTTGATGCCCCGTACTGGGATGATATTTCTGATTCAGGTATATTCACTCGGACATGTGTAGAAAAGAACCACATCATGCATGTGGCCTGGTTTATAGGTGTTTAATCTATAACACATTCACTTACTCATCCATCAGTAACCCCACATTCTGCCAGGAAGAGTGGAAAAATGTTTTACAGCAAACTCTGGAATTCGGTAAACACCACGGGCACTAGCTCTATGAAATTCTTCCAACCTACAAATCAGGGAACAGTGAATGAATCCAAATTTTGTTGTCAGTGTTTCCACTGATAAACTCAAAGTCTCAGTTTTATCTCACCAACAGAATGAATATGGCATACTGTAGGGTCACTACATGAGACCATTTCTGATGCCTTAATGGTTCTGAGCTGCTGTTTAACTTATATATTTTTATGTTTAATGTACAGCAAAAGACTTCATCAGTTGTTTGATGGAAAAGGACCCCTCAAAGCGATACACATGTGATCAGGCCCTTCGACATCCCTGGTGAGTTTAGTGCTGTCCTGGGATTCTGTGTTCTACAGGTCCATATTTTATATATATATATATATATATTATACAGTATATATAATAAATAATAATAATAAATTATTATTATTTAGAGAGTGAAGCTATAATTTAAGTAAAAGCAATAATTTTTAATTTAAAGAATATTATTATTATCATTATTATTAAATAATTAAATCATATTTTAGAGTTGAAACTGCTTTTTAAATTATAGCAATCATTTTAAATTGTTATAATCATCATAATTAATTGTTAATAATAATTGTTATTATTATTATGTTACTGTTGAAACTTTTTATAAAGAAGCAATACTTGTAAATTAAATAAAATAAAATAATGTAATAATAATTTAGAGTCAAACTATCAATAATATAGTAAAACGTTCATAATTTAATCATTGCAATAAATTATTGAAATAAAGCAATCATTTTAAATTAACTTGTTATAATAATAATAATAATAATAAAATGTTACCATCAAAACTCCTTTTTATAATGAAGCAATACTATTACATTTAATTTAATAATAATATAATAATTTGGAGTGAAACTGTCAATAATTTAGTAATGTTTTATTTAAATAAATTATTTATTTTAAATAAATTATTAAAACAAAGCAATAATTTTAAAATAATTTAATAATTATAAAATTTAGAGTGAAACTATCAGTAATTTAGTAATAATTTCATTAAATAATTTAATAATTAAAATAAATAATTAAAATATTAATAACAATAGTAGTAGTAGTAGTAGTAATAATATCTTACCATTAAAACTTTTTTATAATAAAGCAATAATTTTAAATTAAATTAAATTGTTATTATTGATAATAACCAGTTCTTCTGGCAAATAATACAAAACATTAACCTAACTGTAGGTGAAATTGTCTAAATTATGCATTTAATAAAGATAATTTTGTAACAGTAACATGTAGAACTCTGCAGATAATTGTTCTTTATGATTTATTTTGTTGGACTGTCGTTCAGGTCCTCTAAGACACTTAAGCTGTACCAGAACAATTAAACTGTGACCTCATAAACAGCATTTAGAGACTGAGTTTTATTTCACTTTATTAGTGTAACGTTTCATTCGTATTAGGTGGAGACGCTATCTGCGTCAGCCGGGGATTGCATGTGTGTTCTGAGTATCAGGCTGAATTTGGTCTCTCTATTATCATGCACCAAGATCTCTCTCAAGGGCAGGAGGAAAGCTACTGAATAAACGCTAGCCAATTAAGACGCAGCACCTAATCTCACATTATGTATTCCGAAGCGCTAATCGGCAATTAGCACATCCTCTACAGGCACCTTTAACAACCCTTTACTAAACACAGGAGTTTGAAAAAAATTGGAAAACACAAGGATTGTAAACCATAGGGAGTAAATCAAAGTGCTTCTTGAGAGAAGAGGAGAGATGAGAGGAGAGGAGAGGACAGGAGAGGACATCATTGTATGTGAAGAAAGTTGCAAAGTTTTATTCATTTTGCTTTCCAGGATCGCAGGAGACACCGCTCTCTGCAAGAACATCCATGAGTCCGTCAGTCGACAAATGCGCAAAAACTTTGCAAAAAGCAAATGGAGAGTGAGTATAAGTGACCTTGTGAATAAGACCAGAAACACACGTTAAGTATAGTCTGAACACATATTGTGTAGCTACAGTAGAAGTGTTTGCTTAGACTAGAGTTCTGTACATTTTGGGCCCTAGAGTCAGTCTGTGAGAATTGTCTGTTTCACTTCTCACTGTCCATGACTTCTCGTCTCTACATATAACAGCAAGCCTTCAATGCCACAGCCGTGGTTCGCCACATGAGGAGACTGCAGCTGGGCAGTAGCATGGGGAGCAGCATGGACCAATCCAGCTCCGCCAACCAGAACCGCATACTGAACGCGAGCCAGACTCCAGCTGTACCGCTCAACACCACACCAAACTCCACTCCGGCACTTACCCAAAACCACAAACCTGCTCCCAACCCAAATGCTGTTCTTATTAATGATATGACCACAGGAACCACCTCTATACCACGCAAAGACTGTAAGCAAAAGTTTTTACATATTTATATTAGTGCTGTCAAATTGATTAATCGCATCTTACATTAAGGATTATACACACAAACTTTTATGTTAGACGCGATTAATCGCGATTAATCAATTTGATAGCACTAATTCGGCAATCACTAATGCAATTAATCATGATTAATCGCATCTAACATAAAAGTTTGTGTATATAAGCCTCAGAGAGTTCTTTGCCATGAGTTGTCATGTTGAACTTCCAGTGACCAGTATGAGAGAGTGAGAGCGATAACACCAAATTCAACACACCTGCTCCCCATTCACACCTGAGACCTTGTAACACTAACGAGTCACATGACACCGGGGAGAGAAAATGGCTAACTGGGCCCAATTTGGACATTTTCACTTAGGGGTGTACTCACTTTTGTGGCCAGCGGTTTAAACATTAATGGCTGTGTGTTGAGTTATTTTGAGGGGACAGCAAATTTACACTGTTATACAAGCTGTACACTCACTACTTTACATTGTAGCAAAGTGTCATTTCTTCAGTGTTTAATCGCAATTAATCGTTTTGACAGCCCTAATTTTTAGCTATAATTACCTAGCCCTAGCTCTATCTAACAAGTATCAGTTTCTATCCATGCACTTCTAACCAGTGAATTTGCATTTGTAGGTACTGCCCCTCCCCACACTTCCTGTTCTCTGGCATCAGCTGCTTCCTCCTCTGCCTCAGGGGCGGAGCCCTGCAGGCCACTCCCTCCCTCAGTTGCGTCTGTGAGCACAGTGCTAACTGGGACCAAGTGACGCCAGGTTTTGCGGGGAGAGAGCTGGGAGGCCACCGCCCTGTGAGCCACGCCCCTCAGCCCACTCCCCGCCCTGCCGTCGAAAGTAAGGCAGAGGACTGACCCATCGCCATAGCATCGCCACTGAGAGGCTAAAAACACTGCGCGCGCCTAATGCACTCCTGCCATTTAACCTCCAGGCCACTAGAGGGTGCAATGCATGCAGCGGCAGGAGACAGAGATTTCCAGCAGATGGCTTCCATTTTGAGAAGTGAATTCTTGCGGCTGGACAGAACTGTGATGTCTTTGCTATGAATGTTGCTACGAACCTCGCCAGCCATGTTACCTTTGGGGGAAAAAACGAACGAGTAAAAAAGGGCGCAGAGGTTTAGGTGCGAAAGTGTGTGCATGATTGTGTCCGCCCTTATAAGAGGACGGCGCCAATGTCAAATGATTCTTCTTACTATATCGTAACATGTCTAGCTCTTCCCTCTTTCCCTCTGCCCCATTTTCCCTGTTTACTTTCTCTATCTACTCACGATTTATTGTATTTCTTGTTAGCTACCATTTTGATCTTTCGGGGTTTTTCACTGACGTGTCATGCTGACCTGCAGAAGTGCTTTTAATAATCACGCTAGACTGTTTTGCGACATTTTCTGAGTCGAGACTTCTGTTTGCACATAAGAAAGAACATTTACTGGCGTTTTGCAGTGTTTTTACAAGCTCAAAGATGGGAGATTGTCGATTTGAGACCTCACAGTTGAGTTTTAGCATCACGAAGTTCAAGATATCGGTTAAAACATGCAATATGTTTGATTGTTATCTTACTTTACTGGACTTTTTTTGAAAATGCAGAGAAAAAGCAGTTTGACAACGCTTGTTCCTGTTACTCTCTGCTTCAAACGTGACTTTAAATACACACAGACAGTAAGTGTTAGTTACTGAATATAGTATAACTGTTACTCAACACAAACACACACAAATCTCCCAAAAAGCCATGGCAGCGTCTTTCTACGCCCAGTGTACGAGTTCTCAGGGAATTCCGCAGCTGCACTGGGCACTATAGTGATGCTATCTATACTAACGCCTCCATGGTTTGAGATTGTCTCATCCAGTCAGAATAATGTCTAAACATGTAGATTAGGATGACAGACAGCTGTTTAACTCTCACATACGATTGTATGACAATTTGACCATGCGGTAAAACTGACATTATGCTACGTTCATGCCGTATCAGAATTAGCCTACCACAATTACAAACATTTTCAAATTCCTAATAGAGTGTGACAGTCGGGTACCGGAAGTAGAAATGCTATTGATTTTCTCCATTGGGGAATCGATTTTTAATGGTAACCTTCAAAACTTGAAAGCCTTTAAAGACCTAATGTGAGCTACAAGGTTGTTCATTAATGCTATGCTTTTGTCAAAGCCTTCAGCCTTTATTATATTTCTACTTATTTTTTTAAATAATTGTGTTTAACAGCGGAATTCCTGAGAAGGACTACATTACCCATGATCCTAAAAAACTACACTCCCTTGAAGCACTGTAAATGACATACCCTGACAATACTTATATCCATATTTTGCTATAAATGTAAAATATGTTGTTTCTATATACACAATCAACATCTTCAGATCAGCAATTTTATATTTATCTCTTGTTCTTAATTGTATTGTCATTTGCAATGCTTCATGGGATTTGTAGTTCTTTCCCTGAGAAAAGTAGTTCCTTTTTTCCGATTTTCAATTGTTTGTAAGTTTGTAATGTTGTAATTGACCTTGTAGCTGGTTGGTTTGGTTCATGGCTTATAACTATTTAATAAAGACTTTGGGAAAATCCCTGTGGAAAAAATAAAAAGGTGAGCGTGCACTGTTGCACTCTATTACACATTGGAAACAAGTTAAAGGCGGGACTGACTGTTTTGTTCAACCAATGACAGACGGGGGAGTGTTTAGCGAACTGCTTTGAAACCTGTCATTATTTTTGCAATGTTTTGTAATGCTAGTGGTGTAGAAACTTCACTTTTAAAGGTAGTTTTGTATAGATACTGCTAATATTTCTATTTAATATGTCATTTTATTATAGACAGCATATCATGGTGTATTTTCTTTGTTCTTCCTGAATTCACAAGAGGTGAATTAATATGGCTATGAAGTATTTTGCAGTTGTCATCAACAGAGTCAAGCATATATCCATTTGGCATTATGATCATTTTTGGATTGTTAATTCTGAGACAATATGAACGCAGCATAACTAAGGACTTTTAGTGACTGTAAACATCTTTCCAGTGCGACTCAAAGTGGCTGAATTTCTAGTATTGGTTTAAGGGCTAAGTTAAGGTTTTTACACTTCCTTATTGATGGGTGACTGGTCTTCTGTCCCCGAACAGCTCTGCTATTATGTTCTGTCGGGTTTTTAAAGTGACTGATGTCTTCTTTGCCCTTTATGGTTTGTTAATATCACAGGAGGGAACCTCGTCTACGGACAAGATTTAGGAGTGTGTGACATTTTCCAAAGTGCCATTGAATATCTTCATGCATTTTCCATTAGTTTCGTCCTGAATGTTTGTTTCAGTGTGGGCGGCACCTCGCCGTGAGGGGCTTGAGCTAATGGCTTTATTTTTCAGTCAGGTCATGCATGCACCATTTTGTCTTCATTTTCACACTCGAGAGGAGCTTGTAATCTCGTAACAGAGAAGCTTTTTCACAAAATAACTGGGGCGATGTTTTTGTATGTCACAAAAATCTGTTTTCTTTGAGGTCATGTTAAGAGTGAACCATACTGCACATTTCTGTTAAAACATTCAGCCATTTACGGTCTAAGCATGTGTTGTTTGATAAGTAACAGTTGTTTAAATGAATGTTGAGTTCTTTTGATAGTATCTGTGGGATAATGTCGATTACCACAGGAAATCATTTCAATTTGTCCCTTAGTAAAAGACTATGGAAAGGCATTACCGAGGGTTCAAAAGCCGAAACGTGAAATTTATATTTTTGTTCAAGCATTTCTATTAATTTTTCTGTACAAATATGTGTTATATGAGATTTTAGTGGTGGGATGAATGTTCCAGGCTTCTGATTTGATAACATTTTTTTCTTTTGTTAAATCAACCTCAATAATTAATGTGGTTCAGATAACACAATATTTTGAGTTTCTGTTGATTAAATCAATCGCCTTCATTGTATTAACTCAAATTTTTAATTTCAATGAACTCAAAATTAAGGCAACCAGGTAACTTACTTTTTTAAGTTAAACCAACAATTCTTTTTCACAGTGTAGTTCATATTTACTGACTTGTATCATGTAAACAGTACCTTGTTGGTATCCTAAATTTACCATATTTAGGAGTTGAAATTGGATGTAACTTTGTTCAAACAAGGCTAGTAAGCAATTTTTGTTTGACTAGTCTTATTATATTGATATTCCTGTTCTCTAAAAACATTTATTTTGGTGCAATTTCTTGCGCTTGTAGACTTTTATTGTAGGTACATTATTGTAAATGTCATTTTTGCTCATTTCTATAAACTGAGGGACAATTAGAAATTATTTTCTGTGGTAAAAGGTCTTGATTTGAGTTGAACCTGGAACATTTTTGGCCTAAGTGTGCATGTACTCTGTGTTTGTAAGTGTCACCTTCTTCTGTGTGTATTTATGGGTGTAAAATGCAGAAAATTTGTCTGATATACTAGTTAAACCCTCTGTTGGATATGCAGAAAAAGTACAGACCAAAACGTTGGGGTGTTTTGAATGAAGATAAATATACAATTACTGCCACTCCAAGCCAAACATAAATGCATTTAAATATAACAATTAGGTATATGAATTCATTTTAACATTAAATACGGTAAATACGTGCACACACATGTGCCATGGCTCTCACACACACACATACATCCTGATCCATCAGTGAGTGCAATGAAGGACAGAAAGGAAGTCAAACACAATCTGTGTTAGTGACGTTTCAGTTCAATTCGATTATAGCATCACTGTCGTCTGTCTGTGTCCAGAGCAAATCACTCCGTGTGTCCAAATGCTTTGTAAATAGACTGTGATTGTGACATGTCTATCATGTTGTCCCTGAGGAGATGTTAGTGTGTGCGCGTTCTGTCTCATCTCGTTCTCTAAACACTGCCACACACTGACTGTAACACACAGATGTATATTCACAAACTTGTGTCTCTATGTTGTACGTTCCGATAAAATCACATTTCTATTGTACAAACTTCCGTCTGTGCACTTCACACAAGCAACGTGGTAAATATTTAACGATGATCGGTTGTGATGCAATCTTTTCCCAATGTTCTAGTTTCTTTTCTTTTTTTTTACCAACTCAGGCGTCACTTTTGCCTCTTACGATGAAAAAGCTGTGACTGACAAGTGTCTGTGCTACCCAGTGACTGTGCAGTTTTAAACTTGTCCCTTGAATGTCGACTTATTTGCAAACTAAGAAAGAAAATACCTTGCAACTGCATCGAATGATTTTATAAAGAATTGCAAGCATGTTAAATGCGCTTTCCGATTCAACCGATTGTTTGCGTATTTTCAAAAGTCCTCACCATGTAACTATATGTATGAAGAAATATGTCTGTATCTATATGAATATATATTTAAAAAAAAAAATGCAACTCTGGCAATGCAGGCCTTGTGATCTCTGCATCTCTGACACAACCTGTCCGAAATAAAAGTTGCCCAGTGAAATGTGAATTATATACTCATATGCATGTGACAATGATGATCATCTTTTGGGAGTGGCATACGAATACTAACTTTACTGTGACGTGATCTTCTGTTGATATGGGGCTTGTATATCCAATGCCTTTGACAATCATCTGCACATATCAGAGTTTATATTCCATGCTGTAAAGCAATGGGGAATGAATGATTGTTTTTTTCTTTCTTTTTTCTTTCCTTTTTCCTTAAATAAATCCTGAATGATCATGATTTGTCTTTTATGGCTCAATAAGATTAAGGATCCACTGTGTTTTCTGTCATTAGTTGGGTTTTGGTCCCATGTTAGTTGTCTTTCATTAGCGGTCAGTCAGGCTGGATGTGGCCGGTCTCCCACCAGCACAGAGCTTCAGGCGCTGCCTCCTGCTACTGACTCAAAACAGACTGGCAAGAGACCATGTGAATATCATCCAGCCATGCATGACCGCTTTACGACCCCAGGCATCTGTGCATGTGTCTGGCCAACATGTTAGACATTAGCTGTGTCAAGGAGGCCACATTGAAAATGAAGCTTGCCAAGCTATTCGATATTCAGAAAGTAGGCTACAGGTTGTCTGTTAGCTTAGCAGGCATGAATTGGGGGGTGGGGGTGTAATAGGCTACAGACAGATAGATAGATGGGTAGATAAAAAAATAAACAAACTTAAACTTTACTATGTCTTACAGTATAGGCTAGGCTATACATGTAGCCTATATTCAGCTCTGAACGATTCACTGACTGAGCGAATTTGATTCAAACAGCTATATTTGAATCATTTTGACTAATGAATCATTTTGGACTAAAAAGAACCGCTTCATAAGAGCAAAGACTATAGAATAACACAAGACGTGTCACTCGTATTGTTTTGAACTTGAGAAAGTGTAACGCGCAATATGGCGGTATAAGTCCCGCCTTCAAAATGAGAGCCAATTGCCGACTGGTAAAGTCATCGCGTCACTGCAACGGCCGTTAGAAGCACCGGTTTCTATAGAAACAGTCAGACGCGCGCCTCCGAAACGAGGCACAAGAGACGCGGATTTAGGTCTACGCATGGGCATTAGCTTGATCCAGCCTAAAAAATATAGTTTTTTTTTTGTTTTTTGTTTTTTTTTTGTCATGATTCGAGCGTTTGGTAAAAAAAAAAAAATTATGAGACAGTTGTTGTCAGATTTCATTGGTGATTTCAAATATGAAATTTAATTGAAAGCTTGGCAAAAAGCTTTGGAGAATTTGATGTTTCCCCATTCAAAGAGATAGGAGTTGCATTAGCATGCCCGAGAGACGTTTCAAAGATGTGAAATGACTTGTCTTAAAGGGACTTTGATAAGAGTCATTAGTTTGAGAATCGGACTTTTCGTGTTTGTGTTCTTTGCAGGAAGCATTTGCACGCGCTATCGCCACCTCACGAGATATCTGACGATTGTTTACCGACTGTTGGCAATGGCGACTAGATTTTAAATAATTGTCGCTGTTATATTATCTTAATATAACATATATTATAACTTAATATAGCTATATATATGTAACATTTATTAAAAAAAAAAAAAAAAACAGAATATACGTTTTTTCAACTAGCGTGTAGTTAGGATATGTACCAGCAGGGTCTAACATGCTAAATTCTGACCCCAGACACCTTTACTACTTAATGGGCAGTTAGTTTATGCATTTCTATCTGTCTCATGTGATTTATGGACAAGATATTGAGTTGTTTTTCTTTCCTAATTTTCTTTTCTGCATTTATAAATTCCAAATCAAGTCCAAACAATCAATCAGCTGTCACTGTTAATAAGGACACTGTCTTCCCCAGACTTCTTCTGCAGATCTGACAGTGCAGAAACCAACTTTCATTTTTACACACCGACATCTGAAACATCTTAAAATAGATGCTGAGATTTCCCTGGAGGAGAGCACACATTGTTTTTCCCCTCACACTGCTGCAGGGACCAGCAGAGTTTCCCTGTCATTATCCTCTTAAAATAAATGACTTCTAACTGCATCGCCCCGAGATCCCATGTCTGTGTGCTCAGCAACATGTGACCTGCACTATAACAAACAAACCTAACAGTGGGAAATTATGAGTCATGCTAATAGTTTAGTAAGCCACATAAATGTTCATCTTTTAGTTTGAAACATGCTGAATGGGCACGAGTGGCATTCCAGCAGATGCTGGGGGTACAAATGAAGTAACTTTCCTAGAATAGTGGCACACATAACAGAAAACATATTTGTATTTCAAAGATCCAGCAGGTCATTACAAATAAAAACCTGAGCCATTAGATGGCACCTCTGGCTTTTCGTTTGAGGTTAAGCACAAACAATCAGTTGTTTACCTCACCATGAGGTGCACACGTACACCTACCTAGTCATGCAAAACTGTCCTAATCAATTGGCCTGCAGTGCAATTCATCTCAAACAGCTCACATGAAAGAAACTATTGTGCAAACTGTGATCAGAGTCAAATCAACAACACCTCAAACACAACATATTATGAAATCATCTTGACTCACCAATAAAGTTCACTTGAAATGAAGAGATGTTCAACAGACTTTCTTTTGAGCAGTCATTTTTCATATCTGCTAGTCTATGAATGAATTCATTTTCAACTGAAAGCATGACTGGGGTGTTTAAACTAAATCACTCGGTGGCCATCTTGGAAACACCCCCAATGTTAGTTATTTTGTAGTACAGCTGCTACCTGCTATCTATCTATGTTTCAAATAAGAAATAAAATCTGACAGATGCTTTTTAGCATTTATAATTTGGCTCAAAAATAGTTGCTGACATGTTGCACACGTCCTCCATTTCCCATGCTGTGCAAATGAGAAGTTACTTCGTAAAACACAATTTCAGAGTACTTTAAGGAAGGTAGCCTAAAACAAGTTTAGTTTGTGGAATTTTTTCTGCCATTTTGCAACACAGTGTGATCTAATGTAGAGACGCTACCAGCCATTATCAAGTGACCAAAGCCTTAACATTGTCTTTAGTTAGTCTCTTTCTCTGGTTCTTAACTTCACAGTCACCATCAATCATCAGCTTCTGCTATCAACCTTTAGCTTCTTAGTTCCTGCTATTTGATCACATCTGCAGCTCAAAGACTTTGATTACAGGCTCAGACTGTGTTGAAAGTGGACAACGTCCGTCTGGTAGGTTTTGTATTGGGATCAACCGGGGTTAATGTTTACGAGAGGACTGGATAATGTTTGCTTGGGTTGGAATGAGATTGAACCGTCTTAGATCTATGCATTCGCCACTGTCAGCATGCTGATACGCTGTTGTGGTAATGTTTTGTGTAGCAGCAGTTGAAAGAGTCCTGCAAAGTTCAATATTAGTTCACAATGAGTCATTTTTGTTGATTTAGCCTACAGCTATCTAGATTCAAGAACCGGTGAAATCAAAGCTACCGTCTCCTTAATGCGTGTTCAAAAGAGAGGATGCACACTCTCTAACGCCTCCACATGTGATATGACTCCGCTGGGTCTCTGTAATATGGAATAAGAGAAATATTTTATAAAAATTTGGGATGTTTTTAACATTTCTTTCAACTGCATGATGCATGCAGAGTTTCATTACTGGAAGAACTGGGGGCGTATAAATTAAAACTCATGATGTGAGTGTGTGTGTGTACACTTGTGCAGCTATCGGTGAGGACCGGTTTGAGTTTTCGACCATGGGAGTATGGACAAAGAGAGTAAATTGGAAGTCATTTTGGCCGGTCCTCACTTACTGAGACCCCTTTGAACGTTTGAGGGTTAAGTCATTTTTTGGTCCCCATGAGGAAAACAGCTTACTAAGTATTGTTTTCTGAAAATGTAAAAATGCAGAAAGTTTCTCAGATTTGGACTCAGACACATGTTAAACACATTCTCTCTCCCCTTCCTCCATGCTCTATCTCAATCTGCTCAGCAGATGAAAGGACACAATGAGTGAGGATTTGCTGAAAAGCCGTCACTGGATCGTCTGCTTGATAACTGAACCTGTGATGCATTACTATCAGCTACTCCAGAAAGGAAGAATCAGATGTAATGTAATTCAGTGTAATCACAGTATCTGATCGTGTGTGTGTGTGTCCTCACACTTACCTCTGATGTAACTCAGTGAAGTGTGTGTGTGGAGTGATGCATCCGTACAGGTCCTCTATATTTGCTCTTTTAGCATTTTTTTGTTTGTTTGTTTTGCATTGGAATATACCCTAAGCTAATTTGAAAATGAGAGTCTGTTTAACTTTAGTTGTATGATTTAAATTTTGAGTTGATAAAAAGTGTTTGATTTTGATCTTGACTTTAAGACCAATTAAAGAAGTTTAATTGAATAATTAATGCATCAAAATTCTTTAAGAGGGCAAATGAGCTCCGCCCCCCTCTAAACACACTTGTTTTATACTCAGGTTTACTCATTCTGTCCATCCATCTGCACAATCCAATATCTCATGTCTCAGACAAACGCGAGACCATTGTATGGAAGGTCAAAAGGTTCAAAAACGTGAATTTTAACACGTCAACAACACGCATGTTATTTGTGCATATTTGATGCGATGATTTTTCATGCGCAAACGTATTTAACGCGTTAAATAAGCGTGAAATAAGCGTGAAATACACATATTTCATGTTGTTGATGTGTTTAAATTCATGTTTTTAAACCTTTTGGCCTTCCATATTAGTAAAGCGAGAAAAAAATTCAAGGTCTAGAGATGCTATTTTTTTATTTTTTTTATTTGAACTTGACCATTTTGAGCGTCTTGCACTAGACACTAAAGAAGACACAAGCTCAATGGTCAAACGGGTCCGTCTGTTGCGTGCTTACATCGAAAAACAATGGAAAACAGAATGAAAAAAACACGCATGAACCAGCTAATGACATCATCACTAGCTGTGCGTAAACATTGTCAGTGAATGTCAAAGTAATACACTGTAAAGCATGTTTAAATGTGCTACACATGGTAACATCTAAATTAGTTGGTTTAATTCAAAATAAAAGTCACAAATATTGTTTATATGATAGAATTAACCCAAATACATCAGGTTACACCAATAAGTCATTTTTAAGAGTCAGTTCAGAAATAGCTGTGTTCTCTTTTTAAATCATCTTACGTTTTTTTTAAAAAGCATATCAAGTTTAAGCTTACTTGATCAGTGTCAACATGAAAATTATATACAAAACATTTTAAGTTTACATCAAGCATTTGGAGCTGAATTAATTGCTGTGAAGAGAACAAAAATGTCAAATATATTGAAGACTGCCCTGCAGTCTGTATCTGCAAATATAGTCAATGCACTGCAAAAATGATTTTCTTACTCAGTATATTTGTCTTGTTTTCTCCAGTAGACATTTTTCTCAATTTTAGCATAAATCACTTTTATTTTGATGAATTTATCAGAAAACAAGACTAATTGTTCAACATCATCTTGCTGTTATATATGTATATATATATATATATATATATAGAGAGAGAGAGAGAGAGAGAGATTTGTACTGGAAAACAAGACAAAAAAAGCAGATTAAGAAAATCATCAATCTGCAGTGTGTAAAGGTGTTTGTGTGTTGTAGCTCACAGTCCATGTGTGTATCTGTGGCGTGAAGGGCTGTGTTGGGGTGGAATGGCATTGAGGTGATGTCCTGCACGTCTCTCCGCCATCTTCAGGAGCTCTTGGAGCTCCTGGCGTTCCCGCTCTGCGCGGCGGGACGTCCTCCGGGCTTTCCTCAGAGAATGCCTCAGTTTCCCCACTCGTTCTTTTAACTGTTCATTCTTCCTCTCCAGCTCGGCCACACGCTCCTGGAGCTGTCCAACCCGCTCCTCTTCCTCGAACAACACCTTCTGCACGGAGGAACACAGCAGCTGAAAGAAAAAGAGAGAGAGAGACGGTCACTCGGGGGGTCTGTTCATGCATTGATAACCTGACCCAGTGGAATCAAGGTCAACATACATAATTTCCAGCCTCCGTCAGCCTTATTATTTCCTTTTGAGCTCTGCCTTTCTTTTCTGGGCCCCAACACATGCCAGCGTGTGTGTATGATGGAGGCAGTTCAAAAGTGACATGCTGTCATGCCCACGGTGGACACAAGTCGAGGCATGCTGAGTGTGTGCGTGCATGTGGAGTGTGTGTGATTGCATGGCCGCGTCTGTGTGTATTTGAGCGATGGGCTGCGTGTTCTTCCTGAACAGTGGAAAGGTCTAAATCCCTATTGTAAAGAGCATTCCTATTGTTACATAATGTCAAAGGCCGCCACATGAGCTAATTACACACAAAAAATATGCTGACTGTGTACACAAATTATTATGAAAGTGAATAGAGACAGATGCTGTGAAGTTCAATAATCATTTTTCAGTGAATAAGGACTTAAATTTCAGTCTGTACAAGCTATGATGATGCATTTTAAAAATAAATTTATTCCTGTGATGGTAAAGCTGAATTTTCACATGATCCTTCAGAAATCATTCTAATATTTGCTGCTCAAGAAACATTTCTTATTATTATCAATGCTGAAAACAGTTGTGCTGCTTAATGCTTTGTGGAAATGGTGATACTTTTTTTCAGGATTCTTTTATCAATAGTCAAAAGAGCAGCATTTAATTGTAACTGTAACATTATGAATGTCTTTACTTGTCACTTTTGATCAACTGAATGCATCCTTGCTGAATAAAAGTATTAATTAATCCCCGCCACCCCCAAAAACCCAAAAGTTTATATAATATGTGCACTTTAAAAAGCTATCCTGGCATGCAGAGAAATAAGGCGTGATGAGAATGACTGTTGTTGTGTCCTACTGTCCAAACAAAACACCCACTGCTGTAACAACAACAGCACTATCCAAACGACAGCTCCTCCAAACTACATGACACCTAGAGACAGACAGGTGGACACCAACACACCTAAAACAACACACATGCTAAAATAAACATCTCTACTCATTAACATGACCTTATGTTTGCTCTTTTGCTTGTAAAACTATGCAAACAGCTATTTAGCAATGCAATTTTATACAAGATTTCTTCTTAATGTGTATTTACAACCGCAAGAGCTAAACATAGCCTGCTTTGCTTTCAGACCCAAACTAGACCCAGATGTGGTGGTCAGTGAGTCATCTATAACAATAGAGAGTGTTTTTAGAAAAGAAAATGAGACAAGAATGCAGAAAACACAATGAGAGAAGAATGAAGAAATGGAGAGAAGAATGAAGAAATGGAGAGAAATGGGCAAACATTTGGGTTTAGAGATATAGGCTTTGAAAGTCGAAAAAAGTTGGAATTTTGTAATTGATCTGGTAGGGAACAGGAAGCCAGTGGAGCTGAGTGCGAAGGGGTGTGATGTGGTCTGTTGATCTGGTACGGGTGATAATTTGAGCTGCAGAATTCTGGATGGATTGGAGGCGATGGAGAAGTTTATTTGGGATGCCAATGAGAAGGACGTTGCAATAGTCAATTAGGTGTTGTAATAGTGACCAATGTATGAATAAGGAGCTGAGTATTGTGTTGGGTGAGAGAGGGGCGGAGTCTGCAGATATTACGGAGGTGAAAATATGCAGTGCGAGTGATATTGCTGATGTGGGGGCCAAAAGAAAGTGCACTGTCCAAAACGACACCGAGACTTTTGACTTGGGAGGAGGTGGGAATCGGAGAGCCATCAAATGATATAGTGAATGGTTGGGTTTTGGAGAGTATGGCATTTGAAGCAATGAGGAGAACCTCACTTTTATTTCCATTGAGTTTGAGATGATTGAATGACATCCAGTTACTAATAGCTTGTGGACAGGAGGTAAGGGCAGAGGGAGGTAAAGAGGTATTTGGTTTTGTGGAGAGATAAGTTGGGTATTGTCGGCGTAACAATGAAAATTGATCCCAAAGTGACGAAAAATGTTGCCAAGGGAGTAGTATGTAGATCAGGGGTGAGGAACTTTGATCCTGGAGGGCCATTGTCCCGCAGAGTTTAGCTCCAACCCTAATTAAACACACCTGAAGCTAATCAAGGTCTTCAGGATTACTAAAGTTACAGGCAGGTGGGTGTTTTTCTCAGGGTTGGAGCTAAACCCTCCAGGATCAACGTTCCCCACCTCTGCTGTAGATGATAAAAAGCAGTGGTCCCAGCACTGAACCCTGAGGGACACCATAAGACAGACAGACAGATAGATAGACATACTGCACTTCATAGATAGAAACACTACATCAGCACAACATGTGCTGTTAGACGTTCTTTCAGTAAAAAGCTTCTCGTTATTTAAGCATGGATGAAGTTGAGCAAGTTTTGCAGAATCCATACATGATATTTGAAGAAATACATTATGCATTCTGACATTTTACTGCATAACAAATGCAATGGTGTTTTTTGCATTTGTGTGAATCAGATTAGAGTTTAATGAGTGTTTAAGATGGATGGTACAGGAAGCAGGGGGTGACATAACCAACAGACACCGTTCTGGCTACAGTCACAAGAGCACAAAATCCCTCAGGCAGTCTCAATCCTTTTCCCACAGGAAAGCTCCTGTGTAAAACAGCTCTCATTATCTCTCTGAGGTTCCCGGGCCTGATAATCACCCCCACCTGTTCCTGCAGCACACACACCATCATTATCTTTATCTTTACTCACCACTGTGTCTCTTTCTATACAGATGTGATTAGTGAAGTGTCCCTGTATGTCTTCTATGATCTGTAATACTTGAATAAATTTAACAGTATTTAAGAAAAAATGTTTAGAATTCAGAAAAGTTGCAGTAAGAGTTGCAGTTAATAGAAATTAAATTGTTCAAACTCAAATATTCCTTTACTGTATATAGACAGACCAACTGTCACATCTGTTTAACACAGTGGACACCTGTTAGAGGAACTCTGCACCTCCTCAGGTCACTGCCTCGAACACAGACATGCATGAACACACTTCTGATGGCTTAAGCCCTGGGTATACTTCAGTCGAACGCACAGCCTATACTTCATTTGACTCGTACACATACACAGGCGTTTGACACATGAGCAGTTTTGAGCAATCTCTCTCGCCACGAGTTACAACCCATGTAAATATCTTTGTATTCTTTCTTGCTAGAGTTGTATAAATGAGGGTACTTTCTAACCTCTTCGCACAGACTCTCATCTATGTGGGCCTCAATCGTCGCTGTAGCTTGCATGCGTTCCGGATTGTTCTGTTTATGCAGTTTTTCTTTGACTACCTTGTGAATCAACTCCCCCAGGGCACGGTTGCCACCTTGTGGGTAAACAAATTACTGCAAAAAAATGTGCAGATGCAACCTGCGCATACAAGTTGAAATTTGTGTCATGCGCACTGTACCTGAACCTTGCGTATGTGTAAGCCCAAAGTCGGTGTTCCACACAACGTAATTTTCGTCATCAGGTGGCTCTGCAGACTTCGCTACTATATAGTAGGCGAAAAACAGTATGTGACAAAAGCAGTATGTCCAAATTCACAGTACTCATAAAAGAGTAGGTTAAAAGTACCCAGATAACCAACTTCTTCTGGCGAGATTCTGAAGTGTGTATACGGTGGACACGTTACTATCCCATGAGGCCACCGGAGAGGATTTATGAATGACAGTGAAGCGACGCAACTGACGCTGGTAGGTCACATGATATTGACAACATGGCGAATGTAGTACGTCCGGATTACATTCATACTACACACATTAATACTACATAGAATACACTTTTTTAGCAGTCGTGAAGTAGTTGCTTATTCAAAATAAGAACCTACTCAAGAGAGTATGCGATTTTGGATACAGCCTGCATGGACGGTTCACGTACAATGGCACGTGCAAGCGATTTGAGAATTTGAAAGTAAAAGTCCAAAAGACTCGTCGAACATGTCTTTCCACTTTCTTGGCCAAGGAGTAAAGGGAGAAAGGAAGATTCCCACTGGTTTACTTTTTCATTTTCTCTGTTGGTATATTACACTCAATAAATCTAAAACTGTCAACCCTGAGCTGATGACTGTTTTCAGTTAGTTGAAGTGACTATTTATCTGTACATTCAGGCAGCTCATTGTGTTTGTCTGAATATAAACCCTTCTCTCTAGACAGCAGACCACCGCCTGACTAATGAGCGGCTGTGTGTTTGATGTGTCTGAATGTACAGCAGGCTAATCTCATCAAGGCAAACATATTTGCCACCACTTGATACTCTGTGTGTGTGTTACATCCACACATCTTCCCAAGCCCTGCCATAACCTCTGAGGACCCCTGACATTCCTCCCATTCTGCATCGAACCGTCCACATCAAACACATGATTTATTTTCCTTTCAAAACCCACCACCGTTTTCCCAAGAGGATGTCCACATGTCCAGCTGACGTCTCCCTCACTCTTTCTCCATCTTTTTATTTTCTATCTCAGCTTTATTTTCAGTGGCAGATGTGTGTTTAGGTGGGATAGGCTGTCTGTGAGTGTGTGTATGTGTGTAAGGTAGGGCAGCTCTAGCTGGGAGGTCTTTAATCCGGCCTCTATCGAGCCGAATGAACTCTTGAATTACCTCAGCCTCCTACTGTGATGAACAGTCACAGTCGTCAATACAAAGACCACCAAAGAAAGGGACTTGTGTGGCTAAGTATGTGCTGTATGAACCATTTACTCATGAGAACTTGAACATGTTACTTTCATATTATTCTCACTTCCTTTTTGGCAGCAGCCAATCAGATTCCTCGACTCATTATTGCAGCAGCTGTGTTGTCTTCAGATGTTAGTGTAGGAATCCATGAGACATGTTCTGTGTTCAACAAATTTTATCTTAACCCTATCCCTACTCCTAAACCTAACCCTACCCATAAGATATCCCTAAAATCAGAGGGAAATTAGGTGAATGACACTGATTTAGAAGCACCTAACCCTGGTTGTATGCTTAAACTTGACATAAACTGTAAACTTTTCCTTCAAATCTGATTGGTTGACTTGAATGTTGTTGCAGGATCAACAAAGATGTTGATCCAGGAACATGTTGTACTTGATGAAATTACGTTCACCGTTAGTGCAGTACTACTGGTATGGAAATTGACTGCTGTTTTACTGTTAAAGCCCAGGTAAAAATAATGCAGTTGTGCATCCAGACACTCCTGTCTTCAAAAAAGGCCATTTACGAGCATCTTGAATTTACAACAGTCGTTTCAGAACAGAACACACTCTGAACGTCTGCCTGTAATGATGCAAAGCTCACGTAGGCATACTGATGTTCACCTTTAGCAGATTTATGGCTTTCAATTCTCTTGTCCTGACAAGATATACAGTTTTCTGCATGCCGATGTTAATTCTACATCGTTCAGGATGTGCTTTATCTCTGCCACTCAAGTGCATATTGAGCCCATCTGTGTGTGTGTGTGTGTTTATTGGTGTCGTACCCTGCTGTCTTCCTGGCTCTCCCAATCACTATTAAAGTTGTGCACGGTCTGTCCGCCAGAGCAGTTTGAGAACTGGAAGAGGCTGGAAAACAGTCGTCTGTTATCCAGCGTGTCAGGGAATATGGCGTCCTGGAAGTTAACTCCATGAGGGAGGATGTTGTAGTTTTCATCCATTCTGTATTAGATACACAAATGTTTGTTTGCATATACTGTACATGTGAGAATGTCTTATTGGCTATTTTCCCTTTAAATAAATAAATAAATTATATATATATATATATATATATATATATATATATATATTAAAGTGACAAAAAAATTATTCAAATACTAAAAAAAAAAAAAAGTTCATTTCAAGTCGGAATAAAAGAACTTGCAGTTCAGTATGCGAGTTAAATAATTCAATAACCGGCCCGATTTTTAAGTAAAACCTGCTCATAAAAAAGAACCGGCTCATAAGAATTGTTCGTTTGGACTACACTGTGGTCGCGTAGTATGTATTTGATTCAGTAAAAGAACCGGCTCATAAGAGTCATTCGTTTCTACTACACAGGTCGCGCTGTATATTTTGATTCACTAAAAGAACCGGCTCATAAGAGCCATTCAGTAGCAGTATACTGTGCTGAACGGTAATTCAGAAATACAAATAGTAACAAAATATTTCAGGTGGAAGAATACACGTTCGATAATCAATAGCGGAAATTGTTATTTTTTCCAAATTAAAAAAAAATAACAGGTTCTTTGTTTCCAAATAGAAGTGAACCCACCTGAGGAAAAATATGTAGGAGTTGTTTTCCATCACGGTGTGTGACTGACAGCTGAAGTACCCGAGTCCCGTGAGGTTGAGGCGCGAGCCCGCGGGCACCTCCAGCATGCTGCCCCACGCTTGGTCGCATAGCAACTCCACCTCCGCCGCGTACAGCAGCGCGTCCTCTGCGCGATCGTGCTTCTGGTACGGCAGGTAGTTGTACAGACTGGACGCGTACGGCTCCTCGTGGATGGCCAATACCTTGGCGTACACGATGATCTCGGCGAGTTCAGCCCGACAGCCCTCGCTCAGGGGTCGCCACTCGCTGGGTAGTTGGCATGCAAACGCGAACCCGAAACCCAGCGTTAGCAGAAGCGCAAGGTGCATGCTTCCCGTGCCAGTAAATATACCCACGCGTAAAAATTGCTCGATCACGGGTTCAGTGGATATGCAATGCAATGAAGGCACCCACCCATGCACGGCCCGGGGTCAGTTCACATAGTCCCGACCTGTTCAGACTGCTGAAGGTTCACAAGTAAGAGTTCCCACGTCCTGCTCCTCCTCGATCCATCACCCCTAAAGTTCGTCCCAGGCCAATCGGACGCGCTGGAGTTTAACCAGCCAATAGACGCGCTGCATCCACCAGCCTCACTGCTACATTCCTGGACAGTGTTTGGACTCATTTTGTTGTCTTTATTGATTATACGCAGACGTAGACAGATCACTGCCAACGAGAATTCACTTTCACCAAAACTGCTCTGAAGAAAAATACATTTTATAGATTAAATATTGTACATTTATGGGCCCTTGACTTTTCAGTTACGAAAAAGTTTATTTTATTTATGCATCTTTACACTGAATTTTGAGCAGGCTACACATGTCTGTGTAAAGATGCCTTTAGAACTATCTTTGAAACTGAAAGAAAATTGTGTTTCTCTTTAGATTTCCCCCCACAAATAGCCTAATAAAAGGTGTTAAAATCATACACGCTTCTGAAGTGGAAATTAGGTGTCTTTACACAGACTGTTTAATGCTGCTCAGAGGTGGCATAAATGCATAACGGGTAATTTTTTTTGTCCAAAGGCCTTAATAATAATAAAAAACAAAGATATAACATCCAAAGTATGTAAGGTAGTACAACTAGACCACTTTTATTGAATCCAAAAGGTTTTAATTATATTTTGCTACATATAAAGGTATTTTAAAGATTTTGAAGTGTCAAAAGGTCATTCGGTTTAACCGTCCAAAGGCCAATCCAGCCATTTCATTTGTGATTAAAATATCTTAAAATGTAATAAATGTATGTATTTCTTTATTCTGGTATGATTTTATAACATCATAGATCAACATAGTGCAAAGTGGTATTAAAATTATGTGTAGAAGTCGTTGCTTTGTTATGAATTTCATTGATGTCCTTCGGAGAAGCCAATATAAAGGGACCATTTTGGATCAAGTCATGCGGTCAATACCATGTGACAGGATGTGACATCATTCAGACACCTGCAAAGGACCACATGATTGTAAAGAAAAGTTACTAACTCTCTTTTAACTCTTTTTTTCACTTGCTCATACGCATGTCCCGAAACAACAGGTCATTCGGTACAACTGCTATAAAACATGGAAAATGTTGTAATATTTTAAAAACGTGTACTAAATATAAAATGTTTGATTGTCCTTTTGCTATAGCTAGCTATATATCACCCTGTTAGCACTGTTTGAAAATATCATCATTTGGTATAACCAAAATTTTGGTTAAACCAAATGACTTTTTCGGTGACAAATTTTGTAAAAAAATTACAAAAGCAATGTTAATTGATTATAAAAATCACAATCTCATTGTTAACACTTAATAAAACTTCAAAATTAATTATATCTCCATTATGTTTTTTACACAACAATTTTAACTGCATATTATTATACTAGGGACTGAGGTGGGTCATAACAGGCATAATTTAGTCTTGCTTTTATGCTGCATTGCGTCTTTGCACTGAATTTTGAGCAGGCACAGAACAGCCTTAACTCAGCTGTGTAAAGCCTTTAGTTTTGAATGCATGTAGCCTACATTACTTAGATGTTGTTCATCTTTGTCTCACTGGCTCCATCTAGTGTATCGACAAAGTCCTTACATTACAGGTAACTCGACACATAATTATAATCATAATTATAATTATAATGATGTAGCCTATTATTACAGCTATTGCTATATTGAAGCGTTTTATGTCAAGCCCATATATAACCTGCAGTATATGGAAGGAAAGAGCAAGTCTGTTTCTTTGCCTACGACATTTATTGTCATCATATAAATAGGAAATTATGACTCTTATACTCGAATCGGTGTAAAAAAAAAAAAAAAGAAAGAAAAAGAAAAAAAAAAGCCCCTTCGTTTGCCCCAGTTCGGAGTGCGTCATATGACCTCAGCAGGACAAACGCAGGGAAATCCCGACATCACCGTCAGCTGGTTCAGTGCTGTGAATGGAGGCAGTCTTACAGAGTAGAGCTTTATGACAGTGGATAGACACTGACCTTTATAACGCTTACTATCTACAGACCAATCCTGCTGGATCACAGATCGCGCTGCACTGACGTCTGCATCAGGAAACGCAGCATTTCTCAAAACAAGTTGGTGTACACAAGAAGTCAACGCTTGGTGAGTATCACAATGCTCTTATATATAGCGAGTTATTTAACACTTTACATCTTTAAAAAGTGTATTAATGTGTTGCGCACTTATGAAACATATTAGGGCGGAGATTAACGTGTGTTGGTTCATTTCTGCTGCAAATGTCCTCGTTAACTTTCGTTTTTATCGTCACTATTGGGTGTCTTGTGAAACGTCTCTGGTGAGAACAGTCAGCATTTAGATTAGCGTCCAATCCTATGTGGAAACCAAAGTAAAACAGTTTACCACTCATACATAATGTGTGTTTTTCACAAGTCCATGCAATGAGATGTTGAAGTTCTGCCAGAAATGACTGTCATAATCTACTCAAAGTCATGTCATTTAAATCTCGAATAAAGTCGTTTGAAGCCACGCGATAGCTTTCTGTAGGTACAGAACGAAAATGAAATCATTACTCACAGACAATCCTCTAAACAAGTGAAGCGTTGTGACCGAATCAGACTGGATCAACCGATAAGATATGACTTTTCATTTGAGTTGAACTAGTTGTATTTTGAGAATACTAGTAATGACACATACATTGTAAAATAGTCATAATATCATTGCATATACATTGGGTAGTATATTAAATACAAAGTAATTATATTGCATACTCTTTTAAACACTGCACAACATTCAACAAAGACAAGGATTGAAAACAAGGACTGTGCATTATGTATTGTCCTATTAATTGTTGAAAGAAAAGAGATTTTTGATGAAAAAAATTGATTGGTGCATATGAAATATATTACATTTTTACACTTTAATCATATTTCCTTTTTATAGCTATGCTAAAGCATATATTTGCCTACATCTCGCATAGCCAGACCTTCAGACTGACGGCAGAAGGTCTGGACTCTATCGCAGCTTTCATTGGCCAAGGACCGCCCAAGAGGACATTTGACTGACATATAACGCAACCAATCACAGTTCGTTTTGTTCCACGTCATGTTTAGGGGCGTGAAAATGTAAAGTCGATGTCCCTGCAATAACAGACCAGAATGCATCTATAAATTATTCATTCAAGCGCGTTGTGTAAGTTTACTGCAACAGTGGAACCATGAACTTCATGTACTTTTGAAAATCCAGCGTTTAGTTGATCCTGATAAGCGCTTGTAAATACGACAGCGTTCTTCTTCCACAAGGGGGTTTAGCGTCACGGCATTTATTTCCGTTAAAGAACGCGACACGCGTGTCTTGAACATCCTGTATAATTTAACCAACCAGATGACGACTTCGAAACTCCTGAAGTGTTTCCAGTTAAGTGTGCCATATGCATCAGATGTTCAGCCAACGGTCCGTGACGTCTGAGGCTGAGACTAGTTCAGCCTAAGTTTCACTTTTCAATCTGTGCTGATGATTGCATATTTGAGTGCCATTCTTATGACTAAGTCATGTTGTGTTATTTCATAACAGCACACTCTAGCCTAACAAGACAGAAAACATGGCATCTGGTTCATCGATGATGAACGGGGACATCAGTCACCCACGCGGGTCCGGCTCGGGGAATGTGGGCAGTTTAGAGGAGACCCTCCAGCAAATGAACACCCTGATTAAAGAGAACAGAGAGCTGAAAGGTGAGATTTAAACCCCCTCTTTCTGGAGGCACACCAACCATACACATTTTGAATGTCTCCCTTATCTGACCCATCTATTTCTGGTCTTGGGGTCTCGCTAATTGAGTTGAATCAGGTGTGATAGATTAGGAAGAGTTCAAAAATGTGTACTGTTGGTGTGCCTCCAGGAACAGGGTTGGGAAATAGGGTTGTCTCCTCTTTCAGTCATAATCGCAGTACATAAACACGCTCCATCACGCACAACAATCCAGTGTCATTATGTGTATCAATAGAGGCCCTGAAACAGACCAACTTGTCCATGAAGGAGAGATTTGAGGGTCTGTCGGCATGGAAGGAGAAGCAAAAGGAGGAGAGAGACTTTCTGGAGCAACGATTAGAGGAGGCCAAAACCAGACTGACTACTGTGGATGCAGAGAATGAAATGTTGAAGAAACGAGTCGAAGAGCTAGAAAAAAATGGAGCTGAGGTGAGCTAAAATAGAAAATTAAATAAAAAAAAACATTTTTCACACCACCCAGAAGTATATAATCAATTTAAATAAACTAAAGTTAAATATCTGCCATAGTGTTTACACACTGAACTGGAGGCACTGAGGGGACAGATTGGTCGTCTTCAGGCTGAGAAGAATGATCTGGTAGCATTGAACTCCGAACTCCAGCTCAAAATGGGACAAGGTTCACCTAGAGACTCCTTCATTGAGATTAGGATAGCTGTAAGTATGCACATACACACACAAAACACAATAAAGGGACAGCATGTTGCTCAATTTGTCACTCTCTGTACTTTCTTGCACAGGAAGATGATTTAAAAGTGACCAGAGATTTGCCCGATACACAAATGGACCCATCTGCTTTCTGCATGTAAGCACTGCGAAATGGAAATCATACTGTGATTTTTATTTAAATGCTCCTGATTCACCAATTTTTTTTAAAGCTGGAAAGTGAGCTAGATCTGATGAAACCTCTTTTAGTGACATTCCATCTTAAACTGAAAAACTGATTCATAAATAAAACAAATACTTTTTTAAAAGTTTAAATTTCTTTAAGGGTTAGTTCACCCAAAAATGAAGATTCTGTCATTAATTATTCACCCTCATGTCATTCCAAACCGGTAAGACTTTTGTTCATCTTCAGAACACAAATGAATATCTTTTTAATGAAATCTGAGAGATTTCTGTTCCTCCATTGACTGCTTATGCAACTTTCACTTTCAAGGCCCAGAAAGGTAGTAAAGACATCATTAAAGTAATCCATGTGACTCCAGTGGTTTAACCTCAATTTTATGAAGCAACACAAGTGCTTTGTTTATCACTTTATTTTCAAAATATTAATCTCCAACACACGTTCACGAAAGCACAATGACTCATGCGTGTTGTGTTGATGCGAGAACGTGAGTTGGAGATTAATATTTTGTAAATAAAGTGGTAAATAGTTTTTTGCGCAAACACGTGGATTACTTTAACGATGTCTTTCCTACCTTTCTGGGCCTTGAAAGTGGTAGTTGCGTGGACTGTCAATGGAGCGACAAAAGGCTCTCAGATTTAATTAAACAGATCTTTATTTCTGTTATGAAGATGAACGAAAGTCTTACCAGTTTGGAACAACATGAGGATGAGTAATTGACAGAATTATAATTTTTGGGTGAACTTTTCCCTTTAAGGAAAGAGGGTGGGTCATGGATTAGTCTGGATTAATTATATAAACACAATAGAAGCATATAGTAGGTCCTCATTTTGATAACTAAGCACATATATGTGTGAACACAGGCAAAAGGCTGAGTCGGAGGAACAGACAGTGAGGCAGCTGCTTCACTCCCTCAGAGCAGAGACTGATGCGAAGGAGAGGCTGCAGCTAGCATTCCAAGAGGCACGTGGGAGGTAAGCCACAATTTCACATACCCTCTCAGAAACAAAACTTAAGGTGTTTCGGCTTCTTTTACTGAATGCGCATGTGTGTGTATTTGCAGAATTGCAGAGTTAGAGAACAGACTGGATCACGCTGACAGCAGCGCACAGACGTCTCTCCCCTGTACAGCTGAAATCAACGTAGGATAATCAGGCTTTTATAGCAGTCCATGTAGCATTTTTTTGAAGTAGTTATTCGATCAAAACATCCCCATGGCTGTGGTCTTTAAGGACAGTCTTGTCTGAAATGTGGTAACAACTCTGAGTTTACATTTAATTTGAGGAAGCAATCAATTTTGTGTATGTTTGTTTTTGTCAGTCAAGTGCTGAGGTGAAGAATCTGGAGGATCAGTTGTTGAAGCTCTGTAATGAATTGAAACAGGCTCAGATCAAACTAGATGATGCTGAGAACATGAAAAGAAACCTGCAAGACAGGTCAGTTGTTAATGTTATATGCATCTTCTTTTAATTAAAACAATCATATATATAATGTATTTGGTTCCTTCTGGGAGAGCAAATCTAATTTCAATATGTAAGGTCACCTAAAGTTTAATAGCCTGTTGTTAGATGCAACAAGACAATGACCCAAAGCACTCAATAGGATTATATTTATCCAGTAATTTAATTTAACCTAGAATTACAGAGCACATATTATCAGTAATAGTTTTTGGGGGCACATTTTTTTCTTGTAACTTAAGCTTGAAGCTTTACGAGGTCAACAGTGTTTCTTTGCTCTCCAATCTCCTGCTCTCTCAGGTGTAAAGATTTGGAGCAAGATCTGGGCACCTTAAAGACTCAGCTTGGAGAGAAACAGAAGGTCCAGGCTGAGAACGACTGTCTGAAGGTTCAGATGGAAAGTCTCCAGGCTGCTATTAAACTGGAACAGAAGAAAACTCAGGATGAGAAGTGAGTGCATTTTTCCACAGGGGAAATATATCCCCAAGTCGACTGCAGGTGTTATCTAGATGTTTTCATAATATTCACGTCTCCTCTTATCTTTCTTGGCCAGGAACAACCTAAACCAGCTGAAAGATGCCTACACCAAGCTGTTTGAAGACTACAATGAGCTTCAAGAGGAAAAGAAGAAGAAAGAGGTACAAAATGATGAAATCATCATCACTCTGTAATGTAAAATTTCAGGCTTCTATTTATTTTCGCATTTGACCAGATGCTATTATTTAGGGTTATTTTTGGTATTAAGTAACTTTGCTTACAGCTAAATATTTTTATTTAAATACAGTTTTGTTTTCTGAGTGTATTGGTGATTCATCTTGCTTATCTCATTGTGTGTGTGTGTGTGTGATCAGGGTAGTGTATCTCGGGAAGAGTACGACGACCTTCAAACCAGGTTTGCTACGGCTGAAAAGGCGCTGGCAGACAAACAGCTGAAGATTGATGAGATGAAGATGGAAATCTTCCAGAAGGAAAAGGAACTAGAAACTATCTCTGTTTTCCAGGCTCAGGTACAAACGATTGATCGGTGACATGGCTGACTGGCTGAATATCACGTCACGTCATTAATATTAAAGGAAAACTGTATCCTTCCACTCTTTGCCATCTGTATCATTTTTTTTTTTAAAGTGATTGTTTCTTTGTGTACACATACAGGCAGAGATATATTCCTCTGACTTCTACGCAGAAAGAGCAGCTCGGGAGAAGATTCACGAGGAAAAAGAGCGTTTGGCCACTCAGTTGGAGTATGTGAAGAAACAGAACAGCCAACTTCAGGAGGAGATGGAATCACTTGGAAGGTACATCATAAACTTCAAACACCTACCCTCTTACATGTGACATCTGTATAAACTGAAACGAGATTTTTTTTTTTTTTTTTTCATGCTTCAGGCATTCCATGAGTGAGATGCAAAGGAGACATGTGCCACGTGGGGCCAATTCACAAGGCCCTGCATCTCCACACCATCTGCAAGGAGGTAGAAGTAGTCCCTTACCTTATTGTACACATTTGTGCTACTGTACCTTTAAAACTGGACAGCGAGAGGACAATTTACATAGACCTCTTTCTTCCTTAGGCGACTGGCAGCAGCAGAATATTCCAGAACATGCTTGTCCCAAATGTGGGGAAGTCCTACCTGACCTGGACTCTCTGCAGATCCACATCATGGATTGCATCATCTGAGCCTGTTGCCTAATAACCATACCAGATCCCCCCTATATGTGAATGAGTGGTTTGATAGCTTTAACTTCAAGCACCATAATGCTTCAATAACACAATAAACCCTGCATCCTAAATATACTGTACATTAACAGTGTGGATGGTGTCAGATCAACAGATGTTAATGGTCGTGGGTGAGCACTTAATGTGTAACTTTGGTTCTTACTGGTTGGATTTAATCTAAATATGCCATATATAACAGAAACATTCATTTAAGCTGCTTTAGGTAAATTTATCTATGTCAACTATTAAGAAAAAGTGTATTATGTTGCAGGTGGGCAATCAATGTGGCATATATTACACAAAAATATATTAATCTGTTGTGGGCTAAATACATTATGCATTGCAAAAATATTTTTGTTTGAGATTAAATTTGTTGAGAGAATCATTTATTTTAAAAACTTGAAGCCTGAGTTAGTCAGTGGTTAATTATATTTTCATTATACTCTCAATGCCCAACATTATACAGGCAGAGATCAACAGATAATGTCTTTTTAAATTATTGTTCGTTGGATCTGTTTAACTGTCAAAGCACTTTATCCTGTTTGATAAGCATGGTTAGTGTGTTAGTAAGATTTGGAGTTACTTTGAATAGAACTGTGTCTGTGTGTTAACACCTACCTAAATCTAATAAATGCTTTTCTTAATTCATAAAGATGTATTGTCTTTGTCACATGGGCTCTATCATTAATGTACTCTTGATGTTATTTTGGGTAAATAGTACGGCCATGCAGTACGTTGCATATTAATCTCAGCGTTGAAATGCATATTAAAGGACTTGTTCAATCAAAAAATGATAATTTTGCTGTCATTTACTCACCTTCCTGTCGAAATCCGTATGGTTATCATCCGTTAAAGACAAAAGTACATGTTTGGAGTATGTAATGGTCTCTCTCTCTTCTTGTCGATGTAATGAAAGTGAATGAGTAGCCTGCTGGGGGCTGTCTCACGCTAAAAATGTCAACAACAAAAAAACACCACAAAAGTATCATAAAAGTGATCTGATACGATTCGTCCGCTATATTAATATCGTTATTAAGTGATATTATAGATTAATGTTATGAACAAACCTCAATTAAAGTCGTTAATCACTGATGAGCTTCAACTCCTGAGAGCTTTTAACCGCTGCCGTCCGAATCGTGAGTGAATCATTTAAAACGATTCGACTCGAGCGATTCATTCATGACATCGCCGTGATTCTCATGAACGCGCGAAGTAGCGCCAGGATTTATGTAAATAATGGCTTAATTATCGTCTAACATATAAATACAATATGACTGCAGAATACTTTAAATATAGTAACATATAGTAGGCTACTGACACATTTTATGGTGTTTTTGGAGCTTGACAGTCCTCATTCACATTTTTGCCTTAACCAAGAGACCTTTTTAGTAGTTGGCTTATCATTTAGGGATGCACTTACTTATACACTATCCGTTCTGTAGCATAAAAACGAGTGCAAAATGCTAATATTTACAAGTGTAAAATGTGTGATTTGCACTTTAATGAGGGAATTTATCACTTGCTGCAAGTGGGAAATAAATCAGTGCATGTGCAGGAAGAGGAGCGTGGCTAATATGGCACAAACATTTAAGAATGAGAGGTGATTATGAATCAAGTATTTGCCTTTGCTTCTCAATTCACACTAAATCTAGTTTGATTTATGGCTTTATTATTTTATTAATGCAATACAATTATTATTATTATTATTTAGTAAATACATTAAAAACATTTTATTAAAAAGTAAATTAATATAGCCTTCTTCAATCAGTCAATGCAAAACACATAGAGCAACTTGTCAAGACTGTTCAACTTTATTGTTATTAGGCTCAGGGTGTTTGTCTCAAAGTAGCTTTACTAACTGCTTATTTAAAACAGGTTTACTTTGCTTCATAACTGTAAAACAGGGTTCCTTTGTTCAGATAACAAGTAATGGTGAAAGACCCATATTGCATCAGTCTGCCACATGTGCCCAAAAGATCATCAAAAGCTAGGTCTTTGTCCAACACCTCCAGCTTCAGGTTTTCATTTGCATTGCAGTTTGGAAAGTAAAATTTTTTAGACCATGTAGGATTAGCGTTACTGTTGTGATGTTCTGTCTGCCCCCCATAAGTAGAGCCACACCAGACCTTGACGTATGCATCGGGTCTTCCAATAAAATCACCGGCGAGGCCCTTGGCATGTAATCCGAACACTTGAACGGCAGCGCTGGCAAAGTCCACCTGAGACGCCAGCATCAGCACGGCCAGAGACATCAGCCGAAGATCATAAAAGACTGCCATGGCTGTCCAAGAGAACAATGTCCAATTGTAAATACACACAAATATCAAAACACAGAAATAATGTCTAAAGGTGTGATGTAGTGGCTTACTTTGCTTGTATTAGGTGTTGTGTGCATGTTTTTTGATCCTAGCCTCCTTTATAATGCAATCGCCAACGCAAAATTCTTTCTTTGGTGATTAACAGGTGGTTAAAATCCCATGTGTATCTGTTATCACCTGTATTCACAGATGCAGAAGACAGTCTTGCTCAAGGACGGGACACAGAGTACAGAAGCAGAGTTAGTACATTCTCTTGAAGGCTATTGTAGCTCTTTATCATGTTCAATAAGCATAGTTAATAAGTTAGATTTGGGGCAAGTTACTTTAACTGTGTCTGTATGTTAAAAGGGTCATGAACTGCGTTATTTTATAATGTTTCCTGGGGTGCACTTATAATGTTAGTATGGTTTTTACATCAAAAATTGGAATAATTCAGAAATAAAAGCCTTTTTCCTACCCTGATTTTAACCCTCTTATTTGAACAGTCTGTTTTAAGGGGCGTGTCTGCTGTGAGACTTCTGTGTAAACTCCCACTGCTGTGATTGGCTAACATCTTTGCATATGAAATAGCGAAGTATTACTCTCTCATAAACTTTTAGCATGTTTTTACTATTACAGCTACTATTACAGTTTAACTAATCGTGAGAAGTGTTGATTATAGCATTACACTTAAATCTATGGCATTATATTGAGATCGTGGCATGAAAGGTTGCAGTGATGAACATTGTAGCCGATCACAGACATGTTGTTGAGCTCATGAAAGCGGTGATCTCATCACTGCAACTCAATTCCTGCACACTAACGAATGCTTTCATCATAACTAATAGTGCAAACACGATGTAACTAAGAGATTCGTTAAATAAAAAGGGAGTTTGGGCACGAGTCCAAAACTCAGTCACTGATAAACTCATGCTGTTTGATTGACTGCTCAAGTGATTGTAAAGGAAGCGTTCTTTATATAATTTAATCACTGTTTAAATAACAGATTCTTTTTTTATCCTACTAAGAGAAACAACATGAAGTTGACGTTGACCCTTTAGTCACTGGTTTGATTTACTGACACATCAACAAAGAACAACTGTACATGAATCATTACATATCAGATCAGGCATAAGAATTAACACAGTTACTTACACGTTGTTGCATTACTGTCAAGTCCATAGTTCCATCATAAAAGTCTGTTTGCAAAGCCTGCTCAGAAATGTGATTGATTTACCAAAGAATCCACAGTGAAATGCTGAATACAAATAAAGCTCAACTGAGGCATTCACATTGTTGAAAATAAATAACCTAGCATTAAGATCCTTTGAAAGGTAATGCTATTTTTAGTCCTGTATCGCTCTTCTCTCCTCCTCACTAACACGCCAGTGGGCGCAGCTAACCTTGCAATGATGAAGTAGACGTTGATTTCTTCTAAGGAGGCTGCGTTTCACCTATCTGTCATAGATCGGCACATTCCAGGATCAGTCTTTTGCTGGTCTGGTGTCACTAAAAGCTTTTATTGGACTAACAAGGAAGTTTTCAGTTCTTGCAGGATATTCTTACAGTATGATGACCTCTTATACAGGTGCTGGTCATATAATTAGAATATCATCAAAAAGTTGATTTATTTCACTAATTCCATTCAAAAAGTGAAACTTGTATATTATATTCATTCATTACACACAGACTGATATATTTCAAATGTTTATCTCTTTTAATTTTGATGATTATAACTGACAACTAAGGAAAATCCCAAATTCAGTATCTCAGAAAATTAGAATATTGTGAAAAGGTTCAATATTGAAGACACCTGGTGCCACACTATAATCAGTTAATTAACTCAAAACACCTGCAAAGGACTTTAAATGGTCTCTCAGTCTAGTTCTATAGGCTACACAATCATGGGGAAGACTGCTGACTTGACAGTTGTCCAAAAAACGACCATTGACACCTTGCACAAGGAGGGCAAGACA
The DNA here is from genome assembly GCA_037101425.1 of Elopichthys bambusa. NCBI lineage: Eukaryota > Metazoa > Chordata > Actinopteri > Cypriniformes > Xenocyprididae > Elopichthys > Elopichthys bambusa. The sequence goes on along the minus strand of CM074454.1, from coordinate 4,768,565 downwards.
CAAAAGGTAATTGCAAAAGAGGCTGGCTGTTCACAGAGCTCTGTGTCCAAATACATTAATAGAGAGGCAAAGGGAAGGAAAAGATGTGGTAGAAAAAAAGTGTACAAGCAATAGAGATAACCGCACCCTGGAGAGGATTGTGAAACAAAACCCATTCAAAAATGTGGGGGAGATTCATAAAGAGTGGACTGCAACTGGAGTCAGTGCTTCAAGAACCACTACGCACTGACGTATGCAAGACATGGGTTTCAGCTGTCGCATTCCTTGTGTCAAGCCACTCTGACAGCGTCAGAAGCATCTCACCTGGGCTAAAGACAAAAAGGACTGGACTGCTGCTGAGTGGTCCAAAGTTATGTTCTCTAATGAAAAAGTAAATTTTGCATTTCCTTTGGAAATCAGGGTCCCAGAGTCTGGAGAGGCACACAATCCACGTTGCTTAAGGTCCAGTGTAAAGTTTCCACAGTCAGCGATGGTTTGGGGTGCCATGTCATCTGCTGGTGTTGGTCCACTGTATTTTCTGAGGTCCAAGGTCAACACAGCCATATACCAGGAAGTTTTAGAGCACTTCATGCTTCCTGCTGCTGACCAACTTTATGGAGATGCAGATTTCATTTTCCAACAGGACTTGGCACCTGCACACAGTGCCAAAGCTACCAGTACCTGGTTTAAGGACCATGGTATCCCTGTTCTTAATTGGCCAGCAAACTCGCCTGACCTTAACCCCATAGAAAATCGATGGGGTATTGTGAAGAGGAAGATGCGATATGCCAGACCCAACAATGCAGAAGAGCTGAAGGCCACTATCAGAGCAACCTGGGCTCTTATAACACCTGAGCAGTGCCACAGACTGATCGACTCCATGCCACGCCGCATTGCTGCAGTAATTCAGGCAAAAGGAGCCCCAACTAAGTACTGAGTGCTGTACATGCTGATACTTTTCATGTTCATACTTTTCAGTTGGCCAAGATTTCTAAAAATCCTTTCTTTGTATTGGTCTTAAGTAATATTCTAATTTTCTGAGATACTGAATTTGGGATTTTCCTTAGTTGTCAGTTATAATAATCAGAATGAAAAGAAATGAACATTTGAAATATATCAGTCTGTGTGTAATGAATGAATATAATATACAAGTTTCACTTTTTGAATGGAATTAGTGAAATAAATCAACTTTTTGATGATATTCTCATTATATGACCAGCACCTGTATATCAAAAGCTCAATTAGGGACACAGTAGGGAGTCGGTGCCCTCTTCTGGTGCACTTTGTGAATTGTGATTATTTTAACTATTGTGAACACAAATTAAGCATGTCAATCCAACTTTGATTGTTATTATTAATATTTTTTATAGTAAAGTTGCCCATTAAAGATAAAAGTAAATCTCTCCGACGCACAACACATCAGCTCCCGAATTCACTTACTTCGTAGTGCATTTAGTTGCCATGTGCTATTAGTGAATGAGTGAGTGATTTCAGACAAAGCATCTCTAAAGGTGAATGACCCTGTAAATGACCCTGCATATTAGAATGATTTATGAAGGATCATGTGAAGACTGGAGAAATGATCTTTCATCACCCACCTTTGACTGCACTGTGATTCTCAATCGTAAGTTTTATTTCCTATCCAAGACTAAATTGTGGACACTATTATGCATTGTGAGTGCACAGATAGCCTACTTTTTATTTCAGCAAATAGACTAAAACATTTTGTTAAAAAGCAATGTCAGCAGAGGGCAGATTTTAATGAACATATCAAGGTAAAACATGACAGTGTTCAGTGCTGTTGTACTTGATTACTACTGAGCTTCTTATAAAGGATGTTTGTCTCAAAACAGCTTTACAAACTGCTGATAGGTTTATTTTGCTTCATATCTGTAAAACATGGTACCTTTGCTCAGATAACAATTAATGCTGAAAGACCCATGTTGCACCTGTTTGGTACATGTGCCCAATCTATCATCAAAATTCAGGTCTTTGTCCCACACCTCCAGCTTCAGGTTTTCGTTTGCTTTGCAGCTTGGGAAGTTGAACACTGCAGACCATGTAGGATGAGCAGTATCCTTGATATATTCTGTCTGCCCCCCAAAAGTAGAGCCACACCAGACCTTGACGTATGGATCAGGTTTGTTTCCAGCAGGATCACCGGTGAGGTCCCTGGCATGTAATCCAAACACTCGAACAGCAGCGCTGGCAACGTCCAGCTGAGACGCCAGCATCAGCACAGCCAGAGACATCAGCCGAAGATCATAAAAGACCGCCATGGTGGCTGTCAGGAAGAATACAGGTTCAATTATAAACAAGATTTACACACAATATTTGAAATGCAGAAATAATGTCTAAAGGTGTGATGTAGTGGTAAAGATGGCTTACCTTACTTGTATTAGGTGTTGTGTGCATGTTTTTTGATCCTAGCCTCCTTTATAATGCAATCGCCAACGCAAAATTCTTTCATTTGGTGATAAACAGGTGGTTAAATCCCATGTGGCTCTGTTAGCAGAACTGCTGATTTTTTCCATGTAACAAGTTGACAAATTTAAATGTGTCAAGTCAGCAAGACTTGAGCAAGTAGTGGCAGCTCATTATTACATCATCCAGTAATTTTACAGTCATTTCCGTTAACCCTAAAACACAACTCAATGAAGTGCAAAATACAGGTAAAACACCAAATATGAAAAATTCCATTATGCCCTATTTTTACAGATTTTTTTATGGAGTGTATAAAAACTATTTTAATAATTCACTGTCCTAAGCCAGCTACAAAAAGCAGTTTTTTCATAAGCAGAAAACTAATTTTCTACCTCCAATGTAATACTCTCTGCAACTGCAGAAAAAATCTGAAAAATTCAAACTTTTAAGTTTGTCAAAAACTTGCAAACCCTAGTGCTTTGGTTTAGTAATTTTAACATCATCTTTAGAGCCATGACATCCATCTTACTGTTTACACATTTTACATAATGTGTAAACATCTTTACCACTACATTAAGGTGTTTATTTATTATATTTTGCCCAGCTTATTTGTCTATTACGGAGCCAGGGCATGCCATGCATGAACAAAAAAGTAGGCAAAAATCGTTCCCTTGATTTATAAATCATGCACACAATTTAGCAAATCGAGGGAACGAATTAGTAAATTGTGCGCACGATTTACTTTTTTTCCCTTGTATGTCGTGCAGGGCTCTGTAGTATTTCATATATATATAAAAAAATTTTTGAATTTTTAATTCAATTTACTTTGTCAGGGCATTTGTCTTTTTCTGTTGCTGAGCTGTGGACATTTGCGAAAGTACATGGCAAATTGATATGGACCAGGTCCAACTCAAAGTCCAACATCACAGATGCAGAAGACAATCTTGCTGAAGGACGGGACACAGAGTACAGAAGCAGAGTTAGTACATTCTCTTAATGCTTTTGTAGCTCTTTATCATGTTTGATAAGCATAGTTAGTAAGATTTGGGGCAAGTTATTTTAACTGTGTCTGTGTGTTAAATGGTTAGTTCACCCATAAATGTAATTTCTGTCATTAATTACTCACCCTCATGTCGTTCCACACCCAGAAGAACTTCGTTCATCTTCGGAACACAAATGAAGATCTTTTTGATGAAATCCGAGAGCTCTCTAACTCCTCAATAGACAGCAATTTAACCACCACTTTCAAGTTCCAGAAAGGTACTAAAGACAGTCCACGTGACTGCAGTGCTTATGTTATGTTATGAAGCGACAAAAATACTTTTTGTGCAAAAACAGAACAAAAAATTACGAATATATTCTTACGTCTAGCTCTTCCAGGTTCTACGTCAGAACACGGGCTCAGTATTGGCAGAGGCTGTTCACATGACCAGCACGACACATGACGCAGGAGCCAATAATGAGTCGGCGTTCTGAACCTGGAAGAGCTGGATGTAAATGGCATAAGAGAATGACACGAAATACTTCAAGTATTTCACAACACTTCAGCTTGTGATTCTTATTAAGTGGTGGTCATTTTTTAGGATTTTACCTAACCTAAGTCTCTGAGATCCTGACACCTTGCACTTCACCTTGAGTTAAACCTCTTTTTTTGGCTAATTTTGCCTGCAAAGGAAAACCTGCCTAATAATTATGCACACCTGAATATGAGGAATTTTTCATTTCCAGACTTCAACAATTATAATTATACAATTATATATCACTTATAAATGATTAAATACAAAATCAATAGTAGTTATTAAGATTGATGTGGTTTGGAATTGGTAAAATGTGCTTGGAAAAAAAATGATCAGAAAATCAAGGTGCCTAATAATTCTGCACACGGTGTGGATATATACTAGGGATGAACGATATATCGTTTTAGCATCGAAATCGTGATGTGTGCATCCGCGATAGTCACAGCGCAGGATGTGCGATGTCTAGTATAGGGATCGACCAGACACCACGGTTCAAAACGCAAGTTGAGTCTCTGATTAATTGCAAAGTTCGACTACCATACAATGAAAGTTTATCATCTCAACATGTTTTAGGTCCTGTCAGTTTAAACCTTCCAGTGATTTTTAAACCATTTGAACGACGGAGACGCGAAACAGAACTCAATTCTGAACGTGCGGCTGTTTTATGTGCGCGCGCACACAGAGCCGCGCAGATGCACGTAAACACCAAATGTCGTTCTCTTCCGCGTCTAACTGTGCCTGAACGGACACCCCCATAGTGAAAATAGTTAAAAAGCACGTAAAAGATCGCCTATCCTGGTAAACACAATTGATTATGGCTTAGGTGAACTAAACAATTGAGAAAGAAAACCGGAAGTGTAACAGTATTTCGGATCCGTGCCGTGTGTTCAGTCTTAAAGTGACAGAAGCCCCTGCTGCTTTCTGTCGTGAATGTTAATCAAACAACAAAAGAAAAAGAGAAAAATCACTTGTGTAGTTTTAACACAGATTAATTATTAATTATATTATTTTCCATGCATATTCACTCACCTACAAAATCACCCCAATGAGAAAGATTAACTTTTTTGATTCACTTTAAATGTTTACTACTGTATATATCAGGGCTGCACGATATTGGAAGAAACTGACATGTTTTTCTGCAATATATATTGCGATATGAAAAAAATGAATAGCTCTATTTGGAAAGAATTAATCAAAGTTGTCCTAAGAAGAAGGTTTTAGGACAACTTTGATGAAAGGTTTTGATCCACTTCAAATGTTGACTATTATATACTGTATAAATATAGTAGTATATCTATTTGAGCACCAAATCAGCATTTTACAATGATTTCTGGACGATCATGTGACACTGAAGACTGGAGTAATGATGCTGAAAATGTCTTTCTTCATCTGGCACTGCTTCTTACTTGTAAAGGCTAAATTGAGGACACTAGTATGTATTATGAGTGCACAGGGGTCCTGCTTTTTTCAGCAAATAGACTAAAGGCATTTTGGTAAAAAGCAATGTCAGCAGAGGGGACATTTTGATGAACATATTTCAAGGAACAAGGAAAAACATACACAGAATGTTTAATCCATACTCTTGTATTTTATTACCAAGCTTCTTACAAAATAAGGTTTGTCTCAAAGCAGCTTTACGAAGTGCTGATTTGGAACAGATTTATTTCACATCGTAGCTGTAATACATCTTTCCTTTGCCCACAGAAAAAGTACCATGATAAGTTCCTCTTCCCACTGTTCCGCTATAGGAGCCCAAGCGATCGTCATACTTCACGTCTCTGTCCCACACCTCCAGCTGTAGCCTGTTACCAGATTTACAGCTTGAGAAGGAGTACCTATTATTCCACGTAGGATTAGCGTTGCCCTGGTAATAGTTTGTCAGCTGGTAAGAGCCACCGCACCACATCTTGACATATGGATCGGGTTTGTTTCCAAAAGCATCACCAGGGAGGTCTCTGGCTCGTAAACCATACAGCACTACAGCAGCGCTGGCAGAGTTCAGCTGAGACGCCAGCATCAGCACGGCCAGAGACACCAGCCGAATATCATAAAAGATCGCCATATCTGTCAGAAAGAATGTTCAATTATAATGCTGATTTAACACACACACAAATATTGAAATGAGAACATAACATTCATATTTTAAAAGTAGCAAGAAGCTTAAGTGATTCAAAGATGCCTTACCTCGCTTGTATTAGATTCCGTATGAATGCTTCCTGATCCTCACCCCCTTTATAAAGCCAATGCAATCACAAAAATCTTCCAAAAGATCATCGACATGTGGTTAAATCCCATGTGTATCTGTGTTGGACTATTTACATTTGTCAAGCTGCCAAGAATGTATGTAAAACACGCTAAGAAGGCATTAAAATTATCTGATCGGCTATCCTGATCGGCTACAAAAGCAGAAAACACTAGGCCATATATAGTGGGCCATAATAGTGTCCATTATAAAGAAAAGAAATAATCTTATAAATATCTAGTTCAAATGTACTATTAATGTTGGCTTCATATATATATATATATATATATATATATATACATACACACACATATATACAAATGTTAATGCTTAAATTATCTGATATTTTAAGAGACTTTTTGCATGTTGGTTGGACCACATTTGACAAAAACCTCTCAAATATTAAGCAGTTTTGTTAAAAAAAGCTTATCATGTTTTTTTTGTTTGTTTGTTTTTTTTTTTTTAAGTAGGCCTATATGTCTATGTTTGTGACAATCAGAAAACACATGGCAAAATGATATGGAGCTGCAGTGGCATAATTTAACTGAGTACTGTCAGACTCAGAATCCAATATTGATATGAATATGGATATGGAAAAGAGGGTCTTGCTCAGTGAAAAGACATGTAGTGCACGTAGACATTTGGAAAGACAGGGCACACAGTGCATGTGCACATGTGGTGTCATTCCCAGCTTTATCATATAGGATTTAGTGATGCACATACAGTTTATGACATATTAAAGGCGGGGGCAAGAAAAAACTCAATACATTCTAAAATGTACCAGAGAGTATGAATGTATTGTTTTGTATGAAATATATACATTGTAAAAAAGTGAACGAATTGAATTGGTTAAATGTAAGTGACCTTGGCATACGCAAAAAGCTGAAAATGGTTTAACATTGAATTAAATGTAATTTTATCTTAAAATACAGTCAAGTTCATGTTTTTGCAAGTAAAAACTATGAATTACCATACAATTCAATGTTTTTGCGTTATTTTAGTGTGATATATGTTCCCCTGATCACTGATGGTGTTTTGTTTTTGTGTGTTTGACCCTGTACACTGTCTGCATCCAGAGGTAGTACGTTTAAAGGATTAGTTCACTTCAGAATTAAAAATGTCCTTATAATTGACTCACCCCCATGTCATCCAAGATGTTCATGTCTTTCTTTCTTCAGTCAAAAAGAAATTAAGGTTTTTGAGGAAAACATTCCAGGATTTTTTTTTTTTTTCTCCATATAGTGGACTTCACTGGGGTTCAACGGGTTGAAGGTCCAAATGTCAGTTTCAGTGCAGCTTCAAAGAGCTCTACACGATCCCAGCCCAGGACTAAGGGTCTTATCTAGTGAAACGATTGTAATCAGAGAATACAGTAAAATATTGTAAATAAAATTACAGTAACACTACTGTAAAAAATTACAGTAACTGGCTGGCAACCCTGCTGCCAGTATTTTACTGTAAAATTTACAGTAATTATTTATATTTTGTATACTGCATTTTACATACTTCTTTAAAGGGGCTCTATGTAAGTTTTTTGACTGTACTAAAGCATAAAAATACCATAATATGTTTGCAGATATTTATTAAACATACTCGTTTCTCTGAAAACCAGTGCTACAGCCAGTTATTTTACTTTAAAATTAGCGTTCCGTGTCTCTGCAAGACCGCACGTTGCTAATTTACCAAATGTTGTGCTCTCGTGTCCTAATATTCTTGTGTGAATGGAGAGCGATGATATTTGAATGCGACTGTAAACTGTATTTAATAAACAACACGAGACAGTGCTTTTGAGCCGTGTGCTTCTTTTACTTACTACTCTTCTGCCAGGCATAAGCAATCAACAGATGATCAGCCTGACACACAAGTCAACTTAATCAAACACAGGGTGTGTCGAACCAAATCCACCACACCAAATAGTATTTCTCCACCCCGGGTTGTCAGTTGGCGGAAAACACATGCAGCGAGTTGCAGCCATGGAAGCCAGTAAACAAACTGGGTCGGAGATCGCAGATTCTACCCGACCTAAAAAGCCTCAGCATCCAAATCTCTACGAACGGGAGCATATTAAAACGCGATATCAACTCATCATAAATCAACTAATTATCTTACAGTGTGTAAGTCACCTCGCCTTCCAATGTCGCTCCTGTCGCGTGTCTTCAAACTAGCAATCCTGAGGAGCAGGGGGCGGGGCGAACAATATTTTGAATTTGAACTGCAGTACCCATTTCAACCACTAGCTGTCATTCTTACAACCGTAAGTTGCAAACAACTTTTCTCCAGGGTTGTGACGTATTTCCAAGTGAAACAGAATATTGAATAGAGGGCAGGGTTTTATTTTAGTGCTCCTCCTCTCCATCTCTCGCTCATAGCAGACTAATGGTCGGAGGGGAGTGGTTTAAGCGGTTTCAACCCAAGCCGTCAAACTGATGTCATTAGTTGCAGAGGGGAGGAGCATTTTCAGATTTTGATGAAATATTACGAAGCCAAACAATTTTTTTTGTGTGGATTGACTTGTTCACCACAAAACTAGCAATTTGAGCTAACAAAATAAATAAGGTCAATTTTGATTTCATGTGTACTTTAAATAGCAAATACACACATTCAAATAGTTTACTATGAAAAATAGTTTTTTTTTTTTTTTTTTTACTTGAATGAGTGTATTTGCTATATTTAAAGACGTATGTAAAATGCAGTATAATATATTTTCCCTATTGCTGACTTAATGACTGGCAGCTGAATTTTAAATTTAAACTATTAACTGCATAAGCTTTAAACAGTTTTTAACTGCATAAAGTGATGTATAATGCATAACTTAATTCACAAAAAAGATTCTTAATGTTGAAAAACAGGTCAAAATGTAATCTTTCAAATTTACATGAAAAATGCCATAAAAAGTGTATTATTTTAAACTCATTTTTTTATTTAGAAAAATTATTTAATTTTTTAAATGGACATGAAATTTTGTCATGAAAATGTTTTTAAATTACTTATTGGCCATCACGGCCCTTCACACAAAGAAATACGCAAACTGCGTTATAGTCAACATGGTCATATAAAAACATTTCTTAAAAACCAGATCACTTTCATCACTTCATGAACAGACCGACATGGCCAAACAAAGTCCAACAATCTTTCGATCAAAAAAAGAACAATTCTGCTCCAGATGTTCCATCCCAGGATTCAAAGAGTGGCTAGAAATATTGAAAAGAACAAAGAGGACAATACATTAGATATATTACAAAACATAATAATACTTTCAGAGATAGATAAAGGGATGACAGATACAGTCAGAGACAGATATAGAATAATAAAAGGAAAAAAAATAGATCTCGGTTGTGTGTTGACCGTAACCCGTTTCTTCTGAACCGTATGGCCTGTTGTTTTCGAATGGCAAATTGATATGGAACATGGTCTCAAAGTCCAACATCACAGATGCAGAAGACAGTCTTGCTCAAGGACAGGACACGGAGTACATGAAGTACAGAAGTACAGTTTGGCTCAAATTTACAGAATATTGGAATATTACAGAGGCATTGGCCATATGCACGGAACGTTCAATAGTCTATAAGCCAGCTGGAAAACTTCCGGTGAAATGTCACTTGTTAGTGTGTTGATAACTTTAATGTCCCGAGGTAGCTTTAACTGCATCACTAGTTTATAATCAGAATATAGTCACTTGGCCTAGCAATAATTTAGTGTTCCTCTTTTAGTTCCTCATCAGTTTTTACACTTTTGTGTGAAAAAAGCGTCAACACACTGTAAATTAAATATTTATTGTGCACTTTAGTTAGATTCATTAAATAAATTGTGAGTTTTCACAAGTGTGCCAAAATCATTGAGCTTGACTAACAGCTTCAGTAATTATGAATGGAGGAAAAGTTCATATTTTTTCATGAGATTTTGTGAGTACTGTAAAGCAGCTTTACAGAGAATGCATGTCAACATTATAATTTAGAGTGATCTGTTATTAGAGTTGACTGTCCAAATGATGTATATGTACATATATAATCACACAGTTAGCTAACAATGTAATAATTTAATGTACAATCACTGTTAGCGAATTAATTTAGGGTAGAAAAAATGAGTTTGTGGAAATAATGATTACATGATAACAATAATTAGGATATATAGAAATTTGGGAATGTGCATGTTGATCCAGTGTTTGCGTCATCTGAAGTCCTCGCAGGATTTGGCACCGTCTCTTCAAAGGTGTTGGTCATCTGAAGTCTTCATAAGAGGCTGGATGCAGATGCAGTCTCTAGTTACCTCGGGACGGGCGTCCCAAGATGAAACAGAAAAGCAAATGGAGAATAATTAGCGTAGCTGCTGTTCATAACATTAAGCAAAGATAGTCATGTGCAATTGATCTGATATGAGATGCATTATGTGAACGCTTGGCTAAAGAGATGCGTCTTTAATCTAGATTTAAACTGGGAGATTGAGTCTGAGCCCCAAACATTATCAGGAAGGCTATTCCAGAGTTTAGGAGCTAAACTACCTAGGTACAACCAGAAGTTTTGTGATCTTAAAGGGGGTACTTCACCTTGACACAATGTATTTTTAAACATAGTGATTTTATAACATTTAATATTTATTCAAAAGTGAAACTGAGTGGAAAAACGATTACAGGAAATGGCTAATATGAGCCAATAAATGGTCCTCTGCTGCCATCGGTGGGTTATAGTGGTAATTAATGTTTTTATTTTATTTTAAATGTTTTCTGTCAAATGTTGGATTTCCTACATCTTGAAACGTTCAGTTTTACAAATGGGGACACTCCCAGTAGGACGAACAAATAATGTTTTTGGTCATCACATTAAAGATTAACATTTGAAGTGCTGGAAAAATGTGTGTCTAATTACAGACACTGCGTTTCTTATCTAAACCTACCCATTACCTTCGTCTTTATTGGCCAATTAGGCAACATACAACATTAAAAAATCAGCCATTTATGGTTTTGTGTTGATGTACAGCGAGTACAGAATGACAGCTGACAGTTCACCGAAAATACCCATGCTTAACGTAAACCAGGAAGTAACCATGCATGCATAGGGTCAATTACAGCACCCAAAATGTCAGTAATGTGCTCTTGAGGTTATTTGGGTAACTTTGCAGTATGTTGCATGATCTCAGTCTTGAGATGAATATTATCATTTCAATCATGACTCTTGGAATAGAATTACACATTTTATTGATGAGAATGGATTATATATGCTTTGTGTTGGCAGACTAACTCTGCTATGCTGCTGCTGCTGACATGAGTGAAGGCTACTGCCAAAACATGCACATAAATACAGGGAATAGGATATGAGCTGCCAAAAGGAAAGTAGGGAAAACCCCTTAGCAGATTTAGGCAGGTGGTTCTGGGGAAGGTGGAGGGCTAGAAAAATTCCCATGGCGCCCTGCACTGAGTTGAGCCACTTTAAGACGGAAATAAAAAGATTACGTAGATAGAACAAAATCATCAACTGGTCAAAGCAGTCAGCTTTAGGAGAACCAATCAGCTGCTCGGAAGAGTTTCATGACTGATGTATTTATCTTATGTTGTACAATTTAATGTCCACTACACTTTCTGTAGCGTAAAAACTACTGTAAAATACTCATCTTTACAATTATCAAAAGTGTTATGTGGCGTAATGTGCGGTTTAATGGGGAATTTATCATTTGGTACAATCTGTGAGCATGAGCAACAATAGAAGCAAAGCAAATATGGCACAAACATTGGAAAGAAAATTACTTAAATAATAGAATATGGCAAATAAGTGCACTAGTGAGCTAAAAAAAAAAAAAAAGTCACTCGGCGGCCATCTTTGAAATGCCTCTGTAGCTCCTAGCTCTTTGAATAGGGAAACATCAAATTCTCCAAAGCTGTTTGCCAAGATTTCGATTCAGTTTCATTTTGAAATCAATAATGAAATCTGACAACAACTGTCTCATAAATTTTGTATCTAAACGCTCGAATCGTGGAATTACGTTGTACATTTTATGTTACACTTTCTGTAGCATAAAAACTAGTGTCAAATACTCATGTTATGTTATGTGGCGTGATGTGCCGTTTAATAGGGAATTTATCACTTGTGACAATCTGTGAGAAGCAGGGCTGTGTTACCACCATGTAATGAAGTGCAAACATTTTAAAACTAGGTTTACTGTGAACTGAGAAGCAGAGACAACCTTGATTTATGACTTTCATAAGTATTTTTTTGTTGTTGTTAGTAAAAGCATTTTTATTATAGAAGAAAAGCGTGTTAGCAGTAAATTTTAATGAACATAAATCAATGCAAAACATACACATTATATTGCATATTGGGTAACACTTTACAATAAGGTCTCATTTGTTAACATTAGTAAATGTATTAACTAACATGAACTAACAAGGAGCAATACATTTGTTACTGTATTTATTAATCCTTGTTAATGTTAGTTAATAAAAAATCCAACTGTTTATTGTTAGTTCACAGTGCATTAACTAATGTTAACATTTGATTTGAATAATTTATTAGTAAATGATGCAATTAACATTAACTAAGGTTAATAAATGCTATAGACGTGCAGTTCATTCTTAGTTCATGTTAACTAAAGTAGTAAAACCTTACTGTAAAGTGTTACTGCATATTGTTCAACTTTATTCCTATCAGTGTAGTTCCAGTTGAGGTTTGTTTTAAAGCTGTTTGGAACAGATTTATTGTATCAACTCATACTGGTAAAACAGGGTTCCTTTGCTCAGATGACAAGTAACGGCGAAAGTCCCAAATTCCACCTGTCTGTAACATGTGCCCAAGTGATCATCAAAATTCAGGTCTTTGACCCACACCTCCAACTTCAGGTTTTCATATGGATTGCAGTTTGCGAAGTTGAACACTGCAGACCATCTAGGATGAGCAGTGTCCTTGTGATATTCTGTCTGTCCCCCAAAAGTAGATCCACACCAGACCTTGACGTATGGATCGGGAGGGTTTCCAAAAGCATCACCGGTGAGGTCCCTGGCATATAAGCCAAACACCCGAACAGCACTAGCAAAGTCCAGCTGAGACACCAGCATCAGCACAAGCAGAGACATCAGATCATAAAAGACTGCCATGGCTGTCTGAAATAACAGAAGTTCATTTATAGAGATTTATAACACAAATATTGAAATGTTAGCAGTGTTAAAGAAGCCATACCTCATTTGTGTTAGATTTAGTATGAATGCTTCCTGATCCTCACACCCTTTATAAAACTATGCAATCACAAAATTATTAACAGGTGGTCAAATCCCATGCATATCTGTGTTGTTTCTGCATTGACCTAGTTAAGCTGCCAAGAGTGTACAAATGTTATCTTAAGTAAGCATAGAAGCAGTGCATTCAAGTAATGTTGTTCTCAATTAGCTACAAAGACAGAAAACCAATGACATACAAGAGTATCCATTATGAAGAAAATCAATAATCTTTTAAATATCTAGCTTAAACGTGCTGGATTCTTAGATATGAACTATTTGTATTATTTGGGTTTCATTTTTTTTTTTTTTTTTTTTTACTTTTATGCAATTTTCACGAAAAGTTTACATCTAATGACCCTAAAAAAGTCATGTGGTGCAACCATACAGTAAAAATGTTTTTTTTTGGGGTTTTTTTTTTGACAAATGTAAATGCTTTGACAAAATGATCTGTCAATTCAGAAGACTTAATACATGTTGGTTGGACCACATTTAATTCGGCAGACAAAAGTCTTTCAATTCCTTCAGTTTTTCATATATTAAAATACTGACTTGGCCATGTGTGTTTGTGACAATCAGTAAGCACATGGGAAAAGGATATGGAACTGTTCTAATTTCATTGATTGCTGGTCTGATTTAGAATCCAGTATGCCACCAATATGGAGAAGAGGGTCTTGCTCAAGGAAAAGACATGTATTGCATGTACACATTTGGCACAGAGTGTCATTGTGTCAATCACAATTTTGTTTCTAAACGCTCAAATCGTGAAAAAAAACCCAATGTATTTTTCAAGCTAATGTGCAGTCCTAAATGTGCGTCTCTTGTGTCTTTTATACAGATGTAAATAACACTCAGTATGTCCTGAAATGGTAGGGTGCAGTGTTGTATAAAGCAGTGGTTCCCAACCACGTTCCTGGAGGCCCCCTACACTGTATATTTTGTATCTCTCCTTTGTCTGACACACCCATTTTAGGTCTTGGAGTCTCTACTAGTGAGCTGATGATCTGAATCAGGTGTTTGATTGAGGAGACATGGAAAACATCGGCTGCGTCCGAAAACTGGAAAATGCGGCCTTCGGGGGACACATTTTTAAGGTAGGAAGGCATCAAGGCACGTCCGAATCCAATGTTAGCTTCACTTCCTGTTTCCTGAGATACCTTCATCTGAGATTTTTCAAGGCAGCATAGATGTATCCTTCGCTGCCTTTGATATCCTACAATCCTGTGCTTTCCATTCTGTGACAGTTGAGCTAAAAAAAAATAAAGTTGCGTTTGCTGGCCAGTTTGTGAGTAAATGTACATTTTTGACTAACATTTTCCACTTTTGATGTCATTACTACTGTAGTAATTAAATATTTGTTTAGTTCTTACCAAAGCTCGCACTATATTGCGGTAGATCATTAAACTGTTACGCTGTCTCAGAAGTCTGTCTGAAATCAGTTTGGTGAGGTGCCTTCATGAACAAACGCTGCCTGCATTGGGTTTTCGGACCCTGGGGTTTCCCCATTATGTCTAGTATGAACAAATAATGCTTGAACATGCAGTATGTACACTGTCTATATCCAAAGATAGTACCTTTACTGTAGCTCTTTATTTCATAAGCATGATTAAAAAGCTTGAATTGGGCACAGATATATTGACACATGTACACTAAAGAGAGTTGGTGCCATCTTGTGGTGCACTGTGTAAATATTGCATTAGATAATGACAATGTCATTGGAATAAGAGTAACATTTTGTCATCAGAATAGTTTTTTCCCCAATCTCAGCTACAGGCCCTAACAGTAATGCGCTTTTGAGGTTATTTGGGGTAAGTAGCCCTGCAGTATGTAGCCTAACATAATCTCAGCCTTGAAATGCATAATAGTTTTTAATTTTTTTTTATGGTTATTTGTGTTAATATAATGAAAGTGAATGAGGACTGTGTGTGGTCACGCTGCAAAATGCTGGGAAAACATCACAATAGCCTAAAAGTATCATAAAAGTGATCCAATACGACATATTAACTATATTCTAAGTCTTATGAAGAAAATGGGAACAAAAGCTTTATGGGACGAACAGACCTAAATTAAAGTCGTCACTCACTGATGTGTTTTGCCTCATGAGAGCTGTAGTGTTAACCGTCTGTTGTGTGTGTGTGTGTCGTTTTAAAGATTTTAATATTTGCTAAAACACTTGAGAATAAAGAGTTGATTGTGAAGCTGGTTTGCGCCACACAATAAAAAATAAAAAAGGTAATTGTGACTTTATATCTTGCAATTCAGGCTTTATAATGTAATTGGGCAATTGCAAGAAAAATCACATTGTTATGCCGCGCATGGCATACACAAGCTTCCATAGTTCTTTACTCTGAACAGCCTGATCAAACTCTATTCTATATAAAACAGCCATGAAAGACAAACCTGATTTATTAGTATTTTTTTTGGTAGTGAATAGCATTTCACTAAAGAAGAAAAGTATGTCAGCAGTTGATTTTGATGAACATATATCAATGCAAAACATACTGTTCAACTATTACTATCAGGCAATTTAGAGTGGAGGTTTGTTTCAAAGCAGATTTACACAATGCTGGTTTGGAACAGATTTATTTGAACGTATATGAGTAAAAAAGTGTTCCATCCTTCAGATGACAAGAACCAGTAAAATACCCATGTTGCACCTGTTTAGTACACGTGCCCAAGTGATCATCAAAATTCAGGTCTTTGTCCCACACCTGCAACTTCAGGGTTTCTTTTTCTCTGCAATAGGGGAAGTTGAACACTGCAGACCATGAAGGATTATCAGTATCCCTGAGAAATTCTGTCATCCCTCCAAAAGTTGAGCCACACCAGACCTTGATGTATGGATCGGGGTGGTTTCCAAAAGGATCACCGATGAGGTCCTTGGCATATAAGCCATACACTTGAACAGCAGAGCTGGCAACGTCCAGCTGAGACGCCAGCATCAGCACAACCAGAGACATCAGCCGAAGATCATAAAAGACTGCCATAGCTGTCAATTATAAAGATGTAAAGCACAAACATGGAAATGAAAAAAAAAGAAGGATTGGTGTCTTAAAATTGTCAAGCTGAAGTGCGATTCAGTGTTAAAGATGCCTTACCTTCCTTGTATTAGATTCAGTATGAATGGCTCCTGATCCTCATCCTCTTTATAAAGCCAGTAACATCTTCCAAAAGGTGGTTACATCTCATGCGTATCTGTGCTGACTTATTTACATTTGGCAAGCTGTCAAGTGTGTATAACATTTTAGCCTAAGAGAGCATAGAAGCAGTGTACAAAGTACTAAGTTATTGATGTGTCAAGTCATGTGGGGCAATCTATTTGAAATAAAACAGTATTCTAATGTTTTAAACATAACTTAAGCTTTTAGAAAAAAGTTTAATGATCTGTTATTTTTATTGCATGTTGGTCAGACCAGTAAACGTGATTTCACCAAGTACAACATGTTCCTGGGTCAACATCTTTTGTTGATCCTGGCCAAAAATAACATTTGATTCTTGTGCAATTTACTTAAGTACCGTAAATGAAGTTAATCCAACACGGGATTTCCCCATCCCATCATGCTTTGCACAATGCTGGATAGGGTGAGTAAATGTTGAAATAAAATGTTGATCAATGTTGATTCAAGATGATAAAATTGGGAGACTTTTTAATGAAAGAGTTTCAGGTATGTTAGTGTTTTTGGCGGTTACCATTGTGGTGAAATGTAGAGCATGTGCTTGGGCTGAGGACCTGCTAACAACAATTATTAAAGTATTTATTACAGTAGTTTTAATAAAAAAATACTTTGGGCATGCCATCCATCTTCTGGCTAACGCCTAACAATAAAGTCTTTACAGAGTAAAGATTTTTTTTAAGGCTATTCTTGTGAGGTAACACTTGTAAAAATTGTTTTTTTTTACCCAATTACCCAAGTAATTCACAACAGTATTCTCCAACAGTGGTCCCCCTTTTGCTGCCAAACAGCCCTGACCCGTCGAGGCATGGACTCCACTAGACCCCTGAAGGTGTGCTGTGGTATCTGGCACCAAGACGTTAGCAGCAGATCCTTTAAGTCCTGTAAGTTGCGAGGTGGGGCCTCCATGGATCGGACTTGTTTGTTCAGCACATCCCACAGATGCTCGATTAGATTGAGATCTGGGGAATTTGGAGGCCAAGTCAACACCTCAAACTCATTGTTGTACTCCTAAAACCATTCCTGAACCATTTTTGCTTTGTGGCAGGGAGCATTATCCTGCTGAAAGAGGCCACAGCGACCAGGGAATACCGTTTCCATGAAAGGGTGTACATGGTCTGCAACAATGCATACGTAGGTGGTACGTGTATGGCAAGACCTAAGGTTTCCCAGCAGAACATTGCCCAGAGCATCACACTGCCTCCGCCGGCTTGGCTTCTTCCCATAGTGCATCCTGGTGCCATGTGTTCCCCAGGTAAGCGATGCACACGCACCTGACCATAATCAGACCAGGCCACCTCCTTGCATTGCTCCGTGGTCCAGTTCTGATGCTCAGGCAGCCTGACTGTTCTGCGGCTATGCAGCCCCATACGCAACAAACTGCGATCCACTGTGTATTCTGACACCTTTTGCATCAATGAGCAATGACCCTGTCGTGGGTTCACCACTGTTCCTTCCTTGGACCACTTTTAGTATATAATGACCACTGCAGACCGGGAACACCCCACAAGAGCTGCAGTTTTGGAGATGCTCTGACCCAGTCGTCTAGCCATCACAATTTGGCCCTTGTCCAACTTGCTCGAATCTTACGCTTGCCCATTTTTCCTGCTTCTAACACAACAACTTTGAGGACAAAATATTAGACTTGCTGTCTAATATATCCCACCCACTAATAGGTGCTGTGATGAAGAGATAATCAGTGTTATTCACTTCACCTGTCAGTGCTCATAGTGTTATGCCTGATCGGTGTATATTAAAGGTGGGCACAAATAACACTCTGAAATGGACCACAGATAACACAGATTGCAGTATCTAGTAGCTCATGAGAGACATAATAAAGTAGCTGAAATTAAATGCACTTATGTATCAAAAGTCAATTTCATTAGCTCAATTGCTCTAAACTGCATGATAACTAATCCAGGATCCAGTGTGAATTGAGAAGCAGAGGCAAGCTTGATTTATTTAAATGACTTTTATTAAGTTTACAAATAAGGTAACAAACGCTGTTTTATTGGAGCGCAAAGCGCAGTTTTATATGAAGCTTGAACATCCTATACTTAGTGCAAAACAGACAGTTAAACATTGCAGATGATTCCCTACTTGTTTTTTGTTTGGTTTTCATTTTAAGGAATTCTTTTAACATTTTGTACAATGTTAAATATTATACGGAGGAAAAAAAAAAAAAAAAAAAAAACACTGAATGAAAGTCGCCAGAAGAAAATCTAGAGACTCAAAAGACAGCAAAATAAGCGGATCAGATAGTAGTAAAAAAAAAAAAAATAACTTAATGACAGGTCAGTAGCATTAAGTAAACATTGTTCTGTTGTATTTCTTTCCACAGGAGAGCGTCTAGAAAGAGGGTTTCATTCAATAAGATACTTTTTGAGTGAGTTTGTGTGCATTTTTTCTGTATAACTGAAGCATCATGCAAAAAAAAAAAAAAATTTATAAATCACAATGTGTATCGATACTGAATGGCTCGTTCGAACATCAGCATGCTACAAACGCAATTTTTCTGAAGTAAAGTAAAGGATAAAGAAAAAAAAGAGGTTTTTGTATTTTTCAAGGTGCTGTTATCATTTACATCAGAGGTCAGAGGTGAATCTTATTTAAATGTCCTGCACTGCAGTTACATTAGTGCCCTCTACAGTCAAACAGGATGACCTGTTTCTTAGAGTGAGAGCAAATTAACACTTGTGTTGTATCTGGAACAGGGACATGGCACTCAGAAGGTAGTATTACACAGATTTCATTAGTCTGAACACTGAGCAGGTGGGACCTCTTTGTTAAAGACCTTTTGATGTGTTCACAGTTTGAACGAACCGAACGGCGGGGGTAAAAACGAGCTGTCTACAGGTAAAGCGTTGTGTACAAAGCAAAAGATAACACAATTGTATTTTAAATATAGTGAGCCTGTTGAGAATCTATACTGTACAGTTGACCTAAAGTGAAGTTCCTGTGCTACACGTTTCACACAAAGCACACTACGCAGTATGTAACCAGTTGTAATCTAAGTCCTTTCAGTAGTTAAGGTGACGAGAGCATCTCCACTAAGTTTTTGTACCCCAAATAAAATGCTCTATGGATCTGTACATTGTACATCTGTTCTCTTTTCATCTGCACAGTCGAATGTGCTAAACGTGATGCTAAAAAGTAGTCTGACGTTGCAGGTCTAACGCAGTATTATAGAACAAACCAAAGCATTTACAAGAGTGATTTGACCGACTGCTACAAAGAGAGAGATCCCCCTAAAGAAGCTACTGATCTGCCATAAAACCGAAGGCCGTTGCCAGTACAGTGAGAACTTATATGGGCAGTGCGAGTTAAAAAGTAGAGGATTGATGAGAAATCGGCGAGAATTAGGCTACTCTTTTACAGTGCTGTTTTGGCAGAGCGTTAAGCTCTTGTGTCGGTGAGGATTGCTGTCTTTTCTAACATTTCTGGTCCTTTTCTCACTTGTGAAGTTACACTTGCTGTCACATCTGTTGCTAAATGAGTAAAACGTGCCTCTCTACACACACCGGAAAGGGTTTGACACTGGATGGTGTCAAAACCAATTAAGCAGTGCTGCAAAAAC
The DNA here is from genome assembly GCA_037101425.1 of Elopichthys bambusa. Lineage (NCBI taxonomy): Eukaryota > Metazoa > Chordata > Actinopteri > Cypriniformes > Xenocyprididae > Elopichthys > Elopichthys bambusa. The sequence continues at coordinate 4,748,455 of CM074454.1, read as the reverse complement.
ATCTAAGCTATTGGAGGTTCTGAAATACTTACAACATACTGTCTCATGCGTACTAACTTTCCTCATCCTGCGTTTCTATCTGAGCTGAACCCTCACCTTCACAAGAACCGCTCATGCCGTTTAAGAATCCATCTGGAAAACAAAGACACTGTGGTTGTCGAAAGCAGTGTTTAAATGGAAGGGTGCACTGATGATAGGCACACTTGCGCTTGCATACGAAGCTAGACCGATCAAAGTATCTAAAACTCAACTCTCAAGTACTTTTACAGCCTTTGAATGTGATATAATGGCTGGATCATGTGTTTGTGCACCTTATATATGAAGCTTTTTGCAACTCTGCCTAAAGGCTAGGACTGTGCCATCAAATGGTTTCAGTCGTAGCCAGTTCAAAACGGCACCCAAAACGACACCTCGATCTCGCAATATATTAATATGCACCCTCTGTGAAGTCAAAAAGACCAGCACTCCAAACCAAGAGCACGCTTGAGACTCTTCACTGCCTTATATATCAAACTGCGAAGCAAAAAAAAAAAAAGAAAGAAAGAAAAAAAGAAAAAAAAAGAATAATGCAAGGCACTAGAATCTTCAGAAAGCTCATTGGGCATAGGGAAAGAGGGAAAGATTTGTTTCTTCAAGTACATTAATTGAATCCATTTTACATTCACATTTATCTAATAATATAAAGAAAGTAGAAAGGGGAAAAAGGGTTAAAGTGTCTCCAATAAGATGTGAATAATGAAATAGCTAGCCTTACATCTCATGAACGCTAATATCCAAAACCCTCGGAAATTTCATGTTTTTTTTTTGTTTTTTTTGTCTACTTTTCTTTTTAGCTAATGTTGTCCAACAACATTTATAATAATCACAGTGTTTCAACATCAAAAACTGATGAGTAAATACAGGTCCATACAGAACACGAATTCTTATTTGAATGTCTCGATCAAACTATCGTAAGAGGCCCCTAATGCTGCCATGATTAGAAAAGCTGTTACATTAGTCATAGATTTAAAGCTCCATGGGCCTCCAAGGCAGTACGTGTGTGACGACACGGTCCTGCGACCCCAGTTTCGTATCCAAACCCCAATCCTACTGATTGTATCCACTATATTACACGTCACCTTGTGGTGTGGCCCAATGAGAGAACCGGAAGAGGACTGTAAGCGTGTGAATGTGCTGCAAAGCATGCTGGGAGCTGTAGGAGCTTGGTAGTACAAACCTTAGGGGCAGATGAAAGGCCTCTGAACATGTGACAAAACAAAAAATGTCCCTAACATTCTGCTACACAAGGCCGGCTTGAAGGGCATAGGGAAAAAAAACAACAACCAACCAACCAAGCAAATGGAATCAAAACCCTCATAACCCAATTTAAAAACAAAGGAAAATTGTACATGGATCTTTTTTTGTTTTATCTAATGAAGGCCACTTCCTGTGTTTTAAAATGGGCTTTTTCTACCATTGTAATTATTGCATTATTCCATGGCATTGCAGCAGAGGGTTTAGGGCAATAGGGGAACAAGGACACTAGGTTTGTCGCTTACCATCACCCACCCGACCTCTGATTGGTGATATGCTTGATATATGAATCTATCAAGAGGATGTACAGATGGATGGATTCTGGGACGGGTGGAGGTGGCATTCATTCCATCTTAGGTCAGCAAACCTCTAAACACAAGTCAAGCCCCTTAAATGTTTGGGGCTGGGTGATGAAGGATGCACACACCTTAACAATAAAAATGGTCACACCTTCTTTGGCCATGTAACATTGTACTCAAAGTGTCCATTGTTTTATTTTCATCTTCTCTTATCCCTTGCGTCGTTGTGCATCATCCCTGTGGCGTATCTGTGAGCATGCAGGACGATTCTGGCGTCTATCTTTCTCAATCACCCAAAGGAAACTCTTGTGACAGAATCTCTGCAATGCAATCAAATACTTGCTTAAGTCCACTTTCAGTCTGTCCCCCTTGCCTCTGACTGCCCCCACCACCAACTCAAGAGTTATTTAGGCCTGGCACGGCTAGGTCCTGCCCTACGTTGTCTTCAGGTTGGGTCCACCCGGGTGGCTCACTGACTTTTGCAAAGTGCTGATGTGGAAGGTCTGTAAAGGAGTGGGCACCTGGGGATATTGGCCCAGGGGTTGTGAGGTGGCCAGCAGACCAGCCTGGGTGTGCGTGGCCGAGCCAGTCCACTGGGTGCTGTAAGGTGCGGAGGGGAAGCCGTACTGTGGTGTGGGACACAAGGAGCCCTTCCGGGCCCCCAAAGAGGTAGCGGGAGTGTTGGGCATGGGTGGGTGGCCACTCAAAGTTGAAGGGATGCTTGGGCACAGCTGGCCTGGAGCCGAGTACTTACGGCCCATGTTGGTAGGAGGGACCATCTGAGAAGAGGAGAGATGAAAGAAGTTTATTTAGAGCATGTAACTTCAAATTCAACTGTGAGGTACGAGTTTCTCAAGAACAAAGTCTTACGTCATAGCTGTGGCCCTGAGGAGCCACTTGTTGTTGGTGCTTGGAGCCTCTCTTGCCCTGCGACAGGTTCATAGCATCCCTGGCCCAGTTGTCCACCAATTTGTGCAGCTCGTCTGTGAACATGCCCTTGCAGCTCTGGGACTGAGAGACTGCCGGTTGGTTTTGATTCTGACCAGTTCCCACCACCGTGTTGGTGCTGCTCGTCCCTGAGCGGAGAGAAAAAGAGGAAGAGAGAAGACTGTCGTAAAGAGGAAGTCTCTCCAACGAATGTCACACTGAAACATCTGATACAATCTGAAGCCCACAGACTATATCAATGTGTACATGTATATTTTTTTATATACAGTTCCTCTCATTAGGTTACATATGCCTTATATAATCTGCAAAATGTTTGATTTAAAAATAAGAGAGATGATTATTAAAAAAAAAAAAAAAAACTTCTGCTCTGATGAAATTATCTGAAATAACAGATTTGAGAATCAAAAGTATGAGCCCATATTTAAAGAGTTAGTTCACCCAAAATGAAAATGACTCACCCTCATGTTGTTCCAAACCCGTAAGACCTTCGTTATTCTTCGTAATACAAAAATATTTTTGATGAAACCCAAGAGCTTTCTGACCTCCGATAGACATAATTACTATTTTCGATGCCCAGAAAGGTAGTAAAGACATCATTAAAATAGTCCATGTGATTACAGCTGTTCAACCGTAATGTTATGAAGTGATAAGAATACTTTTTGTGCGCACAAAACAAAACAAACATGACGACTTTATTCAACAATTTCTTCTCTTCCTTGTTAGTCTCCAATGCTGTTCACGTGAGCACCACCACGCATGCGTCAGAAAGCTCTCGGATTTCAAAAATATCTTAATTTGTGTTCAAAAGATGAGCAAAGCTTCTACGGGTTTGGAATGGGTAATTTTCATTTTGGGTCAACTAACCCTTTAAAATGTTGCATTCAAGATAAACCTAGAAATAAAGAAAAAAATTAATTAAAAAAAAAAAAAAGTGTGATTCTGATCATGTAAACTCATTTCACTCATTGTGATTTTTTTTTTTTTTTTTTATCCAATGAAGCACAAGATGCTCTTTGGATCATCTCAAATCATGCTGGAAAATATGATAATCAGGTTTTACATGATATTTTGGAGTTCATAAATACTAAGATACCCGTTTGGTAAAATATCAGGTACTTCAGGACAATACTTTTTTTTTTTTTTTTTAAATTATACTTATCTCTCCTAATTTAAATAAATGCTAAACATATTACAGATTATGCAAAGGGTACAGTATGTAAACTTAAGAGCACAACTGTACTGTACATATAATGTCATGTGTATATAAAAACAAAAGTCATGGCAGTGAGGCCCTATCGAGCACCTGGGCGTCCGCTCTGAGGCTAAAGTGACACTTTTATCACTCTGAATCCAGCCTGCAAAACAGGTCACGATGACAACATTAAAACACCATCTCTGGCTTTCCATCGAAGCACAGTGCTACGCAATTGCCTGTGCTTTATCATCATGCTTGCCATGGTTGTTTTTATTGCAACACAAGAGGGAGCAAAAGAGTGGTGAAATGGAAATGGATTCACCATGAGCTCCAATATTAGCTTAAAATGAACTGCAATGTCTCAAAATTCATGGAGGCTAACTATATGAAACTTTCAACACCTACTTTTTAGAAAATTAATGAGATTAGTATTATTAGCTAAACTAGTACAAAAATTGTTGTAATCTTGTCAGCATAGTAGTATTTGTGGGAAGTATGAGTAAATAAGCCTCTTTCTGAAAAACAAAGCATTGCAGTGAGGATTACGTGGTACATAATTTACACAAAAAAGCTGAGCAGTTAATGCGAAGTGAGATGAAAAATTTGCAAAATGAGTGGAAATGCCTCAGCTCCTTCGATAGACACATCACTGTCATGACTAAGAGATGACGGTCTTTAATCATGTACTTGTATTAGCTAATTGGTCCGTTTATCTATAAGTCTGTCGAGGAACAAAGAGCTGATGCATTTAAGAATTTACTCAAAAATTAAGCTGATGAGGAAAAACCACATTTTTCTAAATCAAATCTTGCACAGTTAATTACATTCGGCACAAATGTCTTGCCAACTATCCAGACAGCCATCCGGCGATACAGATAAGACCTGTTAGGATGGTAATCACGGCCGCTCCATCAAGCAGCAACAGGAAGACGACACTGCGCCAAGACTGAAGCACCAAAATGTATCCTGGGTAATGTAGTCCAGAGCAAGCCATGCTTAGAAAGATAGCTACTCCTTTATCACCATGCTAATGCTGGTGCCAAAATCAATACCCAAATTGGCCCTGTTCCATGCATTTCCATTGAAGGAAAAGTGGTTTATATTGGCCCTTAAAACAAAAGGTTTTCAAAACAACAACTACATATTATATATAAATACATAGTTTAATATACGTTTTTATTAAAGAAATTAATACTTGTATTCAACAAGGATGCATAAAATTGATCAAACGTGACAGTAAAGATATTTATAATTAGGGATGCTTTCATTTCAACATTGATAATCATGGTGAACAGTGCACATCTGAAGTTTCTCAGCTGAAGGAAATAATCCATTATTTATCGGCTTTAATATATCGGCTAAATTTTCTTATTGGGCCGATAACGATAACATTAAAAATGAACATATATCGGCTGATACAGATATATCATTCATCCCTATGTTACAAAAGATTTCTATTAAAAAAAGCTGTTCTTGTGAACTTTATATTAATCAAAGAATCTTTACGGTTTCCACAAAAATACTGTTTTCATTTTTTGGTAATAGGAAATGTTTCTTGAGCACCAAATCAGCATGACAGAATGATTTTTGAAAGATCATGTGGTCTATATATAAAATATATATTTTTGATCAAATAAATGCAGCCTGTGTGAGTATAAGGCTTCTTTTAATCATAATATATTGCGAATGTTAGAATATTTATACAACCAAGATATAGATGTGGAAAAGAAAAAATCCACATGCCAAACACCAGCACCACCGGGTGAAAAAGGAGTGAAGGAGAGATGTAGGCTCTGCACACAGCTTGACTTCAGCATTTACTGGATGACTTCCATTCACTTTGTTCAATAACATGGGAGGATCTTGGTATCCTGTTTGTGAAAACCTACCTTTCTATGTGCAAAATGTGAGCTGTATACCCTCAATACTGTAGCTTGTGCATTGGACAGCGATTAAGCCTTGTGCACAATGAGGGAGAAAATCAGCCAGGCCTCATTATACCCTTGTAATGGGTGGGAATCTCCATCCAAACAGGATGAGGTCGATGTGCAGTAAGCAGGATAAGTCTTAAGGGGATAAAGAAGAGTGCAGAAGGGAGTCTGGGGCTTCAAATTGGCTTGTGCATAATGGGATGAGTGCTCAGACAGGTCCATTTAGAGTGCATTAGTCGGTCTGATGCCGAGTGTGGCGTCGTTGCATGGCGAGGCGTTTTGCGAGAGTTTAAAAAAACATTCGCATGCATGTTCGGTAAACAATTTCTGGTCGGAGATCTCATTTTCATGTAGGAATCAAATTTAGGGTAGTGCATATGTTTGAGTTTAATTTAAGAGTGAAAACACGTGGCATGCTACACTTATAAAAACATGAATGGGTCATCACAGGAAAGAAATGCTCAAGTCAGCCTGAGAGCTTAACAGGGAAACTAGCTTCAACAGGCCACAGGACATGAGGCGAGAGGTGACGACAGGAAAGAGAGGGAGGGAGGGAGGGAGGGAGTGGGAGGATGTAAAAAAGAGAGATAATTACTACAGAGTTGGTTGCAGGGGCACACTTTTTTCACCATCTTCCCTGAAGCATGGAGAGAACGGTGAGATTGGAGAGAATCAGTGGTGCAGTAACTCCACGTCCAACACAGTGCATTATGGGAGTGTTTCAGAACATGCTAGTCTAAAACTTGATGGCTGTTACATTCATACTGTATTTCCAAAACAGTGAAGGTGGGGTGAGTGGAGGAAGGTTCTCATGTGGTTGTGACTATTGGGTCTGTGGTCAAAGCCAGTAATCAGGTGTATTCACATTGTGAGGGGAGATAATTGAAGACAAGTTTGCAAAGGAAGACTGTGCTGAGCTGAGATAATGTGTGAAAATACGTGAAATGTGAAACTTGAAATTTTTTCTTTTTGTTTTAATAAATAAAAAAACTAAAATAAAACTAATGGAAAATTCAGCAGATTGTAAAATATATGTAGTGACTTGCCTAGAATGCCTTGAATCATTATGTCAGCTGTTGACTCCTTTCAAAAGATTTAATTATGACAATGGGTATAAATTATTACGTAATTATTTTGAGGAAATGAGAATAGTAAGTTGAAGGATCACACTGCATGTGTCAGAAAAGGAGAGGCCAATCGATACTGATAAACATGAGTCATGTTTCAGCAGATTCATTGACGTGTCATTATTATTTAATCATACTATATGGCTAACACTTTACAATAAGGTTCGATTTGTATTTGCGTTACAGCAAATATCATGAACTAACAATCAGTGTTACTATTAAAAATCAATTTTCGGTAACAAATAAAGCTGAAATGAATTAAAATATTAAATATTACATGAAAAACTTCTAGAAATTAGAACTTACATTTAAGTAGTAGAATTACTAAAACTGAAACTGAAAAAATAAATAAAAAATAAAGTTAAACAGAAATATAAAAAAACTAATAAAAATGACAAAGGCACATAAAATATAAAAAAGCTAATTCAAAATGTTATGAAATACTTTAACCTAAGTATATAAATGAAGTATATAAATTATACTAAAATAACACTGCTAACAATAAACTATTTTTACACTTCATTTTATACATTCTGCCATGATCTCGCTGTAAAAGTGATGGGAACACTCCCACTTTCAGAATTTATTGTTTAAAACTACTTAAGATAACTGCTAAAATACAAACTGTACAGCTTTGGGAAACTGTCAAATGCAGCATGTTATTAATCCTTTAAATTATTAGTAATTAATTTATCTTAAGCAATTTTGTTATTGTGTTAAACCAAACTTCAGCATATATGACGGAAAATATTAAAACTAATAATGCAAACGACAAAGTGTCCATCGTAAACAATTAAAAATAATTAGAAATAATTATTGGACTTACACTAGTGCATTATTGGATATGAACTGTTTAGCGATGAGCATAAGTTGTTTTTAAGATTTATAACACAATGTCTGAGATGATCAGAAGGCTTGGCAGAATAAGAACTAATCACATGACATTGTAGGAAAGAGACAAAAGAAAAAGCGTTACACACAAAGAGCCAAGCAGGGCGTACTCAGAAAACGCGTCCTCCTGCCACCTGGTTTGAAGGTCACTCTCTCCGACCCACAGCTGAACTTTACACAGCCTGTGGTACAAAAAGAGGGAAAGAGAAAGAGAGATATGGAAAGGAGCAAGAGACAGTGAGAGAAAGAAAGAGATGGAGCAGATAGAAGAGAGAGAGAGAGAGAGAGAGATAAAGGAAACGTACACAAATACACAGTGAGAATGGTAACAGAGGTCAGTAAGCCATGAATTCCTGACAGATAGAGAGAGCGAAGGAGGTGAAGGAGGGGAGGAGTGGCCCTGGGTGGGTGAGCATCGAGCTGCACAGAAGAGCAGGGGAAAAAAAGCATCCCCTGGAGGCACAAGCATCAGCCCTGCAGCTTCTTCCAAATCAAAGCGTGCGCTTTCTCAAATGGGCAAAGCAAAGATTTCTATGTTAAGACTTGATTCAACCTGTACCACCAGAAATGGGGCGATATACGAAACACAACAAAATTCATGAGCGCTTGACAAAGGTTCAGAAATCCAATTTCTTCCCACTGTGCGATCCTGAAGTTTTCTCCTCAAATTGGGAAGACTCATAGGAAGCAGGCCAAAAATGACAAATCCAACAGAGTACATATTATGTTACTTAGAAGAGTTGAAATTAGTTTTAAATTTGCAAGGAAGAAGGTGAAGCACCAACAGCTGTCCCTGGTTTCAAAATCAAGCAAATGCTTAACATTTTTAACTAAAAATAGAGAAACCTGACCTCTTTGAATAAATAAAAACGTTTTATTTTATTTTTTTGTCCACAAAACACGTACAAACCCGATTCCAAAAAAGTTGGGACACTGTACAAATTGTGAATAAAAAAGGAATGCAATGATGTGGAAGTTTCAAATTTCAATATTTTATTCAAGTACAACATAGATGACATAGCAAATGTTTAAACTGAGAAAATGTATCATTTTAAGGGAAAAATAAGTTGATTTTAAATTTCATGGCATCAACACATCTCAAAAAAGTTGGGACAAGGCCATGTTTACCACTGTGTGGCATCCCCTCTTCTTTTTATAACAGTCTGCAAACGTCAGAGGACTGAGGAGACAAGTTGCTCAAGTTTAGGAATAGGAATGTTGTCCCATTCTTGTCTAATACAGGCTTCTAGTTGCTCAACTGTCTTAGGTCTTCTTTGTCGCATCTTCCTCTTTATGATGCGCCAAATGTTTTCTATGGGTGAAAGATCAGGACTGCAGGCTGGCCAATTTTAGTACCCGGATCCTTCTTCTACGCAGCCATGACGTTGTAATTGATGCAGTATGTGGTCTAAATGCAATTTAAATGCAAATTGGAAAATGCAAGGTCCTCCCTGAAAGAGACGATGTCTGGATGGGAGCATATGTTGTTCTAGAACTTGGATATACCTTTCAGCATTGATGGTGCCTTTCCAGATGTATAAGCTGCCCATGCCACACGCACTCATGCAACCCCATACCATCAGAGATACAGGCTTCTGAACTGAGCGCTGATAACAACTTGGGTTGTCCTTGTCCTCTTTAGTCCGGATGACATGGCGTCCCAGTTTTCCAAAAAGAACTTGGCCCAGAGAAAACGCCTGCGCTTCTGGATCATGTTTAGATATGGCTTATTTTTTGACCTATAGAGTTTTAGCCGGCAATGGCGAATGGCACGGTGGATTGTGTTCACCGACAATGTTTTCTGGAAGTATTCCTGAGCCCATGTTGTGATTTCCATTACAGTAGCATTCCTGTATGTGATGCAGTGCCGTCTAAGGGCCCAAAGATCACGGGTATCCAGTATGGTTTTCCGGCCTTGACCCTTACGCACAGAGATTGTTCCAGATTCTCTGAATCTTTGGATGATATTATGCACTGTAGATGATGATAACTTCAAACCCGTTGCAATTTTTCTCTGAGAAACTCCTTTCTGATATTGCTCCACTTTTTTTCACTGCAGCATTGGGGGAATTGGTGATCCTCTGCCCATCTTGATTTCTTAAGACACTGCCACTCTGAGAGGCTCTTTTTTATACCCAATCATGTTGTCAATTGACCTAATAAGTTGCAAATTGGTCCTCCAGCTGTTTCTTGTATGTACATTTAACTTTTCTGGCCTCTTATTGCTACCTGTCCCAACTTTTTTGGAATGTGTAGCTCTCATGAAATCCAAAATGAGCCAATATTTGGCATGACATTTCAAAATGTTTCACTTTCAACATTTGATATGTTATCTATATTCTATTGTGAATAAAATATAAGTTTATGAGATTTGTAAATTATTGCATTCCTTTTTTATTCACAATCTGTACAGTGTCCCAACGTTTTTGGAATCGGGTTTTTATTTTATAAGTATATTTTATTGCAATTACAATAAATTATACATTTATTTCAAATGCAACAGTTAAAATATGGTTTAAAAGTTTCATATTCTGATTTACATAAAAATGTGATATAGGGTTGCACAGTATACTGGTATTATGGTAGTATTGCTAAACTAAAGCTTCAAAATACTGGCGATTCCATTGTATTTTTTTTTTTTTTAAAACAGTAGTATGGTCAATACAGTAAGACTGTAAGGAATGTTGTATGTGTGGCAGGTACACCATTTAAAACATTCATTTGAACACGCATGACTGCAAAAACATTACAAGAGAGTTTTTTTGTGTGTGTTGCCTTTCTGCTGTGCCCTGTGTAGTAAAAATGCTGTGTAGAATTAGTGCCTTATTGAGCGTTTCCACATGCTTCAGTTCATTTTGCAATGAGATAAAGTTGCACTTGCACATCGTTGTTCGCACTGCAGCTTATCAGGAGAAAGGGTCTGAAATGATTTTAATAGCAGCTCAGGCATCACTTAATCAACAACATAATATGTTTATATAAGAATGCATTCTTGCAGTTTTTCCGTTGTTCATTTTCAGTGTCGGGGTAACGCATTACAAGTAACGCAAGATATGTAATCAGATTACTTTTTTCAAGTAACTAGTAAAGTAACTCATTACTTTTAAATTTACAACAAAATATCTGAGTTACTTTTGTCAAATAAGTAAGTAACTTTGTTTTCCCATTTATTGACTGACACCTCTCCTGTCCCGGTGTTGAGAGAATTTGGGAGTAAGTTCAGAGGTGTCATTTACTTCTCCTGCATCTACTCTTCTGTATTCCAGAATGGCAGCACAGCTGAAAGGCTTATTTGACCTGAGCCCTCTACTGTACAGGCAGGCGTGAATTTGCATTTTCTTCAGCCTGAGGCTTATTCATTTCACTTTTGGTGTGAAAGAACCTTTACATTTGCCAAAAATATAACTTTTTTGTTGTTATAAAAACCAACAAACAAACAGCCCAGCCCAGATGAGAAAAAGTAACGCAAAAGTAACCTAACACATTACTTTCCATAAAAAGTAACCAAGTAATGCAATTAGTTACTTTTTTAAGGAGTAACGCAATATTGTAATGCATTACTTTTTAAAAGTTATCCCCAACACTGCCCATTTGACCACTTATGGAACAGGTGTAATAGTTCATTTCTAGAAAACTTTTTATCAATCATTATAATGTGATTTTAACATTGTAAATGAATAATGTTTTAATATACATACTTCTCTCCAGTCAGGGTTGGAAATATCAAGACATGTGAAGTATCAAGAAATGCTCTTGATAGTTCGACAATGTGACAAGAGCAAGAGTGCTGTTTTTGTTTAGTTTCTGAATGAATCCATGTTTTTGAATAAATTGGGTGAATTACTGATTCACTAAGCCATTCGTTCGCTTGCTGGCACCTACTGGCGGCTTTAGTTTGCCTTCTAAAAGTAGGACTATTTAATTTTTTTCCAACATTTCATATTTCTATATTCAGAGTTTTATATTTAAAACATTAATCTCTGTGCTACTGTGAAGTACTAAGATACATTTTGTTTACACTGATTTCATTTGATTGGTAACAATAGCCAGTTATTCATTCTCAAAATGAAGTATTCACAAGAAAATCTGGTCTGTTTTGATTTACATCTATGTATTTATGAAAGTTTGGTTCATTTTGTAGATTTGAATTATAAATTAACACAATACTACATGGTATCGCGATACTACTTGGTATCGTGATACTTCAGCTGGTATAGTATCGCAAGACATTTTTATGGTATTGTGACAACAATACCAAACAAAGTGTGATATTGTTGTCAACGAAAACTGAGAATGTTTTTTTCTGCTCATTGCTTACCCATAATGTCACTTTATCTTTTTTACTTTCTGTTTAAAAAAAGCACAGGGTCAAGCTAAAGGCTGTGATGTGTTTCTTTATTTTTACCTTGCGAGGTGACGCACAGACTGGGCGCAGAGAGTGTGGCGTCACTGGTGTAAGCGGAGCACAGGTTCTCATTAGAGGGAGAGGGCTTGAAGGATTGGAGCAGAGGGCTACTCCCCCCATCTATCATCCCCCCAGGGGCCAGGAAGGCCTGCTGGGGCGGGTACACGGAGGGAGCACTCTGCGCTGATAAAGTGCTGGTTGCTGTAAGACCACACACAAAAACATATAGAAGCCCTGATCAGAGCCAGGACACAAGACTCAAACAGATTTGAAGTTGACAAGATCCACAAAAAATTTCTGTATCTTAAATTTTCTTCTTAAGAATAAAGAGTTTATTAATCACTTATTATGTAAAATTAAATATTTTAGACACATAAAGGCTTTTCACACTGTGTTTAACCCTGGTTTACTGTTGCTCCAAACCCTGCTTTTAACCCAGAGTAAAGGAACGTTTCACACTTATAGAAGTGGGTTAGCACAGAAAAGTGTCAATTGGTAGTGAAGAAGAGACAGTTTAATTCTTATATTTGTAGTCCGAAAATTCCGTTCAGGAAAAACTTGACAGCAGTTGGCAATATATAATATGAGGATGATATGAGAACCTTTATGTAAACAGGTCATGTGCTGCAGTCATCCAATCAATGACACTCAAAATTATTCAAATAAGAATATTAACCCAGGATTTAAGAATGTACAGTGTGAAATGTCAGCTTATGAATACCCACGATCAATAGTTAACCCTGGGTAAATTATCAGCAGTGTGAAACATGGAGCAAGATAACCCAGAATTCCGTTTACCCAGGGCATAGAATGACCCAGGGTTAACTCAAGTGTGAAAAGCCCTATTGGAGGATATCCTAACTTTAAGAATGTATTTACAATTAGGGCCCTATGATTTCCGTGATGCAGAAAATGCACGTGTGGTTATTTCAGTAAGGCTCACTTTATGAGCACATGAATGCATGAACTTCAGAGCCATTCTGAGTCACTTCATGAGCATTTTACCCTTTCATTTGATAAAAACTATCATCATATCATAAACACACAGAAACTCAAAGGTCTTTACTGCAACCCTTCAAAATAAAAGTTCAGTTTATTTTAAAGAAATTGTGACAAATATATTACTGTTGCACAGTAGAATTTAGCTACGCCTCAATGTACTGATAATACTAACAATAATAATAAATTATTATTAAAACTTGATTTTTTTAAGGAATAATCACAACTGTTCTCCCATGTTTTAATTTGAACGGTAAAGCTCTGTTGTGCAGCACTTTGTTTGACAAAAAAAAATTTGTTTAATGTCATATGATTAAAAGATCATTTAAATTAATGTTTTATTCCTTCATTTGATTGCCAGAAAAATTAAAATACACAACACAGGGTTCCTGAAAAAACATTTCATAGAAAAATATATATTTTTTTGTTTTTTTTTAATGAAATCAATTAATTAGACATAATAACCCATTAAAATGGAATCCAGAAAACCTGAAACAGAATTTGGTAAAAATAAAACTGAATTTGAGGAAAAACGTATTTCATAGGGCCCTAAAAATGTAATTTTTAAAATAATTTTGTTAAATTGAATAAGTTTCATGATGTCAAATTAATTAGACATGCTTTTTGATTACTAAAATTTAATTTAACCAATAAAATGGGAGTCCAAAAAATTTAAACGGGAAAACATTTTTCAAAAAGATTCAAATTCTCTCTTTAGATTTTGTCTTTAGAACAATCTTAAGAAAAAAGATATGAACATATCTTTAAAATATGGATATTTTGTATCCCCAAAAAACATTGTCAATTGATCTGCACAAAAAGGCAAAGCAGAACAAGTGAATACCTGGCTGTACAGGACTCTTGCTGCCCTGGGAGCTACCGCGGCTGGATTTGCTGCTTTTGCTCTTGGTGGGACGTCGTCTGCGGCCAGCTGGGTTCACCACAGGTGGGTTGACCATGGCGGGTGGAACTTTGCCCAATCGGGCAAAAAGGGCGTCAATCTCAGCCTTCTGCCGAGTGTACAGGGCCTGACTCTCTATCATGTGCCTGGGAGTAAAACAAGGAAAGCACAATTACAATGCTTATCTTTCACCTAGGTTACACTGTCCCAGTTCCTGTTACAATGTATTAATCAAAAACAAACATACTTCTCCCTCAGCTTGCTGACTTCTCTCTTAAAGTCCTCATCTTCAAACTCCGAGTCATTGTCGCTGCTGAAGTAGGAGCTGACAGAGTTGTTGAGGCTCCCGGGACTCTGGGCTGGACCGTTGCCCATGGCTAGATGAGCTTGAGGTGCTGGCTGGGGTTCTGGGGGTTGTAAGCTAGTTGCTGCAGCCTCGTCCTGTGCTCTGCTCACTAAGAAACGCCCCACCTTTGTGTCAGTTTTGGTGGTAACCTGGAAACGGCCAATGGTGGTGGGCTGCGGGTGGGTTGCCATCTGGTTGGGAAGAGCAGGGAGGCCATCGACGACATCTGCTCTTACGTCTCTGAGGGGAGAGGAGGTTCGGTGCAGTGTGTTTTCAGGGCTAGAGAGAGTGGAGGAGGATGATGAAGAGGAGGTGGTGGTGGAGGAAGAAGACGTGGAGGATGAGTCATGGGAGCCTGTGGGAGCATGCGAGGCATTCTCATCAGGAGCCACTGACACCTGAACGAGAGAAAGAAAGAGTGCCACCTGATGTCATACACAAACACTATGAATATCCCGTTCCTGTCATCACATTGCGAATGTGAAGTACCTGAAATCGTCCCAGTTTGTATCCTCCAACTGCAGCTGCTTGCTCATCATCCAGAGAAAACGGAACTGAAATAGCATCATCATTAATAAGCAGAGCTGATAATGAGCTCATGTGATATGAGAAAGTGAACAGGCTTAGCTTTTTGCTAGCTGTGTTTAAAGTGTTTAAAGAATAGGTAAAAGTAAAGTAAAACTTCAGCACATACCTGGCTGTCCTCCAGGTGGCATCCCAGTAAGAGATGACTACAGGTAAGAAAAAGATGAGAATCATTACAGACATGTAGATAAAGTGCAATTTAAATGGTAACACTTTACAATAAGGTTTCATTTGTTAACATTAGTTAACTACATTAGTTCACATGAACACTGAAAATGACTTCTAAAGCATGTATTAATCTTAGTTTATGTTAATTTCAACATTTACTAATTCATTATTAAAATTAAAAGTTAACATTAGTTAATGGACCTGAGCTGACATGAACTAACAGTTGTATTTTTATTAACTAACGTTAATAAAGATGAACAGATACCGTAACAAATGTATTACTCATTGTTAGATAATATTACTTAATGCATTACCTTATGTTAACTAATGGAACCTTATTGTAAAGTGTTACCACTTAATTTATTTTAAATGCAATTATAAAGTAATATTAGTGTAGTGTACATATATATCTCTTTAGTTATCTATGCATAAAATAAATGACCTATGTACTGTATATAAAATAAAATACATATATAAAAATGTATTTAAAAAGTTCAACTGTATTTAAGTTAGTTGCACACACACACACACACACACACACACACACAATGCTGGTGTTTTTCGGCCAGATCCCCGTTGGGTTGCGTGTACCTGGTGCGTGACATTGCTGATTGGAACGGTCTCTGGACTCAGTGCCCGTCTCAGCTGGGCATCTAGATCCTCCAGGGGCTGCTGGGACTAAATAATCCATTTCAGCAATTAGTTAGGTTCACTTAGCCCCAAGAAACATACACACACACAGACTCGTACATACACTTATTACTTATGGCATGTGCACACAAATACAGCAGGGGGACCGTGTATCTAATTAATTTCTGCATGAGACGATCTCTTACAGTAAGTACAGGGTCAGATGACTACTGCCTGGAAGAACTGAATGCTTTTAATCCATGCTGAGGTTTCCTTTCATGTTCCAAATAAAATGGAGAGTAAATCCTTTAATTGCCCCACGCTCTGCGATTCCTGAAATGTTTTGTTCAGGTTGGCTCACGGCTGAGTGCCATCACTGTAAGTTTTCAATTTAAAAGTGATGGATGAAAAATATCACATCAAATCCACAGGATTATAAAAAGTCTAGTTTAGTATGAATCGCCTTAAGCAGAATGGAAAGGACTTTCTCTGAGTATGACGTGAACGCAAGCAGGGTTCAGTTTGGAGTGAGGAAAATTATATAACATACAAATTACTTTGATTAATCTAGAATCGTCTGAAATCAAAATTCATCCACATGCTAAAAGATCAAAATGACAAATCGCTGATGTTTTAGGGGTGTTTGTTTAATTAGAACCACTTTTGACTACTTGAACTCCTTAAGAATTAAATGGGGAAGTCAAAAAATCTGGGTAGAGGATAAGTTAAAAACAAAACAAAGGGAAAATTTAACATCAACACGTAAAAATAAGGAAAACATAATTAAAGAGACAATAAAAAAAGCTTTTGTAAAAAAAGCTTTTTCTTTAAAATCTCACAAGGGGACAGAAAAGCACCTTTATACTCCCTTTGACTTTCATAAAATAATAATTATTATTAACAAATGAGTTTGCTGTTTTTATTACAGTCCCAATAAAACCAGAAAATGAGACAAAAACTGAAAATGTTTCATGTTGTTTTCTTAAATCACATTCTTCCTGTTCTCCACCCGTCAAAGGCAGAGAAAAAGAGAAAGAGCAGCAAGTCAGAGTTAATAAGTGTCACAGGTCATGCTCCTAACTGGCCTCAAAGAAAAGCTATGCCATGCAGTGGTTTGATTCTTATGCGATTAAAAATCTTTACTCATGCTCTGTGTGTTTTACAGGAATGAAACTATATAAAAACAGAGTGAGGCAGAAAGAGAAAGAAGAAAAGGGCACCTGAGTTAAACAAGGTCCTGGGAAGGGTGGTAGGTGCTCTGTGGGCGGCGTGCCGACAGGCAATTGATCTGGGCCGACAGGCAACACCTAATGAATGAAGACGGAAGAGAAACTAAAGCACTGTAAAGAATGAGAGCTGGCAGAGGTGCCGATGAACTGCCACAAGCTACATGCAGCATAAGCCTGAGTGTTATGTATGGAAATTATTCAAAGCTGTACACAAAATATGACTAGAGCTTTGTTAAAATATTACAGAAAGGTGTCAGTTGAGTTGTATAGTATTCATGTAGGATTACTATGTCATGCATGAAAATCAACAGCCATGCAGAAATTGGGTTTAAAAATAGACTACAAAATCATCCAGTTTTTATATACACTAGTTAGGGGTTTGAGAGAAGGAGGTAAAATATGATGTTAAACACAAGAAAAGTGTTTTAACCATGTACCATGGGCCCTGTTTCTACCTGGTATTAAGATGCAGTTTGGTCGATCGGATTACAAGTGGACGAGTTATCTACTTTCAACCACTTCTGTCCTGATTTTTCCGAGGGGAGGGTCTATGAGCAGGTAAATGTAAGGGTTTTTTCAGATCTTTCGATCTAATCGACAAAATAAGCTTGCGCAGTTTACGTATGAACGCAACCGTGAAGATGGAAAAACATATGGAGAGCATCAGCTTTCATTTCAGCCCTGACAACCGCAAGACCAGCCTAACACTGTGAGTGTGTGTTAGAAATCATGAATGGTGAGTATGTTTTACGTTTTCAAACCAAACTTGTGTCTTCAGCCAAAAAAGTTTAAATCCCATCTGGCTAGCGTACTTTTAACCTGCCCAATTGCTATTCAAAAGTAGCCTACTCGCGTTCCGGGGGGTAAAATATGCGTTTTTGATGGGGATCCCTAGTAAAATTTGCATTCCAGAGGCTAAATATTATGTTATTTGGGGTTGCTTCAACCCACAGACATGAAAAACAACTCGTGGCAACAGTGATAAAGTAGTCCAATTCCGCGGGAAAACCACAGACTTGGCAACACTGGTGGACAGTAGGTGTCTTTAGTGGCTGTTCATACACATTCGACCACATGAGTGTTTCCACTACAAAAGCAATCCGGTCGAATGCGTTTTCAACTACCTCTGGAAGTGGTCGAAAGTGGACAAGCTCAAAACGTTTTGCACCTGTATTTAGCGTCGTCCACTTGTGATCCGATCAACCAAAACGCATCTTAATACCAGGTGGAAACAGGGCCATGATGTCAATCTTACATTATTTTCAAGATTGTTGATCAACCGGTCACTCACCGGTAGTCTTGATAATGGCGCTTTGGATGGAGTCGTCTGACTGTAGCCGACCGGGGTGGAGCCATTGCCCATGGAGGTCATTGGAGAGCCAGTGGGTTGACCAGAGGAGTTGAGGGGTAAACTAGAGGGAGGGAGAGGGGTGCCACTAGGGGTGGCACAGGCAGTTGGAGAGGAGGTGCCAGGGACACTTGGGGCCGCCAAGGGGTCAGATGTGATATCAGACTGGGCAGAGGGTGGACCAGAGCCCAGGTCCATGAAGAGTGACCGCAGCTTCTTATCCAGAGCCTGGATGTCATCGACACCCTTTCCCTGCGGGTCGCTGTCACATTCCACACAATGTGCGTGACTCTGATTGGCCACGGTGGAGGACTGAGGTTGGCTGTGCACGGGGGTGGGCTGCACAACTGGTATGTTGGTGGTAACCGGCTGGAGGGTGGGCACTTGTGACTGAGCTGCCGAGACAGGAATACCCATGTCGGGAATGGTGGATGGTGCAAGCTGCGGCGTCTGGATGGCTGTGGTGGGGATGGAGGCTGGGGTGAGCTGAGCTGATGTGGAGGGGATGGGCAGCTGTTCACCACTGCCAGATCCTACTGGAGCCGCAGGGTGAGAAAGCGGGGCGGCAGTACTGGCAGGCACAGGCATGGGGACTGGGGTCTGGGGGAAGGATGTGGCGGCAGGCACAGCTGGCATTGGCAGTAAGGAAGGGGTGGAAATAACACTGATGATGGCAGGTACAACCTGACTTTGAGGCAGAGGGAGTTGTGAATGGGCTGGAGGGGAGGTGACGGCAGAGGCGGAAAGGGTAGAAGGAGGAGACGATGATCCCGGAGGGTTTATGGAGACAGAGGGCAGAGATGGTGAAGCTGTCACTTCAGAAGACACTGGGGGAGGGACAACAGGGGCGGTGCTAGAGGGCAAGGGTGTTGCGGCAGGCACCAGAGGAGGCATGGAGACATGGAGCATTGGTGGCGCAGTGCTGGGACCCGGGTCAAACCGGCCTTGGCGCATTTCAGAGAACGCCTGCTGCAGACTGACTGCAGACGCAGACATAGAAAGCCCCAAGGCAGGCGCTGCAACTGACACAGCTGATAAAGAATAGAAATTCAAGACAAAAATGAGTATACAGTTACATAATTTGTCTAACATGTTCATCTAGTCTAGGCTATTTGTATTAGGTATGAGAGTGGACATTAAAGTAAGAGACAATACATAACAAAAAAGGATTGAGTTTAATTATTTGTAGATAGATAATTATTAGGAGCTGAAAGTCAGAGGCAGCTCTGTCTTTTCATGAATCGATAGCAGAACTGGGCTGCATTTTGCATTGTTTGACAAAGGATTTGTAGTATAGGAAATGGTACAAATATCAAACCTATTTGGAGTGCAAGCAGTAATGAACACGAGAGAATTTTATTATTATGATTATGTATTTAAATGTAATTTAATTGCAGGGGAGTGTTGATAACTAGTCTAAAGGGCTTATTATTCAGTATTTTTATTAGAAACAATAAAAACTGCTAATCTAAAAAACATGATATATCTAATGGATATTATTCCTCAGTTGAGGAATGACTCAGCTGAACCTGTACAACTATAATTTACATATTAAACTCACAGGATGAAGGTTCTTCACGAAGAGGGATTGTGGGTGGGGGTGCGCTAAAGAACTGATCCTTCAGTCTGGATTCAGGAACTGGACTGACGATAAACCTGCGGCCTGCAGAGTGCACCACCTGGGTGGCTGAACTAGGCGCCACACCTGGGAGAAAAGGAGGAGAGAAGACCTCAGTCCTGACACATCATTAACAGGGGACATTAACTTGTTTTAAATGCTGGGATCGTAAGCTCTACCTTGTTCAAGGGGTGCTGATGTGGTGGGCATATGCTGCTCATGATCACTGACCATCTGTAAGATATTGTTAACTGTGATTTACACAATTTCACAAAAATCATTTCAACTTCTACACAAATAGAGTACAGTGTTATGTCCTATTGCTTTGTTTAAATAGCAATAAAGACAAATTACTATTATCTAACAAAAAACAGACAGATCATGAAAAGTGGCTAGTTCTAAACACATTAATATTTAATTTAATGCTAGAAAATAATAAAAATCACCAAAACTGTATCACATATAAAATAGATGTAAAAAAAAAAAAAAAAAAAAACCCAAAAAACTGTAATAATTATTCTGACCATTTTGTTGATCATTTTCTGATTTCACTAATATTTTGTTGAAATACTATATGTAAAAATTTGTTTTTTATACCCAATTTGTATACATGGTCTTTCATGCAAGCTTTTTTATGATTTCTGCAAATGGAAATTTTATTCACTGCTAGGCATGGAAATACTGGGTGTAAAACTATAGGCTCTGATGCTTTTTAGAAGGACATACCTGGCTGCGTTCTCTCTCCACACCTTTCTCATCAGCTGTTTCTATGACCTCTCGGATCTGCTCAATGAAGTACTCACGCTCGCTCTCTAGAATGAACTCACTTTGTACCTAAGATATCACATGAAGGAAATAATCCCTCTTCTTAATGAGTTTTGGCAGCTCAACGTGTATTTTGGCAACAGAAATGTAATTTTATTCAACACCAGCTTTTTGTCACATAGATCAAGAATTTAGCATATCTGGTCAGTATTAAAAACATGCAGGTGGTGTTTCAAGTTACCATTATCTGTGCAATTTCCTCTGGGTTATCGCCATCGAGATCAAACTTGAAAGTCACCATTTTCCTGTTGTGTGTTTCTAATTGACACTCCGCAACTCTATCGCCCATGCTGGAGATCTGAAACAAACATGAGAGATGTTTGTTCAATGTCTTTATTTTTTCCACCACCATCAAAAGCCAATAAAAGAAAAACGCCAATGTATTGGACGTACATTGAGAACATTAAGCTTGGCCTTAGAGGTCTTGTCATGGCGTGAACGGCTGCGTACTGATCTGCGCTGGTGACGTTTGGCAGAACGACCCTCATGCCTTCCACCCGTTACGCCTTCATTGCCATCACTGAGCCCAGATGCCACATCAGAATGACCGCTAAGGAAAAAAGGAATGAAAACACATGACGACTTCAGTAACACAGCCAAAGACTTTATATATAGAAAGACGGTGCACTTGTATTATTATGAATGGGAGAAAGTGCAACATGAAATAAAGCGTAATAAGTCCCGCCTTCTAAATAAAAGTCAATCACTGATTAGTAAAATCATTGCGTCACTGCAGCTGCCGTTAGACGCTCCAGTTCATATAGAGACACATACTTAAGACTGTGCATGCGCATTAGCTTGATCCAGCCCGAAAAATTCATTTTTTTGTCATGATTCGATTTTGTCATGATTTTTTCTGGATCTTCGGGAGGAGATTGAAGCTTTAACTTTAATTTCTACATTTCCAGAACTGTTTACTTTCTGCAGTATTAACCGATTCTGCGGGAGTGTGGGCGGGACCTTGATATTGCAGCTCCACTTTGCGCTCATACTGCGCAGACTCAGGCTCCGAGTTCACTATGCGCAGATTTGAGACTCAAGATGTTAGCGCCATATTAGCACACTCTTTTTTTACAGTCTATAGAAATGACTTGTCTTAAAGGGACTTTGATACAGCACAATGTATTCTGGATCTATTTTACTGCGTTTTTCACTTACTGATAAACAGTTACATGTTGTGGATCTGCTAAATGGTGAATCTTACCTCTCCACAGCAGGAGTCTGGAGTTGTGACAGCTCTGTTGTCAAAGTTTGAGAGACGCTATGAGGTGTCTGGAACAGCAAACGGCAAAAACAAAAGGAATTATAAAAGAAAGAGATACAAAAAATAAGATCAAAGAAGACAAAATAACAAAATTCAAGTCTAAATAAAAAGTACAACTGCTTCAGGCAAAGCTTCCATGTTTTTTTTTTTTGTGTTTTCTAAAAAAAATAGGTCTTATTTCACAGCCAAGAAAAGAAAGGACGCTGTGTGAAGACAACTTAGCAGCTATGCTTCCCAGACAGACAGAGATAACAAGAAGTATGAAATGTCAACACAATAGCTTTCCCTATGAAGTAAGCACAAACTGCATGAAACTGCACTGATGCGTTTGGGGCCAGTTCGGTCCATTCCAGGTACCTGCACTGGGGTGTTGGCCGGCAAACATGGATGTTCGGTTGGGGAGGGGACTGTGGCCACATGGATGGTTGGCACAGGTGTCACTAGAGGCGGTACCAATTTGGGTACATGGGGCAGCAGCACTGACGGGGACATGGCTGGTGCAGGCACAGCTGCCGGGCACGTCAGCGCTTCAGGCACTGGTTGCTGAGGAAACGGGGCAACTGCTATAGTTGGCACGCAGAGAGCCGCACTGCAAAGCTGAGGGGAGGTAGGAGAGGGGTAGCTGGGTCAGATCAGTGATTGGGAATATGGAGAACGAGGGAAATGCATCTGCAAGCACCGACCAGTGGAGATGGAGACGGCAAGGCCAGTTTATGTGTGAGAGGAGCGATGTCTTAATAAACCGCAGGAAAACAATCACAAGATCAGACCACATGACAGAGACAGGGTGAACGGAGGATCACAACGACCGCAAGCAAAACACACATGAAAAACAAACTATAATTTTAGTGCCAAACGGTTATTAGATTAAGTTTGGAGGGGCTCCTCTCTAAGTGCCTATAAACGCTGCCACTGTCAACAACACACTCAAAACAAAATCCAACACCACATCACACATATATAACACAATTTACTTATTTGCAACTGAAAGAGATCAACTCACATCTGATAAATCACAAGTAAACAACTTTTGTTTGTGCCACTACAATGTACCTGCACTTCCAGCTAAAGGGAAAACAATTGGTCTGCACTAAACAATTGGTCTGCACTAAACACTGGGAACCGAACATAAGAACTCATCTCACTACCACAAAACTGACAACCATGCAACATACAGGCAGAAACATGCCAAAAAACATCAATCAATCAAACAAGCACAGCTGAGGCACTTCAGAAAAAGACAGCCACAGTGTTTTGACACAGAAAGAGAGGGAGAGTAAAACAGAAAGAAGAAAAACTTCTGCACAGTAATTTACCATATTTAAAGTCGAATGCATATTACATAGAGATTACTTCTCTAAAGTTATTTGTAGTGTTTCAAAGTGCAGCAAGATATTTATTTAGCAAGATTTTATATATATACATATATAAATAATATATATTAAATATAATAATGTTTCAATAGTAATGTAAAATAATAAATATTGAAAGATTTTTCTAGTTTGCTTCTAGCTTGATTTGCTTACATCACATTTGATTGTACCTGTGTGGGCTGGGGTCCGGGCTGGACCTGCGTCTGAGAGCTGCTCTGAACCACAGTGCTGGGGGGCTGTTGGGGAGTTTGCTGTTGGGGTAGCGAGACACCTGGTTGGGATGACAGCACCAGAGAGGCCTGTTGCGGAACAGCAGCCTAAAAAGAGAACAAGCATTCTCACATTTACTTTACCTCTTGATATTAGGTTCGGAGGCTCTATGGAAACACCAAGTCTTAGAAAACGAGTACATTTTAGGATCACATGCAGTCTGGTCTCAACCAACTCATCCTACCATGCCTATGTAACTTAAAGGAAAGTACCAGGTTGAAATTAAGTCTATAGACAGAATGTTTAGTTTGTTAAAACGAACAAAACATTTACATTTTCATTCAAAGCAAGGCACAAAAAACTGCTAAAGACATATCTTTTTCGTCAACACTTGACCCAGTAATATAGCACTTTTTATTTATATTTTACTTTCTTCTTCAACTTTCTATTGTATTCTATTCTATATAAAAAAAAAACCGCAATGTTTTAAATGTATTTAAAAAAAAACAAAAACCTTGCTACGAGCACTTTACTGATGAAACTGTGACTTGACACGGCACTTACGTACTGTTTTTGTATTGTACTCAGGTTGATTCGACTGCTTCTACTATTCTCATTTGTAAGTCACTCTGGAGAAAAGAGTCGGCTAAATGACTAAATGTAAATGTAAATGTACTTGACATGCAAGTCTATGGGGCAAGGCATTGCACAAGAGAGTAAAACCATAACAGGTAACAAGGAGTTCAACCAGCTAGCATTCCCAACACTAAAATAAGCACTTACAAAAACCCTCCAGAATGTCCTGACCCATAGACTTTCATTGTAAGTGTATTACTGCAAATGTGATTTTTGTTTTGACAAACCAAAGGACAAAATTATGGTCTGTGGTAATCATCAACAGCCTGTCATATATGAACACAGCCTGTTCATATTGCTAAACCTAGAACATCTTATAATTTTTTTTTTTTTTTTGTTAAATAACTTACCTTTGGAGAACAACTCAACATACACCCACTAATTCTTAATTCAAATTCAATTACTACACTAATTGATCTTGATCTGGGTCTTCAAGATGTGATAATTGACAAGCTTCATTGACATTGATCTTTAAGATGTGACATTGACAAGCTTCCTTTCCAAGCCTCACAGAACTACATTTTATTTTATATACCTCATTATGCAAGAATGAAATGACAAAACTAAAGAGGGCAAGGCAAAAAGTTCAAAAAGAAAGATCAGTAAATGTCAGAAAGAGGAAGAGAGAAAAAGAAAAAAAAGCAGAGAGAGAAAGAGAGGAATGGGGTTTTTCTCTACCTGCGAAGGGAGTGCTTGGACGTAGTAAACTCCATACTATAAGAAACAAATACAACACAGCATAAGAGAAAGCCACCTCTGATGTCCACAGCTTTCACACGCAGGAGAGAATCCAGAGATTCAAACAAACCAAAATAAAACTCAAAAAGGTTTCTTGGCCAATATTGGAGCTCCATTTATGCTAATGAAAGGGTGGAAGATGATTCTGATTGGTCAGACACATTGATCTTACCTGTTGGGAAGCAGCGGCTGATGGGGTGCTGCAGGAAACCATAGACACGGCACTTGAAGACTGAGGGATGGGGACCTGCACCTGTTACGAATATGAAGTGGAATATGGGTGCAGGCGAGAAAGTGAGAGAGAAACAGAGAGAGAAAGAGATATGGCAGTGGTGGAGAGATGAAAAGAAACAAAAAGACAAGTCAAAACATGTTGGTGGCTACAGCAAAAACAAAAAATGACTTTCAAATACTGACTGTTCATACACAAAATGTGAATACTCTGAGCAACACACTCAGGTCACCATTCACTTTTTGTGTATGCCTCTCACATCTCACGATTAAACAACAAACAAACACCAGGTGTTAGCCGGGGAGTGAGTAGGCTTCATGCATGTGACTCTACATGATTCTGTAGCTTGGGTGAATGTTATATATATATATATAAAAATAATAATAATAATTAAAAAAAAAAAGCTCAGGGAAGCATGTGGAGTTGTTTGTATAACCAAGGAAGCGTCTCATAAAATAGACCTGACCACTAACACGGCTTGATTTGACCACCTTCCCCTCCACACGGAGAGTTTCAACAGAAGAAACCCTTAGAAAGCTACAAGTATACTTGTCCTTCAATTTCCCTTCTACGAGGTACAGACAAGTATAGTTGCTCCAGACGCAGATCACCTTACCTTGGCATTATACTGACAAATGTATTTATTATTAGCAAGAAGCTTAGAGAGCAGCAGGAAATAAGGAGCCTTGGTAGATAAGAGGATGAAAATAACAGTGGATAAAAGATAAAGTGAGGTAGAAAATATGGAACTGCAGAATGACATTGATAATGCCAGCCTTCTAAGGGTTAAAAGATGAATTCTCAGCTTATGAAGTTAAATGTCCTAAAAGTAGCCAACAAATGTTGGGTTCTTGTGCAGGTAGTTCTTTACTGAGGCTGTATCACGAGCGGTTTCCTTGACAAAGACAAAATTGAAAATCAAAAGTCACTGAGAACTGTTTTAACCATTTCCAGCCAACTATAATGTAGCAGCAGATCTAAAAAGCAGCTGTTAAGGTAAAGTACAACAAAAAAAACATGATTTTTTTGTAAGAAACATTAAAAGCAAGATTAGAGGTACCTTAAAGAGACAAGCAAACCTGTCTAAACCCCCTGTTTGTGTTGTATGTATCTGTGTGTTTGGTCATACAAATCCTCCATTCAAGCCTCTTTGTACAAGTAAGTATCTTCAAAAACAGATATTTCCACTACTTGATGTTGGTCTTTATCATTAAATTAAATTGAAAGAGGCAAACAAAATTTCAGATTTGTATGTCATGTACAGATGATCTGTACAAACACACGTATCATATACATCATTATATGAACATACACACAAAATAATACTTACAACAGGCATCTAAAATGAAAATCAATGGAAATAAAACAAATCATACTGTCTAATGGAAGATACAGAAATATCTTAGCACAAGGGGATTTAAAAAGCAGGTTTAAGCATTTTTTTTGCCCAATGCACCTTGTGAACCTTTTTGAGCCCTAAATTATGGCTGGAGAGGGTTAAAACCACAACCACGGGACAAAAAAAATCAGGTAACTGAGATAGAGACAGGGAGGGCTTGGGAAAGGTGGACGAGAACGATTATTTCTAGGTACCAAGGTGGCTCCCTGATGGGACAAGGCAGGCTCGTGGTATGTGATGTCCTGTGGAAGGGATGGTTGACGGGCCCAGGTACTGTGCAGAGCACTGATGTGCGAAGATGGAATGGTGGACGATTCAGAGGGTGGAACAAACAGAAACACTGGTTGACTGGGTGGGTGTCCATCACTGACATTGCTCCCTCCGTCTGTTTTGTAGTAAGAAGTTTGTGGGATGGATTGAGCTGCAGAACAGTCTTGATGTTGGTACAATGGATGAGGCGGAGGTGAGTGGAACTCCCCAGCATCGGAGGAGGTCATGGAGTCACTTGAAGGCTCAGGACTGAGCTCTTTATGTCCATGGAGAAGCAGGCTGCCTGGGGGAAGGGGCAGCTCCGGGCTCACATAGCTGTACAGTTCTTCAGTGACGGGCTGCAGCCGACCGCACAAGCCCGGGTTGCCAGTCGCTTCCTCCAGGTTAAGGTCCATTGAGCCCCGACGGGCTCGGTAGAGTCTGGATGCCAGCATGGCTGGGTCTGCCTGCAGGTTGTGCATGTGGAATTCAAAGGCGGTGCTTGGCTCAGATGTATGAGCCAGCACAGGTGGTGCAGAATGGGGAAACGAGTGGGGCTGATAGCCTGGATCTGCATGTGCGGTTTGCTGGGGAGCAGAGGCGGAGCTAGATACAGTCATGGTAGGTAGTTGTGGGATGGGGCTGTGGGTCAAGCGCATGTGGCTTTGGACATGAGGGTGTAGGTAAGCTGGCCCAGGCTGTGATTGAGTTTCATAGGCCAAGCTGGCGGCAGCAGCAGCAACTTGCATTTGCTGATGGAAGCTGATTTGGTTTATCTGATGTGCAGTCATAGGGTAGCCACCGTAGGCCATGGCTTCAAGATGGTCCATTAATGCAGCCTGGTTAAGGCTGAGTCTGCGTACAGTTTCCTCTTGCTCTGCCCTCATATCCTTATATCCGTATAGCGACTCCGCCGGGGGCTGTAGGTGAAGTGGCTCAGCCAATCTTTGAGCTGCAATCCCAGGCATCATGAACAGGGAGGGTTCGACGCCGGCACCCAGGGCCTCCACGCCAGAGAACGGGTGCAGGCTGCTGCCATAGCTACGGTGGTAGGCGGGCTGAAAGTGACGCGTGTGTGCCTCCAGGATGGAGGTGCTCTTGCGCCGCTGCACGTTGAAAGCTTTAGGCGGGCAAGATGGCGGAGGGGAGAATGAGACGGGCCGTTCCGGGATGGTGGGGAAAAAGAGCGGGGGCTCGACCAGACCCGAGCCTCCTCCACCGTACGGCTGACTCACTGATTGCGGCTGCAGTGACAATAACATACAGCATCTTTGTGAGGAAGTAGAAAAAGCAGCATCACAAAATTCACAAAGCAAGAGGAAAAACAGAAAGAGAGAGAGAAAATAAAAAGATAAGTGAAAAAACAGCAGATAATATTCATCCCACCAGGCAAAGATGTCTCAATGACAATAGAATAAATCAAGAGATGTTTAAATGCTAAATGAGGTGTAGAAACATGACAGAGACAGATTTTCAATTAAATACAGATGCTTTACAGGCTGTGGGGCCTAGGAACCATTTTTGCAGTTCACGCCAATCTGTATTTAATGTGAGCACAGGGTTCAAGCGGAGTGGACCAGGCTAACGCGGGTATCTGAAAGAGATTTTAATGTCACTGGAATCAGTAAAATGCAACCCTAAACCTTTAACTTACAAGAAGAGACATAAATAAGCTATTTACACTTGTGATTCATTACACAGTGGCTAATTTGTGAAATTGCATTATGCATAACACACCACTTTTTGTTAGCTTAGTGGTAACATTCCTAAGCGGCTAACATTAACTGATTTGGGACTAGGCGATTTGAAATACGGCAGCTATGTGCTGTAAGTCCAATAATAGTTTTAACAGCGTGATAGAGCTTGGCACTTTGAGATCGTTGGGTTTAAATTCAATGTTCATGAATTCTGAATAACACACTTTGATTTAATGATGTAGCAAGGTGCATATATTTTTGGATCACACCTTTGGTGATTCTTTTGCTATTATGGATGTGAATATTTGTCCTAACCACAATTCAATTCTATTGCATCAATCTGGATTACATTCTTATTGGCACTAAATTATTCTTTACAGATACCCGGCTTGTACCCAAGTCCAGCTCAGTGGGAGAATCCTGGTTCACTGGGAGACACTAACATACAGGACTGGCAAAGATTGCTGGGAGGCTGGCACGGCGACGGGGTGGGGCCGAGTGAAGGGGCAGGACGCTCTCCAGCGCTTTAGACAGTCTGCCTGCAAACGTCTCCCCATCTGGCCTCCCCAGCCGGGGTGAGAGTGGGGCTGATGCAACTGGAGGAGGGGTGGAAGGTGGCTTGGGAGGGCACGATAGAGCAGAGGTGGTAGAAAAGCAGGGCACGCAAACAGACATGCTACGACCACGACGACGGGGGAGAGGTGGAGGAGGCTGGAGACGAAGGAGGGGAATTGTCTATTAACCACAATAGAACACAAATGACACAAAGAACAAAAGCCAAATAACCAAAAGGAAACTATAAAGAAACATTTGATACAAGATTAAATATTAACATTGCATTCTAAGATTGATCTACAATAAACCTTGACCTACAAAGGTTACATGTTAAAATCTAATATCTGCTGACAAGTCAGACAAAAAGAATAAGCTTGGTTCAATTGATGATTCATGATGTTTCAAAAGCAAAAAATAGTTTTACAATGACCAACACGCTATCAGAAACCTTTATGCTATGAAATGATTGCATGTGACAGAATACCAAAACCTGATTCATGAATCATGAATTGCGAGCAGATTTTGTTGCAGATTGTGAGATTAAAGTAATACTTTTCTAACTTGATCTGAAATTAATCAAGTTGCATGTTGTTACACAGAAAATTGGTGTGTTAATGACTGGAAAATATATTTTGGGTAAGAATAAACCACTAAAGAAATGGCACTAAAAATGACATTGCTTAAGCAGCATTCAGACTCAAAGAAATCTACAGCACAGAAAGTCTACTATGTAGATACAAACTTCATGTTTGCAATGCATGTTAGCAAAGTCCATGAAAACATCAGTCCTCTGAGATTTTTTATGATAACGAACAGCATAAACAGTATGTAGAGAATATGCACAGTAAAAACAAAGACCACAAACAGCACACATTGTGTATAAAAACAGAAGAACAAAAATAAATGTAAAACAGCAGTCATCAGTGCTGTGCAGACTTCTGATATCACTGAGTCGTAACAATTAAGCATTTCAAGTCAGGTCAGATGAGACTGTATTTATTTATAAAATCATTGTTATAAAATAAATCATTAGAAGTCATATTTAGAGAGATAAAGGTGTGTGCTTATGACTGAAGTGTTTCAGGCTCTATGGAAAATTATGCAAATTAATTCAAAACTAATGAGTGAGAAGAAATGAGAAACTTAAAAAAAAAGTGAAGTCCCTGAGAAAGATCGGACAGTGCCATCTATGTGTGCCGTGACACTGAACTGATCATGGTTTAAGTGCCCAAGATGTCAGGACAACATATAGCTTGGCACTAAAGAGAAACAAGAAATGATGGAGGCCTGCCAGTCTGCACAGCATGATATACTGCTAAATGGCACTGCCTTTTTAGGAGGAACCAAAAATACTGACATGAAAAACAAATAAGGTAAAATAACCCAAAGAATGTACTAAAATGCATAGTGGATGAAGAGGGAGTGGCAGCTCAAATACACGTGGGAAGTGGAAATTTAGAAACAAAAGTGAGAGAGAGACAGAACTGAGAGCAGGCTGTATGAAAAGAATCAAACCCATTTAGAGTGTAGACGTTATGACTTTGCTTTCCATTCTCATGCATCATTCATTTAGTGTCTGATAATAACAAACCATCATCAAACTTCAAATACATGCAACCACAAAGAAATCATATTCAAAAGGAAAACAACAACATTGATTCATGATCCATTTGTTACTCAATCAAGGCTACATGAAGTTCATCTTTGTATTGCTTCATTAGCTTACCTTTGCACAGGATGAAAAATTATGGAAACTGATGCAGACATTTGAACTTAATAGATTGAAGACAAACATGTGGCCACATGATTCTGAATTAACCAGCCAATAATAAGGCCAAGCGCACACTACAATATAGAAACATGTTTTCCTGAGCACATTTGTATCTTTAAACATGCTCTTCTAATTTTAAGCCTGATATACTATTTATTCATATTCATTTTTGTATACTTTTATTATATAATTCTAATCTTTATTTCTCTATTTAAATGTTCATTTAATTTTCTATTCAAATATTAACAAATATTTTGTAACAACCAGAGAAATGCAGAGAAAATTTTGAATAAAATGCTACAAAAAACATAAAATCAAGATGTAAACTGATATAAACAGAATATTTATATTTTTCCCTTTAATTAATATTGTTTTTATCAAATAACAATTCTTGAAACTTCAGGAATAGCAAAATTAATTGTTTAATTAAATTGATATATTAATACTCACCTTATGTTAATAAATAATGTTTGAAAACAAGCAGCTTTGTCATAATTACAGCAGAAATATCAAAAATGTCTTTCGATATGAAAAAAAAAAAAAATCCTTTAAATATTGTGTTCGACAATGGGTGGCCTTCGAGTCAAAAAGGTTAACAACCACTAGTTTAGGCCCAATTTCAATGCTTTGACTTTCCCTGCACCTACTGAGAATATAAAACCCATCTGCTTTCTGCACTTCAACAGCTTTGTGCATCAGTGAATTTTCTGAGAAGTTTTGTGGTGTACTGATCACTGTTTTGGTTGGAAAATTGCTACTGGAATACTGTAACATAATAAGTGTGGAATTCATCAGTAGGCAGCAGCTTCATAAAACGGCCCCATAGGAGCAAATTAAGGATGCAAATATGTGACCTGTTGTGATCTCAGTTAGGTGGGGAGTTCTTGGCCCTTCATCTTCTGTGACTTACCATGGGCTGCTGGGGGTATGCAGTGTGCTGTTGGGGAGCTTGAGAGCTGGGAGGGTAGGCGCCCTGTCCAGGCACCTGCTGCTGTTGCGACGTTGCAGGAGAAGTATACGACATGCTTAGCTGGCTGAGGTGAGGTTCTGAGAACACGGATGAACCCTGACCACTCTCAAGCGTCCCGTCAGCCGCTGGGAAAAGATGAGACATTCATCATTAAATGGGAATGACAGTTAAATCAATCCAGATGGGTTGTGTCTAACACTTACAGGTCATTCCACTTTGCATGTACTGAAGCTGCTGGTCTGCATCGAGCTCCTCACATTCAGGTTGGACAAGGCCAGGAGTTGGAGGCTGGGAACTGCACTGACTCTGTACAGAACCTTGAGTTCCTTGAGAGCCGACCACGTTCTTCAACGGCTCGCTGGACAACTGCTTCTGCTCTTCCTCTTGCTTGCGTTTCTCTTGCTCTGCTCGCACCTGCTGCCGTTGCTCTCTTTTGCGGCAGATCAGAGACACACGGTCCCTGATGGCCTTGGCCATGGTTTTGTGGTCACCCTCGCAAACATAGCCTGACTCAACCTGCATTGCAACACAGCATATGTTACCATCTCTGTATGCAACCTCAGATTCAGAGACTCACTGATAAACCCACCATTTCCTGAGCCACATCTTCTGGGACGTCACGCTGGAGGTCGAAGGAGAACTCAATGGCTTCATTGTCTTTGTATTTGCCTTTCAGTTTCTTGACATCTTCAATGCGCAACCAGAGCTTGATGGCGATCATCTCCCCATCATCTTCCTCAGCCAGCTCCACCCGCACCCCAGTCTCCTCCTGGAAGAAGGCATGGTTCAGAAGGTCCTTGATGGCGTATCTGTTAAGGAACAGGCAAAATTCACATTACAAGGAAACAAGGCAAAAAAACATTAAATGGGACCTATTATGCCCCTTTTCACAAGATGTAATATCAGTCTCTGGTGTCCCCAGAATGTGTCTGTGAAGTTTCAGCTCAAAATACCTCACAGATAATTTATTATTGCTTGTCAAATTTGCCCCTATTTGGGTGTGAGCAAAAACACTGCGTTTTTGTGTGTCTTTTTAAATGCAAATGAGCTGCTGCTCCTGGTCCGCTTTCCAAAAGAGGGTGGAGCTTTAACAGCTCGCGCTTTAGTTGCTTAACAACAACAAAGCTGGAGAATCTCACACAGCCAAAAAGACGATTGTCAGTCTTAAGCTTTACATTGTTCAAACCGGAGTCGGACACTGATAGAGAGACTCATGAAGAAGTTACAACTTTTAGAACGCATTTGGATGTTTCTGAATGGTTAGTGGATACATTTATATAGTTGCTGTGGAGTTATCCAGAGTTGAATTGACCCTCATTTTTTAAGCAGTCCGGCATAAAATGACAGCATGGCAACAGTCTACTACAACAACTCTTCCTCTTCTCTAAAGTAGCCCAACATGGCCTTACACCCTTAATTGCGTGTTCTCGGGGGTAGGGTTTATGTAAATTTGGGGGTTTCTGAAGTCACCAACCCGTGAAGAAGCTAGTTGTAGTCCCTACCAGCTGTTTGTTGTAGTCCTTAAAGAGAAAGAAAATATCTCCCTTTGCACTGAACTTTGAGCGTCGTAACTTTGCAGATGTTGTTTATGCGCAAACACCAACATTACACACTAACTAAAATTTAAAAAGTTAAATCATAATCAAGGACCACTTTAAATAAGGATAGTCGATCAATAAAATAAACAAATGCAGAAGTACATGGCTGACAAAGATCAGCCAATCAAAGTGCTTTAGAGGCACAAGGTGGAACACTGGGGTTTTCCAGGATGGAGCAATAAGAGTTACTGAATGGGGTTGATTCAGGGTAAGTGAAGCCAAGCAAAATAAATTTGAAATATTGAGGACCTAAGGCCTTGAATTTGATTGTATCATGATCAAATTGACCTTTATTGGGTTTCAGAACTTTCCAGACTTTCCACATAAGTGAAGTTTCATAACTTGGTGCCATTCTATGGTGATGCATGAATTTCATTCCATCATCCCCGGTCATGTCGTGATAACATTCTATGTAACATTCTATCCTGTGGCATTTGATTCTATTGAATAAACTCATTGTCCATTCACAACTCAACAACAGGAGAAATAAGAGGGAATCTATGAATATTTAACATGGACTCTGAATAAGATTAGCACAGACCAGCAAAATAAACCACCAAGGAAGTATGTACAGAAAATGCACAACTACTGTACATTTAAAAAGAGCTGATGCATGTCACCTGCATGGAATGATAGATATAAGGGTAAAAAGATAAGATTGCACAATCTTTTTACTAAGACAGGCCTTTAACACTGAGGAGAAAAAAAAAAAAAGCTCAGTTGATCAGCTGGATATAGTAGACATCAGCTTTTCCAGTGCTTCATCAGCGGAACATCAGTCGTCGTCTCAGCTTACGCTCGACATGCTTTTTGTGATTTTCCATTAAATTGTTTTATGCATTTAAGCAAAACAGAACCATCAGCTTTATGACTTTCCACAAATAATTAGGAAAAATAAGTACTTCAAATGGTGATCAAGGTCATTAAAAATAGATTTGAGCTAAAATATAAATAAAAAATGACTTGGAGGTTTAGGTAGTTGCTCTATAAAGGACTTTAAAAGTAGGCAGTCTGGTCAGGGCTTATGTTTTTGCTGTGGTGTGAGGACATAGCGCACTCTTCGCTGGCTTAGCGTGATCACGGATCTGTTTCACTGAGTGGCTTGTTGCTGGAATATTTCCAAAACAGCTTGTGGGAATCCGTTTATCTGCTGCTACTGTGCACATTCCACACAGAGGACCATGCGCCCAGAGGATGCGATATAACCTCACGTCAGCACGATGCGGGCAGTCTCATGGCACACGTCGCTGAGAACTGAGGTATGACTAGATGAATGAGTTCTGTGAATACAGCGTGGGGTGTGTAGTAGGCACAGCCTTACCTTTCATCTTTGTTTTGCCGAATACATCCCTCAATGATCTCTTTCACCTCTGGAATGGCTACCTTGTCGAAACTGCCAGGTTTAACTCCCTGCGGGGTAAAACACAAAAGAACATTAAATCAACATGTCTTTTGTGCTGTGAAAGAAATCCCTTTAGAGCTCCACAGGGACTCCACAAAGCTACATATGGTGCATGCTTTCCGTGCTTTAATGCCTGCCAGGTGAAAATCATCTGATCAATTCCTCAGCAAACCACATTCTACATGCCCAGAAATGGCAGAAGACGAGCCAAAGTTTAATGCTTAGGGTTAAGAGTTTATTCAAATCCCTAAAATGCAACCATTACTATTAATAACTGTTGTTTTTTTTTGATGGCGTAAGTGTAAACGTGGTTTGCATTATAGTGAAACCTTTGACATTCTAGATACAGTTGCTTATCTGGCAGGTTATTTAATTTTGCTGAACAGAGAAACCTTCTCAGTCATCAAGAATGCTTAAATCCATTAAGACAGGAGTGGGGGGGGGGGGAAGAAAAAGCACTATACAAATAGATTTGAACTATGAATAATTATTTTGAATAATATTTTCAAGAAAATATTTATTTTTTCTTTAGTACTATGACAATATATTTATGCAATTATTTATTTAATTATTCAATTATTTAATTTGCAAAGCCCTGAATTATGATAACATAAAAACACTGACACAGAGTTGCTTTATAGATTAATTCAATATCTAATTTAAGACTAGTGTACACACAGTAATAATAAGAGTTCTGCTCTACAAAAAGCTAATTTTATTATCAAATATTGTTAAAAATGTATCATTTACTACATTCCTTTAAGAATACAAAAAGTTGGTTATCTCAAGGGTAAATGATTACTTCACTTTGTCTCTACAAATCAGAATGGATTTATTGCAATCTAACACCTCTGCCACGCAATAAAACCAGCATCCTACAAATCAGTCTTACTGAATAAAAAATATTCTGCTACTTTCTCCACATTTTATATTTTTGAAATTCTGAAATAACCCTTTCAAAATCATTTAACATTAAAAAACCTACCCAGAGCTAGGCTGTCAAGACAAAAAGAGTGCAAGAAACTTACAAGTGAAATCCTGGAACACTGTGTTGCTTTACAGAGTGGTCTGCCTGAACTATTACTCCCCCTGTCTCAGCATTACCTCCTTATATAAGTCTGTAACCCCCCTCAAATTCCAGTGCCAAACAAAGTTAAGGATGACGGAGCATCTAACAGAATTAAGTCAGAATGGCAAAGTATTCAAGGTGATTTAAAAAGCTTGTTAAGGACGCTGTGAATGGGTCCCCTAAAGCCAGATACATGCTGTTCCTCAGCTCTCCTACCAGTTAACAAAAGAAGAAAATTAGAAGCAATCATTTTGTATTTAACAAAGCAGAGAGAGGGGAAGGCTCCTGGAACAGCTGGGGGTGGATGTTAAAAAGGAACAAAAGCAATCTTCAACTTCTACTCTGTCTAACTCCCTAAGCGACAAAGTGTTACGATGCATAAGCATACTGAAGAATACTATTTTCTGGTTGAACTCCTTCAATGCCACACACTGAAATTACTTTTAAGGGCTGGAAGATACAGACAAATGACTGGGACATTATATCCAAACTAGCCCACCCTAAGTCTCAATGATATTCTAGTCTATGATATGGGATATATAATTTTTGACTGCTTTGTCATTCATGTCATCTGGTAAGTCTCTCCCT
Source organism: Elopichthys bambusa (assembly GCA_037101425.1). Lineage (NCBI taxonomy): Eukaryota > Metazoa > Chordata > Actinopteri > Cypriniformes > Xenocyprididae > Elopichthys > Elopichthys bambusa. The sequence goes on along the minus strand of CM074454.1, from coordinate 4,711,966 downwards.
CAAGCTGCACACTTTTTAGGTAACATTTATGTCTGTAGCACAAACGGTGCATGATAAGTTACATTATGAAGTGTAATACTCAGCATAAGCAATATTCATATGATTTTACACAAATCAGTTTTTTGAATGAACTGAATGAACGGGAACACTCCGTCCAGCTGCAGTGCTATCGACTTCGGCTCCACCTCTAAAGCCTTTGCTTTAGTTTAATCACCACAATAATGAAAGGCAAGATCTGCATTGCAGTCAGACCTGTGTGCTCCAATTCCATGGACACTTCAGTAAAACTGTCAGCCCGAAACCACTCCATGCTCACTGCTTTGAGATTACAGGCAAGAAATTGCAAATGCTTGGATAGAGAGAACAAATCTAAACTGTCTCATTGTAATGAAAGCATTTACTCTGGGCCGAGATGGGAAAAGTCCCACATCTGTCTATGAGGGCAGCCCCAGGTCCACTGAGCTTAAAATGCTTTCTGATTGCGTAAAGCTTAAATGGCTTCTTTCAGTGAACTGTTGTGCCTGTGCGATTGGATTTCATGAGATTAAAAAGCCTTCAGGCAGGGTGGACGGAAGCCTTCCAGACAGTTGGACAAAACTGGAGTGGTAAAATTTAGGATGTGCCCTGCACTTCCCAAAGCTAACAGGTGGAAAGGGATAACCACCTCTACACCTGACTCAAGAGTGTTGATGGAAAGAAACAGACAAACATTTGCTGTACCACCATGTTGACCCAACAAACGCAACTCTAGAACTTTCTACAATCCAACTTTCAGGGCGTTTTCTATATCCAGAGCTGTTCTTAACTTGAAGTGAGAATGTACACTTTCGGTCATAAAAACTGCAAGAAAAACAATGTTTTGATTAACAAAAACATTCAAGTTGTCTAAAACAGTCAAATAGACACAGGATTCAGCATGGAGAATCAGTACTACTGCTCCCTACTGGTGAGCCCCTCATTGGCAACATCTACTGATCATATTTTCAACCTCCAGCATCATATGATCACCCTATTGACCTGAATGAGAATAAAAAAGCTCATGACTGCCTTATACTCCTCCCCCCTCCTCTCTGCCAATGATATTAAAGGACATCAATGAAGGGAAAAGCTGATTCAATTTATAAACTGCAGCAACATGACTGGCCTTTTCCAGCCTTCTAACAATGGTCTTGGATTCATATATAGCTGTATTTTCAAGAACATCAACCTCGATTGTTCTGACAACAACATTGTATATCCATAAATAGATGGACAATTATAACCAACTTCAATGAGGATTACATCACAATGGATTAAAAGAGGTCTGACTCTGAAATAAATAAATCCCAGAGAAACTGAAAAAATGATTGTGGAATATTTTGAGTTCAAAGGAAACCAAGTCAGTTAAACATGAAGCAAATAACATTAAAGCTGGAGAGAGCGATTGTTCGAGCCAGATGCTGACTTCATGGAAAGTCAACACATGACGCACTCCAAGCTGATATCAGTGAGGGCTATAAAGCTGATTTAATCAAAGCTAAATTTTTATTGTGGCTGGCAGGCAAAGAGACCTTACACATCCAGATATCCAACGGTTTTACTTTTGGACAATTACACATTACTGGGTGGGTCTGGGATAAGGTTGGCCCGTACGACGACCAGAAAACTGGTCAAAATGAGAAAGATCTTAAAGGGGTGCATTATAAAGTGAGTTTTTTTTTTTTTTTACAGCAGCTTTGAAAGTGGCTCATCCAATCAGAATTTAGAGTAAAAACGATCAGTTTTATAACGTTAGTAGCACAGTTTTGAGTCTTTTGTTTCCAACTCAAGTGTTTGCACTGATGCCAGACTTTTTTTTTTTTTTGTTCATTGTAAATAATCTTATCTTTTTGTTTCCATCCATCAAATTAAAAAAAACATAAAAAAATAAAAAATCAATTAATAATTAAAGCTGCAAGCAGCGATGAAAGGGGCCTTGCACCTGGTGAACAGTGGGCTACATGCATGTAAGCGAGTAAATACAAGGGAAATATGGCAAAGTCATTTCAAAGTGCCATACTTCCTGCTGCCAACAGGTGGTGCTTTGACTGTAACTGAATATTGCCATGTAGATGTCTTCAGGCCAGGACTCTAATAAAACGTGAAGTTTCGGACAGTTTGTACATTGTATGCCCGAGTTACAACAAATTCCTGTTTCATGGCGAAACATCGAACTTTGCTAGGCCGCCACGAAAACTGTAGATCTTCGAAATTTAACGTCTCAAAGGCCTTTAGATTAGACTGACCAAATCTGATGTTGATTTAATTAAAGCTCTAGGAGGAGATTGTTAAAGTAGAACACATGGAAATGGCAAAAACTGCCAAACTTTTGAAGAGAAACTTCAAAATATCTCACTTCCTGTTGGGTTTACATATTTTGCACCCAGGTTTTTTTTTGTAGGTATTAGGATGTTACATCTGTCTGCCGAATTTCATACCTGTACGTGAAACGTAGAACAAAGGGCGCTTAATTGAAATTTTGTAGGCGGCGCTATCGAGGCATTTTGCCACACCTAATTCTAAAACCCATATCAGATGTAATTTTTTTTACCACTTCTGACACGTGTGCAAAGTTTCATGAGTTTTCGAGCATGTTTAGGCCCTCAAAAATGCGATTCATTTTGGAGAAAAAGAATAATTGCTTGAGCAATTACAATAATTAATTCACTAGCTTATCAAAAATAGGCATTACCACATAGATATTAAAATATAAATATATTTCCAGCAATGGTAAATATACTACCATTCAAAAGTTTGGTGACAGTAATTTATTTTTAAGGAAATTAATACTTTTATTCAGCAAGATGCATTAAATTGATCAAAAGTGGCAATAAACACATTTATAATGTTACAAAGTGTTTTATAATTATAATGTTTTAGTATAAAAAAAAAAATACTGAAATAAATCACATAAATACATTTTTTATTCATCAGAGAATTCTGAAAAATTGTATCAGTTCCAACAAAAATTGTAAGCAGCACAACTGTTTTTAACATTGATTATAATACGAAATGTTTCTTGATCAGCAGATTAGCATGTTAAAATATATCAAATTGAAAACAGTTATTTTATATTATAATAATTTTTCCACAATATCACAAATTTTTTTATTGTATTTTGATCAAATAAATGCAGTCTTGGTGAGCATAGCAGACTTCTTTCAAAAACATAAAAAATAGGTTAGTTAACATGAACTAAGAATTAACAATACTTCAACAGCATTTATTAATCTTAGTTAATTTCAAAATCTACTAATACATTATTAAAATCAAATGTTGTATTTGTTAACATTAGTTAATGCACTGTGAACTAACATGAACAAACAATGAACAGCTGTATTTTTATTAACTAACATTAACAAAGATTAATAATTACTGTAACGAATGTATTGCTCATTGTTAGTTCATGTTAGTTAATACATTAAATAATGTTAACAAATGAGACCTTATTGTAAAGTGTTACCAAAAAAATCGTACCGACCCCATACTGTATATTCTGATATTTACTGCTATTATGATATAAAAGTAAAATTTTGGTCATTCCGCCTACGCCTAGTACAAAACTATGTATTTGTTTGCCATAGTTATATGTTGCTTACATAATCTCATATATAGTGTGACGCCTCTAGCTGTGGGCAGGATTCAATGAGAGCAAAAGAACAAGCTGCTTTTATTGAATTATTTCATAAGCAGAGGCCTGAGGAATGTGTGGGTGTAATGACAGAGCTGGTGAAGATTATAGCGGAAGGAGAGAGAGAAAAATACCCAAAATGATTGAGGGATAGAGAGCGAGCAGAGGTGTGTGAGGGTACTCACACTGGTGACTCGGCGATAGATTTGAGCAGGGTTCTGACACTCAGAGTACGGGTACTCAGAGGTAGCCATCTCCAGCATGCACATTCCAAAGGCGTACACATCCACCGACTCGTCGTATTTTTCCTCGTACATCTCAGGCGCCATGAACTCAGGGGTACCTTAAATCAAAAGAACCATTCAGAACTCTCAGTGCCTGAGATCTCTACTCACCCCAGCAGGGCCGGGGAGAGGAAGGGAGAGAGGAGGAGGACAACTGTTGCTCCGTACGGCCCTGAGAGGAGAGAAAGAGGGGGAGCAAAAGATGGAGAAAAGGAAAAAATAAAATAAAAAAAAAAGAGGAAGGGGGAAAACCGGCCTCAGTTATTTAGCAGTGAAAGATTCCAGTTTTTCTCTGCAAGGCCTTTAGATTTTCTAGCACGTCAGACTAGTGCACAAAGCAGCCAAGCATCATTTCACAAACAAGAAGTTGGTTTAAGCCAGACGCACATGCGTTGGTGCAGGTTACTTTTAGAGCTGATTGATGGCCTTCAAAACCATGTTGATCTTTAAAACACGGCTGTGCCGCCAACACGTTAAATGAGGAACCGGACAGCGGTGGGCGACTAGCTATGGAACTTGATCTATGTCAACAACACAGTTATGGAAAACACATGACCGACTCACCTTTCTACTAGCCTGTAATGAGAGAATGTTAAGCAGGTTAATGCACAGAGCAAGCCCATAGCTAGTGAGCAAAGACGTCCGTGCACTAGCATGTGTTAAAAGGCCTTGCACAGAAAAACAAACTAAAATATAGATTCATATTTGAAATATTTCCGTTTTTGGGGTAGGTTGCTTGTTGACTTACCACGTACTCGCCATTTTTTAGAATACTTACTGAACTGCAGGACATTAAATAATCCATACAGTGGAGTGAGACCAGCTGAGATTATAGCCCTACAGTTTAAAGGAAAAAATTCTCAAAAACCAGAAAAGAAAAAGAAAAAAAAGAAATAAAACAAAAATGGAAATAAGTAAATTTTGGAGGAAACAGAGAGAAGGGATCCAAGAAGGAAATTTATCACAATATCTAAAACATCTGAAAGGAAGGGGAGGAAACCCAGATGAGGCAATCAGGAAAACCTTTGGAAAAAGATGTTTGACATTACTGGCAGCAAGAGAATCTCTAGGATTTTAATAATTATAGACCACAGGTTCCAGACCAAAATGTTTATTCTGTTAATATAGCATGCGAAAAATCCCCGTAGCACACTTACTAACAAAGCGTTATCCACCATGTGGCTTTGTTGGTATTCTTAAGGCATATATTACCTCAAAATACCCCAAAGTTTATGGAAATTTTTTCACCTGTTGCATTTACAGGCCAATTAGTTTCAGGTGGAAAACAGCAGGATCTAAAGGTATTCCCCCAATTTATTAGAAGTTCTCCTCTGGTTTTCCCCGTCTCCACCCCAAATTAAAACTAGTGCCCTTAGCTGCCTGGAAAACTGTGGTCTAAGGTGAACAGTGTAGCTCAGAGCTACAGCATGCCTTAAATATTTGAGCATAACTGATAGAAAGTGCCCCACCTTCGCAATTTCACCTCATCATTGAAAAGACAAGCAGTGACAGGACACATATTTTGGATTGTATACGTCATGGTGAACTGACTTGGAAGGTGGGGAAAGCAAGAATGTTCTAGCATTGGGTCGTACCTATGACACTCTTAGCGAATGAAGAACGCTTGAGGGTGGCCAAGCCCAGATCGCCGATCTTAACGGAGCCAGTAGGTCCGGTGATGAAGATGTTGTCACACTTAAGGTCCCGGTGAATGATGGGAGGAGCCCTAGTGTGGAGGAAGTGCAGGCCCTTCAGGATTTGTCGGCACCAGCTCCGCAACACCTTTATCTTCATCACCTTGAAGCGCTTCAGATACCTGAGGAACAAAGAGATTACGGTTGAGAATTATCACAACGTCCTTCTTCAATGAACAACCATAACGGTTGTTTAAGACCTTGACAGAGTAAAAACAAGCAGATGATAAGTGTCTACAGCTCTCGGGTTTGGCGGTCATGACTGGGATGGACAATTTTGTCCAATGAAACCATGAAGGAAATGAAAACCAATGAGAAAACTTTCCCCTCAACAACAGCTCAATCTGATCTCATTTGAGTCCATATGAGATGAGGATCAGGGGGAATTAAACAATTTCATGATGATGGGTCTGGGTCTGGAAGCATCCATACGGACAATTGTATTCTCTTCTGTAAGACAGAAAGTCCCAGATAAAAGAGAGGACAACAGCGTGAAGAGGGCAGTACAGCACTTTCGATAGATTAGCTTGGCCTAATCAAATCTTGGAGCCATGCCATAGCCAGGATTTGGCCTTGTAATCCTCATTACAACAATCTACTCAGTTGAGGCACCAATACAAGTGGAGCTGGGTACTCTTTATCCCATAATTCCCTAGGTGAAGATGGGCACAAGCTCACAAGCAAAACGGAATGTATACAGTAGCAAAACGGATTCATTTGTTATGGGGATTCCACTTGCCTTGAGAAGAATCAGATAAGTGAATTTTTAAAAGAAACTTCCATTTCATAGTACAAGAAAAATGGCTGAATACCATAAGATCAGATGAAAAACAACTGGTTTTGCAGGCAGCGTGTGAAGGATATTATTAGTCAAGCGTTTTTGTGTAAACAGATTAGCTCTGCAGTTTGCTTAGTAAGACTGAAGCGAGCTATGAGTAGTGCTTCGCCCAATAGGAGGAGGTGGGTGGTGGTACAGCTTTGATGGAGTGTGGCGGCTGACTGACAGGTGGGAACGGAGCCAAGGGTAAGTCTTAAGGCGATATGGGAGAGAGCAACAAAGCTTGATTCAAAACGTTCTCATCACTCAACACACCCAGCGGCTCCCAGAGGGCCCCAACAGGCTGTTTTCCAGCTACACCAACAACTCTCTCTGCACTTCTCGAAACACTGAAGTAATTTAAAACAGTCTGTTCTCCACTTTATAAACAGTCTAAGGCCTGAAACATTCAAGAAAATATTATGAATTCTGATTGTCAGATTTATCTTTCAGATCAACTACTGTCATGGAGCAGCAGCTTGAAACGTCTGTGTTTATGTACATGTGAAAAATATTTTTCTGTCCTAATGTTGGACTAGAAAGCGAACCAGGTAACCAGGACTATTACGTGAACATAAAAGGGTCAGGAAGAGGGACAAAACCCTCCTGAGCCGTAATGTCTTTTTGGTGACCCAGACAAAAAATAAGAACACTGATTAATTTAGGCATGGCATGGCCATGTCTGTGGTACACTCCATTTCTACATGACCTCCTGATCATCCGTTTTTCTAGTTTGTGGGAAAAAAAACACAGCCGGTTTACAATAGGCTCTATTTTGTCTGGCTAAGAACTGCCTCTAGCTCCAGAACGGCAATCATTCTGGTGGAAAAGAGGAAGCACAGAGAGAAAAAACAAAGGGGATACAGCCTTAGATATGGAAATAAGAAGTGTATTGACTGGGGTGAGTGCAAATAGAGTAGAAAGGAGACGTTTAGTTTAGGCATGGCATGGCCATGTCTGTGGTACACTCCATTTCTACATGACCTCCTGATCACTGTTAATCTTTGCGGTGGAGAAGCAGCCATGCAGAACGCCACACATTGCCAGGATGCCAAAGCTGATGAACACAAAGCAAGCCTGACACTTTTTTTTCCCTTTTTTTTTTTTTTTTACTCATCTCACCATGTCTCCTTCACTGTCTTTCTCTCTCCTAGCAGTAATGGTGGTGTTCCTATTGCTGTGAGCTGTATGAAAGATCACTAATTGTGTGTGACTGAGGCTCTGAGGATGATGGATCTTGGTAGGGACTTATTGTAAACTCACGTCAACAAATGATTACCATCAAAATTAATAATATGTTTTTATGTTAAAGGGCCAACCCAGAATAAGAAACAATTATATTAAATAAATAAATCTTCCTGCATTATTTACAGTTTTTCCTCGGTGATGTCTCCTTGTGCACGAGTCAAACTTTTTCAGTTTTTTTTTTCCCATAATATTGCATGAAAACCTAATCACTTTCTATTATATGACCTTATATTGTCTTGCAGTCAGGTATCAGTATTTAAGTTGGTTCATGCATGCCTGTCAGAACCCACACATCCACAGGAGGGGGCTGCTGGTCCGGTATGTGTCTGTAGCTCCAGCATCTGTTCAGCACCCACAATGCATGTCTCACATGGAGGTGACATGCCACTTTTCGCCTGCAATCACTGTGGTAACAACTCAATCGCTCTATTGTGATTGTGTTTTGTAACAGATAATCACAGCCTCTGTGGAAGGTCTGCTGATGGTGATGGACATGAGGCTGGTGAAAAGCATGTTTGAAAGGACGTCCTGTTGTTCATTTGAATGCAGTACCACAATAAAATATTAACCGCAGTGGACACTGTAAATTGCAAAAAAAGACAAATGCGACAGAACAAAAAAAAAACACTTTACATAAGTATTAATAATCCTTTACATCAGGGATGGGAAATGTTGATCCTGAAGGGCCATTGTCCTGCAGAGTTTAGCTCCAACCCTAATTAAACACACCTGAAGCTAATCAAGGTCTTCAGGATTATTAAAGTTACAGGCAGGTGAGTGTTTTTTTCAGGGTTGGAGCTAAACTCTGCAGGACAATGGCCCTCCAGGATCAACGTTCCCCACCCCTGCTTTACATAATACCACAATGCTAACAAAATAAATGACACATATTTGCTGATTTTTGCATTTGACCATTCATTAGGCAAACATATGATGGACAGACAATATGAATATGAATGGAACAGACACTTTCTACTCACGTTTTTAGGGTTCCTGACGTCATGAGCTCCGTTACCAGCACGATGCACTTGCGGCCTTTGGAAGGCGACTCCCATGAGTCGTAAAAACGCACAATGTTTGGATGTTGCAGGCCTTTCAACATGCCAGCCTCTTCTTTGAAGCGCTGGCGCTCTGATCTCGACAGCTTCCGATCCTACAAGGACAAGAACAAAAAAAATACAAAACTTTTAGTTACACACTTCATTTGAATGTACTGGAAACCATATTTAACAGCCATTTATTGTAATTAACAATTTCTGAACTGATCAAATTGAGGGATAAGTATTACAGATGTGCTTTAAATGGGATGCCATGGTTTAAGTTAAACCACTATGGTTCAGCAAGAGGGGGTCCGCTCAACCTTAAATAATGTAATCCGACCCCAGATTCCTGCCAGGCCTCCAAAAGAGCCCCTATAGACAAGGCATAAAGCACAGGAGGGGACAAGACCCATCTAGTTTAAACACAAAGTGGTCCTCTTATCCTGTGCTTAATGCCTGTACAGGCCACACACATGCACACACAAAATGCACCTATAAGATAAAGAAACAGCAAAGCATGGTGCAACAGGTTAAACATTAAACGGTCACGGAAAACGACACTACATCTCCCCTGACTCTCTAATCTACTCAAAAAACCTCTCTGATATTCTATCTAGGAGAGCCTGACCTGCACAATCACAACAGTGTCAGGAAGACAGGGTTTTTGGATGGAACACACCTCCCTGTGCATGAGGGTATCCAAGCGTTGATGTCATAGTTCCTTTCCGGTCAAGCTGTGCCCTTATCAACAGTTTAAACAGAGTGCGCAAACCCAATCATTAATCATTATTATGATTGCTCCGGCAACCGCCAGTGATTAATTAATCCAGTGGCACTTTTCTGTGGCCTACTTTTACACAACCCCAGGGCTTAAATCATATGCGTTACGTGAGCACTAATTCCATTCTGTGAAAGAGACGCCCTGCATACCTGGCGGCAATCTGCAACATGCATCTCATAAAAGCTATACATAAAAGTTCAGTGCATGAGGACACCGACAGATTCCCTGGCTATCTGCAACCACAGTCTATTTGATGTGCCACAATTCTAGAATGCTGACTGTGGCATTCTTTCTCCACATTAACGCAGACACACTCATTCGTTTCCCAAATGCACTAACAACCGCACTAGCAGCAGGCATCTGAAACCAATTAAGTACAACTAATCCCAAAGGACAGTAGAGAGGAGTGTAGAGACACATAGCGCTTTTCCACTAACATGGTTCGTGTGCGCATTCCAGGCCAGTCCCAATTCTTGAACCGTTCCATGCGTTTCCACCGCATGAAAGGGGGTTCCGGGCCAGAAAGTTCAGTTCAATTCTGGCCCTAAAAACATTCTCGAATGGAGCCAGGGAGTAGGGGAGGAGAAATGCTGATGCTGTCTATGGTGGTCTTGTTGAGAAATGTAATAAAGTTGCTCTAGACTAGCATCGCTTATATGAGAGCTGCAGGTACACTAGACTCACTGTGAAAAGCAAAACAACAGTCTGTATAAACACAGAGATGCAAAGTGTTTGTTTTCACACTGGATATCGTCAGGTAAACAACACTAAGCAGCATTACGTCACCGTCCGGCATTCGCTTTTCTAATTTGTGGAAAAAAACGCAGCCGGTTCATCTGTAGTTCATCTGTAGTTCATCTGGCTAAGAACTGCTTCTATCTCCAGAACACCAATCATTCTGGTGGAAAAGAGGAAGCAGAGAGAGAGAAACAATGGGGATACAGCCTTAGATATGGGAATGAAAGTGTATTGACTGGGCTGAGCGCAAATACAGCAGAAAGGAGATGTGATGGAGTGACTACATGGGACAAAATGCTGAAAAATACATACTTGCAAATGCAAATGCTTGGCCAATGCATTTCAAGCAAGCACTCCTGTTATCTGTACCTGCATACTGTGGTGGTATTTAAATAGTAAGTCCATATACATGCTGACAGTTTGACTGACTTTAACTATCTTGCTCAGCAAGATTCTCTTCAAACTTTTACTCCACCATGACAGCAGTTGACTTGAAAGAGAAAAACGACCGCAGAAGAAGACCGTTCATGCTAATGCCTGCTATGGCAACCACTGCAGTGCAAAACTGAGCTTGGAAGTAGAGCTGCACGAATAATCGTAAAAAGATTGCGATCTCGATTCAAGCACCCACGCGATCTTACTTTATTAATGACAACGATTCTCCCGCGTCTATTAAACCTTTGACAAAATCATACCGGAACGTTCAAAATAGAGCAAACTACCTTTTGAAACGAACTTGGCACGTCAAATAACGGTTGTATCAATTACATCTAATTCCACTAGGTGGCGACAACTGACTGTTAAAAAATGTATTTGTCATTGAATCGTTCATTCAAAAGATTTGTTAAAAAAAACAATGATTCATCCAGCAATGAATGAGTAATTGAATTCATTCAAAACCATCGTGATTCTCATTTCATCCAGAATCGTGCAGCTCTACTTGGAAACATTCATGTACTTGCATATAGTATGATTTTGGGCCCATAGATCACATTCAAAGGCCAAACTTTAAGGAAGACTGTGATCTGAGTCTGCTCTTTGCAAACAGAGGCCATCTTATCTCCCATCTCACTGCATCAGTAGTTAATCTAATCAATGTCTGATAACTGAGGACAAAGGAAGAGGGCTTCTGCAGCATGCAGGGGGTTGCAGCTTTGCTAGCCTCTCTTCTTGTCTGGAATGGAAAAAGAAATGGAAAAAGGCTCAATGACTATGACTTAAATGGAGTTTTTGCTCTTGCTCTTGCTGAGAAGACACAGGAAGGATAAGCAAGTGTGTGTGAGTGAGTGGGCGAGTGTGTGTGTGAGAGGGAGAGAGTAAGGGAAGTGATGCGTTTAATTTTGGCACCTCATGTATGCTTGTCTTGGCAAACCACAAGCTTCAATTTTAGCACCCCTTTTCTCAAAATCAAAACACAGGTGCTTGTGCTTGTCTCAAACATGCAATGCAAATAATTGAGGTTTTGGTTACAGGAGTAAACACAGCTTAAACAGACAACATACTGTAGGCTACTATATAAACAGCCAAATGAGACAAGGAAACCCTTGTATATATATACACATTATATTATATATATATCCAAGATACCCATGTTTACAGTAATTACTATTTTAAAGCAGAGAATATCAGAATATTTTCTTAGCAGACTGGCAGCTGAAAATGGACCTTTGAATTACAAAACAGCAATTTCAATAAAAATGTGCAACATAAGTAAATGTTTTTCAACTTTATTTTGATTAAATGCTGCCCTTGTAAAAAGAAGCATCAATTTTGTTCAAAAACAACATTCTTTTAAACACTAGGGTATGTGGGTGTAAAAGAGACTGCATATGTGCCCTTCTTATCTAATAACTAACTCACAGGCAAACAGGTCAGCTTTTATCACTAGTTCTGCTTAGCCAGTCACGTGACCTTGTGCACAGACAGTTCAGTGAACAATCAGCTGTTTACTCAACTGTCGCACACACAAAAATCTACACCTCTGGCCTGGCATGGAGATAAACGCAGCTGCGGTGCCCCTGTCTGTAAACAACCCAGAAAATACTGCAGTAACTAGATACAGCAGTGAGCCTTTCTAGAAAACTCGCCCCTGCTCTTTTCTGAGAAAATAAGCCTAATGCTAATACAATAATGATAATGGATACGGTGCCAACTCTTGAAATTGAATTAACACAGAGCTGCTGTTTTTCTCAAAAGGCTGCTTTTTTTTTTTTTTTTTACTGCAGTGCTATTTCTACAGAGTAATGGGACAGATAGTGTTTGGCCTGCAAAGCAGCAACGATGCAGTTGGGAGTCTCTCACCTGACAGCATTTTCCAGAAGTTGTGTGGGTTCACAACAAGGTGCAATAAGACGCCCATGGATGCGGTTGGAACTGGACCAAAGCAGTTTTAACCACATCACAGAAATGGACTAAATATGTAGTAAGAGCAAATCGAACGTCATTTCAATCAGTGGATCAAATGAGAAAGAGGCAGATGTGAGAGTCGCCTATGAATAACAGCGCACTTGAATAACCCCTGAGATTTGCATTTGTAAAAAGGCAAATAAAACGGATTGGCATGACTCATGCTAGCGGGTTGCATAGCATTCTCGTAGGCAATGCCAGTGGGGAACGGAGCAAACGGTAGATCAAAGCTCTGAGAGATAAGAGTTGGCTTCAGCAAACGGTGTACCTCAACAGTTACAGATAAAACTAGAGGCTCCTGAACTCTGGGATGGTTACCATGTGTGCAACGGGTCAGGCGGCGCTTGGGTCCCAAACAGAGAATGTAAGAACTGAAAAAAAATTCTGTCAATTACAAAATGTTATAAACATTTACAGGTTCAAATTCTTTTTCTGTTATTTCATTCTGTCAATGCCACATTAAAAAATAAATGTATTTATATATGAATATATTTAGTTAAATAAATAAGCCTACTTAAATCAGGAAAAGCGTGTGGCTAACTTCCGAAAATTAGAGCTTTTTGAATGGAGTGAGAGCTAGACAATGAATGTATTTAAAAAAACTCAAAGTTTTTGGTCGAATACTACTATGCAGAATGAAGTTGCAACAAACTAATTGAGTTAATAAAAGTTTTAGTTATAATTGCATGGGGATTATCATTAAGGGTTTTCTTAACTGAAGGGGTTTGCTGCAACCAGCTACATGGCTCAGGCAAAACATATAGCCCCCCATAAGCTCATTTTCACTGCCATACGAGGACGTGTTAGGCCTCTGAGTGCAGACAGCTGCTGAGCCCTCCGTGTCTGCCAGGCTACAGATCTAATGATTCGCATCAGGCCATGAATGCATCTTTTAAAACATGGCCTGACAGTCTATGCTAAAGTTCACTTCAGCAGGGGAACTTCCCAAACAGTTTACAGAACAAACAGCTGCTTCTCATATGCATATCTCTTCCATTTCTCTATTTCATGTTCATATAAAACAGTTAATCCTTATTCAGAGTATGCTAACAGCACAGAGTGAAGACCACATCCTCGGTTACGCTTGCACTGTAATATGTCACATCTGTACAATCTCATGCCAAAAAAAGAACGAAGGGGGAAAAAAAACTTGCTCCAGGCCCTGGTTTCTAGGAACACAAATCCATATCTGTGACAGTACTTTTCCACAATAATGGGATCGAAACTGAAGAACCTTGTTTTGGGCCTCTTGTTCTGCAGTCGGGCCAGATGCACTGCAAAGTGCACTGTGCTTTTTGCATTGATGTGTGAGGGTTTAAGGTGGTAGAAAATTGGTACTGAGAACAAAGAACAAAACATACTCCAGGGAAGGAAAAGAAAGCAAACACAGGCATTTTGGCATTTCAAAATGTTTCAGAGAATACAATATTAAGTTAACCTTAACAATAGCTAAAAAGTATGGAGTAAAATGGATCTGTTCATCACTAATGATTAAATGTGGGTTGCTGGGTTAAAAACAACCCAAGTTGGGTTGAAAGTGGACAAACCCTGTGATTGGGTTGTTTTATTACAGCGGTAGGGTTAAATGTAGGAATGCACTGATACCATTTTTTAAGGACCGAATACGGGTACCAATACTTTTTTTTCCCTGGTACTCACCGATACCGATGACTATACATTTATTTGTCTGTCTCTCTTTTTTGTGGTGATGTTGCAGTTTTCCAAGCACAACACAGTGAGACTAATGAATGTAGGACAGCTTCTTTATTATTACTCTAATGAAAAAAAGTAATAATTTTTATGTGCTTGTCACAAACTTAAAGAACAAAAATATCACAGTGTCCAATAACCTTCAAAGGGCATAATTACCAATATATATAATTGTTGTTATATAAAAAGAAATTTACAAATTACAAACAATACAACAAATACTATAAAGATACATATTAAATAAACTTGTTTTTCAGATACAGTAGGTTTATTTACCATGTATACATTTATTTACTGTGACAAATATAGGCTACGGTCCCTTTAAGACCGAATCCATGGATACTGACACATATCATCCTGTTTTCACCCAAATGTTTACGTCGACTTAAGCCATAACAGACTGTATTTACGTGAGATACTCCACACGATAAACATTTTGACAACTACGTATGAATTTGACCATTCAGGCGTAAGGAGAACTTAAAAATTGAAAGCATGCAGTTCGCAATGTGTGGGTTGTCATCATTAATTTTTAAGTACCCCTGAGGCTGACATTGTTTCTGCTGCTGCCGCCGGTGTCTCTGTGCACGGGAAATTCTGTCAGTTACGTCACGTGAGGTATCGGTCTTTGGTATCGGGGGTATTTTTACGAGTACGAGTACATCCCTAGTTAAATGTTAACCCAATAGTAAAAATTTAACCCATATAGTAAAATTACTATATGGCTAGCTTAAAATGAACCCGAAATAGGTTGGAAATTAAAAATCAGACACATAATTACTAGAAGCAACAATAACAATCAAAAGATAAACATTTATTAATAAGCAATTTAATAAATGTTTATTGTTTAATTATTATTTATTAAACGTATTAATAAATGTTCCTTTATTAATCATATTAATAAATGTTAATTTCCAACATACTTTGGGTTCATTTTAAGCAAGCAATACAGTAATAAAACAACAGTTGAGTCAAATAAAACTACCCAGCAGAATGGGCAAACATTTTACCCAACCACTCGGTTAAAACAACCCAATCGCTGGGTTTGTCCATTTTCAACCCGACTTGGGTTGTTTTTAACCCAGCATTTTTAGAGTTTACTATAAAACTGAACAGTAAAATTAACTAAGTGAAAAGGTCATTTCAGTCAAATATTATTGAAAGTTGAATATGATGTAACTAATTTATCTGAGTTCTGCCAACTTATTAGGGTTTTGTAAAATGCAACACTCAATTTTATTAAATATATAACAATATCTCAGCTCAGTTTCTCTGACCAGGGGGTCAGTGGCCTGAAAAAGCCCTAGTTTAATGAGAATCTCGGTGAGCAAGTTATTTAAACAGTCAGCATTATAACAAATGGCGATTTAATGGTATGATATTTGAAATCTATCACCGCCCTTCGAGTTTTGTTACCACCACAGCAATGCAGGGATTCATGTTAAGTATGCATACATGTTTGCCAAGCATCTGCATACTTGCATAGAGTATTTTTGTGGCCTTACTCTAGCAATCACTAAGGAGCCAAGCTTCATTATTCACCGGTGTACTTCCTGAAATGATTGTGGGCATGCAGAGCACTTAGTCGGAGTTAATGGAAAGAAAAGATTCTGTCCTCCAGGGGGACCTCATTCCCTGCAATCTCTACAGGATTCATATTTCACAAATACGGGCGCCAGTCAAACAGTGAATTCTAAAAATACCATCTACCACCCCTCCCCTGCTCGACCGTAGTGTACTGGGCATCTAGTAGAAAGTGGATATAAAATACCAAAACAAATCTATTCCCCAAATACACTAAGAAAGCCAGATGATAGGAAATTACAACAATATACACTCTGCACCTCAAAGAGGTTAAAAATCTGGGTCTATTAATTGTGCACAGACTGAGTGAAGGAATAATCAGCTTAGCTGTTGTGATGTGCTTGATAACTGTATGAGCAACCCGGCTGATGGACAGGCTCCATCACATGACTGCCTGAAAGCCTGTGCTCCATTTCCCAGCAGCACTTAGTAATGGCCATGACAGGAGTTTAATACATCAAAACAAGTATGAACCACATCTACTAGGCACATATGCACCATCTTTGTTTTGTATATTGCCTTGATAAAGTGGAAAAAGGGCAGTGGCTCAACATGGAGCCTTCTGGGTGTTTCAAACGGAAGACTGATCATGGGTTTAAAAATCCCCACAGATACACAGGCTCAGCCAATGACTTCTCTCATGACTGCTGCACTCTTGCTGTTGCAAACCATTGTAAACATCATAAGACTTTCATTTGACATCTGAACAGTCTGAATCAGTGCATGCCCTGTTTTCCGTCTGCAGGTTCAAAGACGCATAAAATCCATTAAAGCAGAAACCACAGTTCTGTCTTTTGCAGCTATTTAAGGAAAAGATCTATTAATAGAAGAAAGGTTCCTGAAGGCGACAATCCAATAATAAAGTATTGTTTGTGTTGCAGGTATTAAATCAAGTTATTTTCACCTACCTACCAAAGATGTTTTGCGATTTGTTTACGAGATGAAAATGTTTACTGAATCGCACTCCGGTCACATGAAGTCCGGGTCATTGGTTCAAATTTCCCAACTGACGCAGCTCATGCCTTCTCATTAACCAAAGATAACCATTTAGGACGGCTCTGTGCATTCCCTACTGTTTTTTTTAAATCGTCCTTCGCTTCATACAAAGTGTGTTGCAGAAAATGACATTGAGAAACACAATGGGGTGTTAAAGGGGACAAAACAGGATTTTTTTGGCTTCTGACATGAGGAGCATAGCGGTGGATCTTCATTAGATCCTCAATGCAAATAGATTATTCAGACACCATCATGAAAATCCTGAGCACATTACCTGAATACTGAAGGGCTAATGATATTTAGATATGGGCAATCATATCTATCAATAGCCATTCAGTATTCAGCAACTTAACTGGTCCTTAAGAACAACAGCATGAACTCTGCCATTTCCTGGAGGTTAGCCAATCAAGAATCAAGGTTATTTACATATTGAAGCTTTAAAAGTCACGAAAAAGACTGTTCAATTCTAAGGGTCACAGAAAGGGTGGAAAATGATCATTTGAAATATTAATTCACAACCCTGACTAACATTATAAGTGGACTTTAGGGGAGAAAAGAATTGTTAGAAGTGTAGAATACAGGTCCTTTCAGCAAAAAGTCAATTTGATTGGGTAAAAGAAGCACAGCATTGCTTCTTATGCTCAGCAGGGATTACTTTGCCCTGCAAGCAGCGTTTCTGATAACCTCCTATGGAGTCTCAGTGCCGATCGAGTCGTCAAGCCACAGAGGTCCTGAGGGGTTTACAGTGAAGAGAAATGACAGAGGAAATGAAAAAGGAAAAGTGCAATAGTCAGGCATCTGCTGTGAATAAGAACGAACAGTTGTTCCTTCAAACAGCACTGAACTTACTGCAAAAACCAAGACAGATTCATCTAGATCTAAAACAGGCAGCGTATGTTGGACCCCAATTAGGGAAGAAAAACTAAAACCTAATTTTCTTTCTCTCAAACCGAAAGGTTTGCCATCAATCAGCACATAACAGACTGTTTCGAACCAGCACCATGTGTTCATAGTGACCTAATTTTTGGGAACTGCAGCTCACCCCCCAGGGTGATTTGGTGGAGAGCATGAGGTTTATAATTCTATGATCTTATAATGAACATTTCAGTTGTCTTAGTTTGAGTTATGCTTGTTAGGGGGTAAACCGAGGTCAACTTGAAGGTCTTCGGGGGAATTCCAGTTGTTCTACCTCTGACAAATGGTTGTTCTCTGAACAACTAGTTGACTAGAAAAACCTTTGTATTGAGGCTGTCTAGTAAATATTGGGTCATATTTACCAGACACCAACCAGATGTGTTTCTTAGTAATATATGGCTACAAAATGCAACTTTTCTTTAAGCTGAGACATTAAACAAAAATCTATTGCATAAAACATGTGTATATATAGCATGTGTATAAAGATTCAAAAGTTATTACCCAGAATTTTGAAAACAAAATTTATATCAATCATTGTAATAGTAATTATAAAATGAATAATAACAATCTGAACAAACCAACTATTCAAACTTGCTAATAACTAATGGACCTGTTGGCTAGCAGCGGTGTTATTTTAGTATCACTGAGATACTATTATAGCTTTTATTATTATTTTGTAATCAGTTTTTATTTTTGTCTTTTCTGTTTTTATTTTAATTTTAAAATAATTTTAATTTTTTTGTGTTTTTATCATTTTTATTAGTGTTTGGTTTTTAAATGTCTATAGTTTAAATTTTGTATTTAAGTTTTAGCTTTAGTTATTTTAGTACATCAAGTTAAACTAAATGAAAATAACAAATGTTGCCTCAGCAACTAGCTAAAATAAAATAAATTTCAGTTTTTATATTTTATTTCAGTTAAAGGTTTTCAAGTAATGAAAATGTTTTTTATGGATTTATTTTAAGTTAACTATGCTTAGTAGATATGATGCCATTCACCTTTTAAGTGCTCCTATTCTCTAAATTTCTTTGCATCGGGTACTGACCAAGTCAATAATGGCTATTATCCATACTAAAATTCAAATACAGATTGTCATCTGCTTTAGAGAAAAAATCTTTACGAGCAGAGAATTCACATTCTGACTCCAAGGTGAAAGCTTAGCCAATACAAAAAGTAAGACTAAACTAGCTCAGTGTATAACTGAAGCTATAAATAAACAGAGAACAATACAGGAGGTAAAAGGAATGCTAAAGAGAGAAAAAATTAGAGCTAGACAGAGACGAACCAAGACCAGGAGAGCGGCAGTGTAAGCTAAAATAAGGCCCTTTCATGGTCTTGCTATGAACCAGATCCATGTGTCCCTGAGCACTGTGTGGCCTGCTATGTGGGTCAGAGCGACAAGGCACATCTTCAGTGCATCTAGCTGCCTGTCACGGGCTTTGGGCTGTGAGGTCAGGAGGTGATGTGCTCTCCGTCAGAGCCAAGCACACAGCAGTCTAGTGTCACCCAGAGACAGGCACCATTGTTCTGCAGGCAGACCAGACATTTACTGAAAACCTGCATGTCGTCTGCCACAACAACAGTCCTTCTTGATTTCTGGACTCACTCCCCTCCCATTCCACATGGCCCAATCCATCTTCCATTGAAATAAAACCAGGCTTTAGGCAGGGGTGCATGGTGTGAATGTCGAAGGGATTTTGGAGTGTCAGTCTCGATTTTTGTACGCTGGGGTTTGTACGCCTAATGTTTCACTCGGTTGAAATGTTTGGTGTGACACCGCTAATAAATCACAACACAAAAAGTTGGGTAATGGGGCAGATCACACCACAACTAGACCAAAACGCATTCAAATATATTGTTAAGTCAAACAATCTGGGACACATAGGAACATTAAGATCTTATGTAATTCGTCTGCATTTCTACAATAATTATTAAGATATCACAAATTAAAGATTTCCGGAACTCCAGAGACATTTCAAATCCCATAATCCTATGATCGCCATGGGAATGCATTGGCTTATCCGAATATTGAACTCTAGCCTCTATGATCCATGATAAAGCTGCTTTTAATCAATATAAAAGCTTATTTTTTATTTGTCACAAATTGACTAAAGACAAACAATCCATTTATGAGACAATGGTCTGCTTGTCATACAGTACTAATGAAACAAATCACCTTAAAAGATGTAGTCAAGTTTTCAGAATGCCACTATAATGACCAAAATTATGTTCTTGGACAGGCTGGTACGTTGATGACTGTTGCTTAATAAATCCCTGTTCAGAAATAAGCAATTCAGAACAATCCAAGGCTAGACAGGAAAATACACTAAATATGTAGGTTACAGTGACATTCACGACTATTCTGCAAAGCACAATCGATTGTGTTATAAATCAAAATATTCATAATATTACCCTTATGTTGGTCCAAACCTGTATGACTTTCTTTCTTCTGCAGAACAGAAAAGGAGATATTTTAAAGAACCTTTTTATTGTTTTTGTCCATATAATTAAAGCCAATTGGGTCCAGTAATGTTCTAGATCCCACTAACTTTCATTGTATGGACATGAATTGCATAAATGAAAACAAGATTTTCATTTTTGGGGGGAACTTTGCTTTTTTTTAAGATTCCTCACTTGTGATTTTACTCTGCATTTGTTCCAATTTAACTCCTTCACAGGAAACAGAACAAGTACCAAATTCAACTGGTTATCGAGTATCAGACTTCATTACATACCCTACCCAAAAAACATGCCTTTACTGTCAAATGTGAGGCCCACTCACATTTAAAGCTCACAACCTAAACGGTCCATAGAGCCAGTCATAATCCCCACCAACCCTAAGGGAGATACAAAAGAATAAAGTAGGTCCTGGCTTTGTACTTTGCTCTGTACACCTCCACACTCTCGAAAGCCTCTCTACAGCACACGCGCCCCCTCAATTATACAGTGATTATACACACTGCAAGATGGGAAAAAATGCTTTAGTGCATAGCATCCTCTGCACTTTAAATGTTGCAGCCTCTATGAGCACATACACATTTAATACAGACCAAGCAAATGAGGTCTTGTGTCACAAAGGGGGGGCGTAATAACATTCAACTTGGAACAGTGACGACTTTCTCTGCTTTTTTTATGAGGCTTATTTCTTTTTCTGGCCTACATATTGTACGGTTTAAAGTTTGTTACATGATAGTTGCCAAATTAAGGAGTAAAGCTAATTTGACATTTAATGAAGCAAACCGATACCCACACATTCGCACTGGGTCAGTCTCTAATGCATAACATCATCGGATGATATCTAATAAGCAGCAGCAGGCCCAAATTTGAAAATCTTTAGCAGAAGATTTGGTTTGGACCACTGTAACATGCTCCTGTTACATTCCGGCTACGGTTAAACTATTCCATATGAGCGTTCCTCACCGCCAAGTATGGGGTTAGAATCATTCCTTTATGCCAAATAAATAGATTATGATCCACAAACAAATGTGAAGAGATTCACAAAAATTAATTAAATTCACAAATAAATAAAATGAGATTTGCCAATAAAAACATATTTCACAAATATGTTTTATGTCACAAACACAACCTTGCCTGGCATTCATTTGTGAATCGCTTCCTGTACATTTGTGGATGGCTTTATGTGCATTTGTGGATCACTGCACACATTTGTGGATTTCGAAACATTTCTAGCATCAAGATGTGCAGACAAATCCACAAATAGCTGGACTCCACCAACAGTCTACTCAAGCCAATCAGATAACAGCCACATTGCGCTGACCAATTGTAGCATGTTCTCGCTACAACCAGTCATTTATTTTTGTGGAACTCCAAACACAGATTTGTGGATCTCTTTCAATTTATTTGTGAATATGTAGAATTTTTGAGAATCAAGTATTTGACGATCATAATTTATTTATTTGAAATAAAGGAAAAATTCTATCCCCATAGCCAAGTGACTGTTCAAGCAGCACACTAACCTAGTTTCCACAGCTTCCCTTGATCCTAGAGTGGAAGGTTATGGCCAACTACAAAAATAAATTTAACAGATTTAACATGGCAAACATTAGAGGAGCTGAGCAAATACACTGGAACTCATAGCACAAGTTGGACATGTTCGCCTCACCCGATGACAGCAAGCCATTGAGCAACAGCTTATGTACATAGGAGCTCTAAAAATCCCCTGCAATAACTCATCTCTTACCCTCATTCTTTCCACCTAATGTCCCATTGTCAAAGGCAGGGCAGGTACTCTGTCAAGGGCACACCATGGTGTTCTTATTTAAATGGCCCTTAAATAAAAGGTGGCAAAGTCTAGCATGCACTGCTCTGTAAAACATGGAGATAGAAATCATATCCCATATCGGGACAGCCTGAAAGATTTGGAACGCCATGCCACTCACCTGTTGTAAACTCGGAATCAGTATAATTGTGTATATATGGGTGTGTTTGCAAAACCTTGTTGACTTTATGGATGCAACTTGAGTGACCTCATCCTATTTGGAGAGAGTATCACGGCACACATTGTAAAATCCATTAAAAAGAGAATAGTAGAGTTATGCAGTGTATCGCTGTTCTTAAAATAGCTTGAATTGGTTGGTTGGATTATGGATGGACAAGCTAAGATATGCACAACAGAACAGCATCCATGCTATTGAGGAAATCTGAAAACTCACTGTGAGAATTGTTAAGCATGAGACAGGTTTAGGGGTCTTAAGTGGATTCATCAAGGATGTCTATGGGACCGTGCTGCAGCCTACAGGTTTCATTCACATGCTGACTATCCAAGTCATATGAAAATGTAGGTCAAAGTGGAATAAAGCTTAATCACTATGAGTAATGTGCTCAGTCAGAGATTTTAAACAGATTTGTTATCTGTCTGGCCAGTTAGTAAAATTAGTTTATAATGACAGTGATTTAGAATTATTATTAGTTTAAAACAGCATCTCTTATCTGTCTTTCAGATAATAAAAGACACAAATCATTTCACATTTCTCAACAAATTATACACAAAGCCAACACACAAGAGGAAACTGTTAAGAAAACTTATGCAGCTTCAGCAAACCAGATTATTATTATTACGTAACATTTGGGTTTACTTCACATTAGAAAGGGATTTAAATGGCCGAAGTAATGGTGAAAGGAGGAAAGGAGACCATGAGAATGGAAATGAGAACTGCCTACAAGAGGCCAGCCTTTTAGAACAGTGACACAAAGTCATCACAGAGGAAATTACACATCAGTCTCTGTCTTTCATTGACAAATGAGAAGGTCTGAAATCAGCCATTTGAATAGTATACAAATGTTATAGTATATATTGAATATGCTAAAACTTACTGGGTAATTTAACACTATATAAAAATTTAAAGGATGACCTACGCTGAAAATGATTGATGCTTTTGAATAATCCCTCATGGCATCACAGGAGTCTTTTAAATTCTCCAAAAAAGAACGGTCTGGAATTTAGTCATTTTATGACAGCCACATTTAATAATAGCACCGTACGGTCATAAAACTTGGGTGTGAATTGCTTGGGCTAAGGAGGAGGAATGCATAAGATCTCAGGACCATTCATCAGGAGTCTGCATTTGTCTACATCAATAACAGATGTTACTTTGGTAATTGTCTCTAAGTTAGTATTGTGGTATGACACAAGATAGGAGGGAAAAGAACATAGTTTTTTGCCAGAAGTAATGTAAGAATCATGTTGGGATGACTCTTGTGGCGTAAAATCAAATCCTGTGGAAAACTGTGCAAAAGTCATTTGGGCCATGTAAACACCATGCTCCATTTAATATGATTTTTTTAAACAAGGGTGCTGGTCGCACTTACACAAAGTCTTCTGACCTCACCAGCTAATGAGGATATTTCTTCTCTGAGGAATATCTACTTACAACTAATAATGTCTTAGTGCCACAGCTGCCTCCTTTAAGATGAGCTAATGACTGCAAAACAACATTCAATCAAGACAGACATATGAATACCCCACACCACCATCTAAAGCCTCGGGCATTATGATTATTATATATCAAAGATCTCACAACCTTTCCCAGCATGATATTGTCTCAATATCACAAACCTTTGCAGTCACCTTGGAGTGAACTCCAGGAACATGCAGTCTGTTTTAAATCAGCCACTTCAGCCACTTTGATAAGAGGGGGGTGTTCAAAGGACTTGAGTTTTTAGCTGTGGGAGGTGGCGGGCAAAGTTAATAGGAGATGTGGTGAGGAACTTTTATGAGGAGAGGGCTATTTGTAGACGAAAGGGAGAAAGGACAAGTACAGGCACAATTCTCTTGTCTGCCTGTGGCACTGACACTAATATACACCTTTTCTCTCTACAACAATGTCCCTGAACGAGGCTGACTCACCTGCAAGCTTACATGAATGGCGATAAGCCTGCAATTTTAATGGGGCAAATCACAAGCAATTAGCTTTACGAAGGCCTGTGCAAGGAGCAGCAGCCATTAGAGACAAGTAAAATAAAGATTCTTTCATTAGTTCTAACTGCAGCTGCATGATTAATGGCAAAAAAAAAAAAATTGTGATCTTGAATCAAATATTTCATTTCTAAATGACAACGTTTCGGCCATGTCTATAAAATCTTTGACAAAAATCCCACGGGAACATTCAAATCTGCGTTTACACTGCTGCTGACCCAGAGGCAGGTCTTGATGCACAAGTCAGATTTGTTGACAATACGCAATTTTTTTTTTTTTGACAACCAGCTTACATGTTCTTTTAAAAGTGACCCATATCTGATATCTGCATTTACACTATACACTTGGTGGAACAACCCAAAGTAGAAGTACTGACCTGGAAAAGCTTAGGCCGAAAAGGAAGTAAAAAAACAGTATGATTTGCCATGGACTAAGATGAAATGATAATACAAGCTTTTGCTTTATGCACCATCTTTAAAGGTCAGCAAAACATCTGTGTCTTAAGGCGGAGAAGAAAAAAAAAAGAAGAGGAAAGTGGCAGCCTGGGCGAATGTAGCAATGATCCGCTAGGTGGAACAGTTTGCTTTTAGTCCCCCAAGTCCCCCCACCTATACTTAATTTTCCACGTTCTGCTACGTTTCGCACAGCCTTTCAAATTACTTCTTTGTCCATGAGTGCAGAAAGACGCATTCGGCACGTGTGCACTATCTAGTGGACTTTGTTTTCAAGTGCTCAAATCATTCGCACATGCGCTGTTCTTCTTCTGCTCTTTTTCCAGTTGTGGCAGTAGTTGTATGTTCAGTATCGTGGGAGAATCGTGATCTCAGTTTATCCAGAATCGTGCAGCTCTCATTCTAACTTTGGTTAATTCTGTAGCTCTATTAGAGGAAATGAAAATATTCAGAGTTTATAACAAAGATAGTTAACACAGGTGATTTGGCAGAGTATTAGACCATTTGTCTTTTTTAATATATTGTCATGTAAATGTACTGACATATATTTTTAAATGTGGCTAAGTTTCCAAATATCTCTTGAGGCCCCTGAAGTTTGTGAACGTGAAGTACGTGGAGCACCAAAAAAAGCTGTCAGGTGACTCTTTAAATAAATGAAGGTGGTTTGAGCAGTGCTATGCATGACAGTTTGCATAGCTGAATTCAGAAGTGTTTGACGTGTACCACCTTCCAGAAGCATGAGCAAACATTGCACACGTAAGAAGGTGCAGTGAAAGACATGCTCTGTGAAAGTGCACATAGTGAACAGTTCTTTGGAATGTGTGTACGTAATGGAATACTCTATGAAATAAAAGGATGTTATGGATGGAGGTCTGATTTGCAAATTCACCTGCACCAAAAATGAGGCAGTTTCCAAATGAATGAAAACCCCACTCCCCCAGGCTTCCATAACACAATGATTACATCAGTGACAAGAGTTTATGAGGGGTCACAAAAACAAGGGACCTGAAAAACAAATGAAAACAGCAGAAGTGTACAAATAGAGCCTTATTTCATAGAAGCCTCTGGATCAGTGCAAAAATCACATGCTTACGGGTATTCTGAGTTAAACTAAGCCAGGCAAAACAAATCATAAATAGCCACTCATCGCAAAGGCAAATAAGCCAAATTTAACGGTGTAGACAACTTGAGGTCAAATTTATGGACAGCTCCTACAAAAAGCAAGGCTGTTTCTTGAGGGTGTTTCCGTATAAATCTGCTGATAAACTATGTTGCATGTCCAGACTTCAGTGATCCATACGTAGAGGTGTGAATCTTCACTTGACTCACAATTTGATTACGATCTGCCATACTATATTACAGTATAGTATGGCAATTACAAGCTTTACAGACGCAATCAAAATGACTGAAACAATGATACATTGCATGCCATGTTAAGAGTTTTATCGATAAAAATGCTACATCAGTTTTCAAACAGCCCAAGGCATGTGAGTCAACAGATGAGTGATCAGAGCCAATCCCACTTTTTCCATCAGGCTTGCTGACGACGTGACATTGGCATGTTGTTGTTTTTGCAAATCCTCATGACACATAAAAAAACTTCCGATTTTATAAAAAGGCTGATTTGAATGTCAATAGTGCACAGAGTATGTGATGAGACCATTCGCCTTACAAACCAAAGCCAAAGGGTTTTACAGCTTTCAAAAGGTAAACACAATTTTCCATGCATCTGGAGTGTGCCTGATTACACCTGCTGTGCGGATAGTGAGCTTTACCTGAACAGGAAGCCCTTAAGAGATCTGCTGCCATGGAAACAAAGTCACCAGGTGATTAACAGCAATGATCATCATTCATCAGTGCTACTGCAGTTACCGCCGTTCATTATCAGCTGTTAACTCTAATCAACATGATACAGCAGAATATTTTGTCAGTGTAACATACTTAAGTTTGGAAATGCCAAACTGTGTGAGTCAAACCTAACGTGATCATATATCAAACAGTGGCAAGACCAGGTTCACATGTCAAAACTTGAGGATATGTGATTAGGCAAACACTCACTGTCTTTGTGCAGTATACTTGCTGAACATTACGGAAGTGGTGCAAACGGGCAGCTGTGGACTGAATCAGCTCGGGTGCTGACAGTCATAGGGAAGTTTGAGGCTCGTAACGTGGTTAATCTGATAGCAGCGCAACCTCCATTGAGAGCATACTTCCTACAGGATGTGACTCATAATTGTGAATGTTTGAGGTGCAGTTACAGATTCACATCCGGCGGTTTGAGCAAACAACACTCTCACACAAGAATGCAAAAAATTTGCAAATCTTCCAAGAATGTCTGGCAACAGATCTTAGTTTAATTAGTTGACAATCAAACTCAGTTGACAACCAAATCAATGTTCATTCAAATGCAGCTGACCATGACTGAGTGTTTTTGGGACAGGATGCAACAGGAAATGCTTGCTATCACTCGCAAACCATGGCCATTCCTCCCTCCTTCTGATACCATGAGTGTCACATTTTGTAGTATTACCCGAATTCTAAGTGAATATATGTCCTTTTTTAAACTTCTATCGTTTTACTATTCATTAATCTACAAAGCTGGGAAAGTATGCATCTATAGTCATCGATCATCATTATTTTCCATACTTAAAAAACAAGTATATACTAATTTCTTACAGAAATTAGAAATTCTTCAGAATTCACCTTTGTTCACTTTTACCCCATATATTGCACTCAGTCACTATACAGGAAATAGTGAATGATGCGATATTTGGCTTCCTGTAGTGAGTTTGATTAGGATAAAGATTTCACCTGAGAATGAAAGCAGCTGTGACCGCATAAGTAATAGCTAAGCACTGGCTGCAGGAAATAGCTACTGGAATCCAGCAGATTGCCAATGAAACAATCCCTTACACAAAAGAACAAGGATTGCATTGATTATGTATTACATTAATTTCAGACTTAAAGACTTAACACTATAAATCCCATAGACAAGTTGAATTAGTGTAATCTGAGACATTGGGTAAGGTAGGACATCTGAGCTCTGATTACAGTTGTCAATCGATGTCAATCAGCTACAGTCAAGCAGCTCACAAAAAAATTCCACTCAAAGAAATAAACTTTTGGCATTCCATATGGGCTGAAAAGAGCAAAGGCCATTTGGCTGAAGCAGGAGGTGAAAGCCCATGGGGTTCCCTGACCTGACCTTCTGTTGTCCTTTGCCAAGCAATAGACATTTAGGCCTGACTCAGGGCTGACGCCACAAGGAACCTGATAGGCCCCTAAGCCGCCTCCTTTCTACCCCTCACCCACACGTT
This sequence comes from Elopichthys bambusa, assembly GCA_037101425.1. Lineage (NCBI taxonomy): Eukaryota > Metazoa > Chordata > Actinopteri > Cypriniformes > Xenocyprididae > Elopichthys > Elopichthys bambusa. The sequence goes on along the minus strand of CM074454.1, from coordinate 4,683,899 downwards.
CGATCAGTCAAAGCAATATGCCATGCATATACACATGGTGCTGGTTAGAGTAGGGCCACCCCCCGGGGACGGGGGTAACAGAGGTATCAGGCTCCTGACTAGTGTGTTGAGCTGTGGCTTTCAAGCACAATAAGTCCTCCATGATCACCCGGAAAAGGTTAGAGTGAAGAAAACACATGTGGTTACAAGTTACTAGTGTGTGATGGCTTTTATTAAATGCAGAAACCCCTGCAGGATTCTTTTACACAGAGAAAAAAAAGACCCTTTCTAGGTGATCTGCATTCCAGTCTCAAGAGAGAGGGTTTTACATAGTCAAAGCATGCATATAGAGTGGTTTTAATTATATATTCATCTCTATGTAAAAAGGCAGAGACTGTGTTCTGTTAAGAGTCTCACTTTTTCTGGAGAAAGAATAATGACTGCAGTGATCTGACCAGCTTTCCTACTGTGCCTTTTATTGGAAGATTCTGTGGTAAAAGCGAGTGAGTTTAAGAAGCCCATTCTTTTTGGAGTGATCTGAAGATTACAGCCTGTGTGTTTAGGGCTGAACTCAAAGAAAAGGATTTCTGAGATTATGGTCTGCATTTGTAATTGCGCTCTGTGTGGTGTAATAGGCTCCAGTGGTCCAGTTTTGCACCAGCCTATAGTTTAGCTGTCAGGACTGGCCTTCAAAAGCACAAGATATAACTTCATTACACAGACAAAATGTACAGATGAACAAAAGTAAAACAAAAGGCACAGGATTTGCCTGAAAAATGGTTTGGGGCATCACAATTGAAAGAGTTCCAAAAATTAAAATCGGTATGAACAAACCTGTATGACTTCCGTGGAACAAAAAAAAACAAAAAAAAGTTTAGCAACATATCCCAAAGTGCTTGTCAAGATACACTATAAAAAAGAAGCAAATTGCGACCTATATTCCAAGTCATATAAAGCAATACAAGCTTAGTAGGGATGCACGATATATCGGCCACCATATCTGTATCAGCCGATATATGTTTATCTTTAATGCTATCGGCTCGATAAGAAAAATTTGAAGCCGTTAAACTGATTATTTTCTTCAGCTGAGACACTTCAGATGCGCACTGTCTGCCATTATGCTTTCAAATATAAATAATTATCAGTATCAGCCAAAATTTTCATATCGGTTCATCCCTAAAGCTTAGTGTGACAAAAAGATTTATTTATTTTTTTTATTCAATTATAGTCTTACCCCCTGCCATTGCTCTCAAATTACATATGCCATTAGGACATGGCATATCAAAATGTGTCAAAGCAGGTTTGATGTCAAAAACATCTGTGTTATAACATTCATTTTTGTGTAAAATAAAAAAGCAAGGAATGAAATATTCTATCAAAAATGTAGGCTTGTTTACCATAGTTATCAAAGAGGGTTGAGATAGATTTGTAACAAGCAGGCAGCTGCAGAGAATGCTGACCATGTGCATCACAGAGCACATTGTTAACACGTTACGTTAACCAACAATTTGAATGTCTTTAAATCATTTGCAGGGAGGTCTACCCAGATGTTTCCCAGCAGTAAATATATTTTACATTTAGGGAACAGACCATAATAGTTATTGGCCTACCTATAATGTATTATATCTTTGCAGGAGAGTTTGTTCTCCAATCTGAACAATGGGACTCTTGTAAGGCTCTCAACCCTGACATGCTCACGAGATGGAGAACTTCACCTCTCGGGAACACAAGGGCAGCACATTTCCATCAACAGTGGAGTAAATTACACAGAAGAGGATGACCTCCGCAATGATATGACACATCAGATACACACATGCAAATATCTTGACTCCGGAAATCATTTCAAAAACTACACTTCCTCAACCAGAAAAAGGCAAAAGATAATTATGAGAAAAGATATTATGGGTGGCACGGTAACAGCTGTGGTGGTAGGACAAGTGGGGAAGGGTGGAGTGAAGCGGACAGGTTGGAGAGGGCTCAAGTTTCTGTCTCTCTGATTAGATGATAGGCATTCAAATGTGGAGGGGGGCGGGGGATGTCAAGAGAGGCCCCTCAGCGGGGGTGAGGTGTATGTTGATGCAAGCAGCAGTGTGACAACGTAGCATTCCTAATGGCCACACAAGATTCATATTGCTCAGCAAAGAGCCCAGATGCTCAAAGTTCAGTCATCTGCCTGGCAGCCATGTTGTGGATCGCTTCATCTTTTGGGCACTGGATCTGAACTGATGACAAGTGTGTGACCGCATGAAAGTCAATATGCAGTATTGATTCCAAAAAAAGCAAGTCATGGGAGAGAAAAGCAAGTTTGTAAACCATGACCAAAAACACAAATGCTAATAAAATACTTTATATAAATGATTCCTGCACTGTAAAAAATCATTTTGTGTTTAACTTAAAAAAGTAAGTTGCCTGGTTACCTTAAAATTTTGAGTTCATTTAAATTAAAAATTTGAGTTAATACAATGAAGGCCATTGGTTTAACAGAAACTCAAAATATTATGTAATCTGAACCACATTAATTTTTTTTTTCATTAAAGTTTATATGACAAAATAAAAAATGTTGATACCAAATCATGAAAATATATATATATTTTTTTACAGTGTGATGATTATACAAGTGATTCCAAACAATGATGTCTGTTGAATCATTGGAAATGCAGTGTCAATAATTACGATGGCTACATTCAATTCATGTCGGAAGGCATTCTCTGACAGAATTCATAATTCATAATCCCTAAGATCACACAAAGAAATTGATGAAAATCTGCTGCCCTTTGACATGCCTCAGTAATCTCCTTAGATCCTTTTCATGTAATGACAGCTTTCCTACACAGCTGGGACGAGTCAATGGCAAGGCAGAAGCCTTTGAATTGTAGTTTTTGCAAATAGTTATATAAAACTAACAAATAGCCAAGCTTCCAAGCTGGCCTTTCTTAAACTTTGTAAGGCACATTAAGGACATAACTATACTTTATGCAAAAAAGGTGGTCATAACTGAGCATTTGGTCAATGCATGGTCCTTCTGCACACACAATCATTGATCTGACAATCAACAAACCTCCGTACTTAAAGTGGTGGTAGAGTTGAATTGTCTGTGCCAGTAAACCAGATGTGTTATTATTCGGGCAAATAGCTATAAATGTTTTCACTTAAACTAATTCTTCATATTGTCACGCCACCATGACAGTACTTTCTCTGAAAAAGAAAACGGTCTGTAAAAATGGACAATTTTTGCTCAGGGACTATAGCACCCCTTCACATAATTTTCCCCGATTAGCTCTTTGGACTGGAGAGAATGCAGGAGAAAGGGTAAGAGTGGATAGGAGTATTTTGGATTTCTGCCCGGAGTTAGCGCCCATTGCGCAGGGTGTTTATTAGGGCCCTGTAAAGGGAAAGCACCACTGAGCGCTCAGCAGAGCGGAGCACGGTTCAGCAGAGGTAAATAAGTGCCGCTCAAAATGTAAATCACGCGCTGCTGACACCTTTGTCCCACATGAAAGCTATTTATAGGAATGGTGAAAGAGAGTTACAGGGAAACAGTCAGGGATTGAGAAGCTTTTTTTTTTTTTTTTTCTCAATTTCCCAGAGATATCTGCATAAATGCAAAGCAAGAGTAAGGGATGGAATGAAATCTTACAGGGTGCACAGTAAAGCATTGGGTAGACATCAGTTCCCTCTTAATCCTTGAACGGGAACGCTGATAACCAATGGCTCCTTCAAAGAACGTAAGATAAGCATGCTGTTCGGATGATTGCTTTAGATGAGCTGAACCTGCAAATTCCAGCCAACACAATGGGTCTTGATAGTGTCTTCACCCTCTGCCTTTCACTCTCTGTAATCAGGGAGGTGTATGAGTGTGAGCAGACAAACAGAAAACAAAGCAGAGTCAGTGAGTAATACAGCTTAAATTCATCTTGATATGCAGAAAATGACCAGCAGCATTCACTTGCACTCAAACTCTCCCGTCATAAAGTGCAAGCCAAGACACGGCAGGTGTAGGTGAGTCACTGGATTAAGCAGCTCTCACGAACACCTGTCTGCAGTCTGGATGAATCAGGCCTTTTATCAGTCTAACTTTCTCAAGAGGCTCCAAAGAACAACTCAACCATCAGTCTTCCAAAGTTTTATCAAACTGACTCACCACTTAGTCTACAGAAACCAGAAGGATGGAGCGCTAAAGCTCATTATATGCTCCCGATACCATCCTGCCCTTCGGCATCACCTGAAGGTTTCGCCATGCTAAAAGACTCAAGAGTCGGAGCCTTATCTCTGGCTGATTGCTCTCTTTGTTTACACAAAGACACACCATTTGCTCAACTATGCAAGCGGACCACAAAAGAACAGCTTACTGTAATTTGTTTTGAAAACAGGTGGTAGCATGCTAACAGGTCACGGTTTCAAAAGCGGAAAGGCCATTTACGATAACCAGCAAATGTTGGCTCTTTAACGGGGGAATGAATATATTTGAAATCCCACAAATACAGTCTTTATAGTTTTTTTTTTTAAAGAAAACTTGGTGAAACTGAGCAACTAACTTTTATAGAAGAAAGCAGCACTGCACTGACTTGACCACAACCAGTCTGCAGTGTGTCTGCAACACAGTGGGGAGGAAGTTGTGTGGAGACAGGCGTGACCCACTTTCATACCTGGAGTACAGTAAGCAGTTTTGAGAAGCTGGCTCATTGGGCATTTCACTGAGAAAAGCAACATTAGCTAAATTAGCATCCCATTTTTCACAATGTACCTCTGTACTATTCTACACCATTAGTGTAGTGTATTCGTACTAGAGATGCACCGGTCGATCGGCCAGGGATCGGAATCGGCCAATTTTCCTCATGATCGGCCTGGACCGGTGATCGGCCGATCGGTCTCACTTCTTACAGATTCCGAGCCAATCCGTTTTGTTACCAGCGACACAGGCAATAACGTCAGCTGCGTGTTCTCGCTCTCTTCTCTCCGACGGTGAAGTGACACACACCCGCGCGGGCGCCTCCTCTCTCTCACTCGTCTCATTCGCTCCGGTTAAATAGTGCTTGCATTGCGGATCATTTTAGTCATTCCCACAGGTTTCACGCTCACACCAAAAGCGCGTGCACCACTGTCTCAAACAGAGACAGAATACATACAAAATTATGTCAAAATGCCCATCTTGGTGATTATTCAGATAAACACAGTCAGCTTTAGATCGTTAAACAGCTGAGAAAGAGGACGCATTTGTGTAATACTGGGTCCGTTCATAAACTCTTAAAGGGACAGCAGTCCAATATTCCTGCTGCTGTCTGTCATGTTAATCAAAGAACAAAACACAAAGAAAATCACTTTCTGCTCTTGACTGAATACGTGTTTGCAATTTTTGTATTTGTTCTTATTTTATTACTGACTTTTTACTTGTTTTTTTTAATGAAAATAAACCTGAGTTGAAGAAAAGTAGATTATAGTTCTTAGAAAGAAATATAATCGGCAAAAATCGGTATCGGCGGATCACATTAATAAAAAATTGGAAATTGGAATTGGCCAAGAAAATTGCAATCGGTGCATCTCTAATTTGTACTTAAAGGGTTAGTTCAGCCAAAAATGAAAATGATCCCATGATTTACTTTTAAAGACTTATTCACTGCCATTATAAAGCTTGGAAGAGCCAGGGTAATTTTTAAATATATCTCTGATTGTGTTCGTCTGAAAGAAGAAAGTCTTATACACCTAGGATGGCTTGAGGGTGAGTAAATCATGGGGTAATTTTCATTTTTGGGTGAACTATCCCTTTAAAAATTCAGCAAAGCACAGTACAAGCACCCTGATGTCCTCGTTCAACATTCAACAACTTGTTTTCTCGGTTTTACATTTTATGCTCTCAATGGTCACAGCTTTTCCTACATAGCTGAATGAGAGGGGCTAAATGTGCTAAAGCTACTGGCAACACATCACTTGCATTTGAAATTACACTCTTCAAAGTATGTTAGTCATATGACGCATTAATAAAATGAGCAATTTGAGGCACAATGACGGTTGTGTCAAGCAGAGTTCAAATTTTTTGCAAACACATAATGGTGTGATTCAGACAACTACCGATAGAGAATGTAGCTCATACACCTCCTAATACAGCAGGATAGTGCAGTCTAAAAGGAACCAAGTGCAACATTGTGACCTCTAACAACTCAATCTCTGTCAGTCCTTTTCTCCACACTTTAGATGAACAACAAGCTTGAAAGCAAAGTGGAACAAGGAAGCAAGCGTTTCTGACCCATCTAGGGGAAAAGCCATGGTGTTTGTAAGCATTAACAGCACAGAATGAGCTTCCTCATCAGATGTGTTACACACAGGAAGCTGTAAGCTTCCTTTTCCTTTTTGATGATACAAATGCAAAGATAGAACAGACAGCAGCAAAATAAGAACATAAGACAAGAGCAAGAAAAAAAGATACTTTGTCAACTAAGGACCAAATTACTGGATGTTGTTCGAAGTAGCACAGTAAAAGTAAAGTAGCACAGCTAAAGTGAAATTTGTAGTATACCATATAGCATAAATACAGACAAGAATGAACAGGGCAACAGGGCTTTCAGTCTCTGACGTAACAAGCTTTATGGTGCTCAGGATGTTCACTGATCATCTGGCTGTATCAGGGCTGTCTCAAATCCATTAAGCCTGAAAAGTGGAGTGAATACGTTTGTTCTTGCAATCACAAGCCCCAGAGCAAAGCGGACCAGATTAGGGCATCAGGCTTGCATTCCTTCAGCTCGGGGGAATCACATGTGGGGCGTCACAGCACTGCCATTCTGACCGGCTCTGTCTGGAAGATGAACTCGCAGCGATGAGGATGAGCCAACAAGGACGAGAGCAGGGATTCCTCTTTATACTATCCAGCTTGCGTTCTTTTTGTCTCTTGGTGTCTGTTCCAAAGGCCTACCGTCAACAATGAGAGCAGAGAGGATGTCATATGGACAAGAGCCTAGAAGATTATTTTTGACAATAGGAGGGATTTTTCTTACACTATCTACAACTGCTTCCTGTGCAGAGTGAGCACTGTATTCCAATATTTATGAAGATGCAGGTGGACTGAAAGTGCACTGAATGTTTCAGACTGCTTATTCTATCAAATCCCATTTATACCCAGAACTAAACCAAGAGTAAAAGTATGTACATATGTGGTTTGTTGTGCAATATAAATTAAATCAGACAGACGGCCACTGGTGCTTGTCTCTCCTTTAACCCCACTAACCTATGCAGGGTCACAGTCAGGTCACCGTTATGTGGGAACGTCCAGAAAGGCAGGAACCAGCCACCTGACTGTCACATTCCACACAGGAGAGGCAGAAGACAGAAAAACTGCTGGAAGGAGAGGAATGTTGAAGGGTCATTGGGGGCTGAGTAGGAAGTAGATTTACAAGGAAGAGGATTTTTTTTTTATTTTTTTTTTTATCAATTTCAGGTGAAATACAGAAGAACCATATTTACTGAACAACAATTACTATCTGTTCTCACTAAGAATCAAGTGATGTGACAGTCATCTTAACAGATTTCGACAGAATTTCATGCAAATACCTAGATTTCTCAATTTCATAAGGTAATAGTGATTAGTTCCTGCTTAAAATTGCTCATTATCAAACTGGTACTTTATTAAAATAAGTCCTAAGTTGCATAAAACCAACCAATCAGATTTAAGCTTTTCAGATTGTGAAAGTCTGTGTGCAAAATTCACAAACTGTGGCCATGCCATTTGAGACTAGGTGTACAGTCAGGGTCACCATGACTGAAATCAAGAGCGTCAACGGACAGTTGGGTGCAACTGAGATTGAGTCTCAGTTCTCGGTTTTCATTCCTGAAGCTCATGTGAGAGCTAAAATGTTCCCTCTGGCCAACTCAGCCCCACGTCATTACCCAAAACTGTCTGCCCCAGTTCTGACCACGGAGTGGAACGACAGCGGCAGATGAGGTGTTGTTATTTATAGCCTGTAAACGGGGGGGAAGAAAATTCTGGAATACACTAATGCTTTTTTTGTTTTTTTGTTTTTTTAGCACAGAGAAGTATTTTTGCAACCTGGTTTAGGGTCACAGAGAGGTTTCCAAAATGATGTGTACTACTGCACAGGATGAGCTAAGCTTGTTTCAACATCCTAAATGAAGTCAAACTCTGGCAGAAGAGGACGTCCTACTTTTGTACCCACAACAGGGGGTTTAACACCTTTGGAATGACGTAACGGACCCTGACAGCCCAATAAACACAATCTCTCGTTGATACAGCTCAGGCTACACCTCTAGCACTGCATTTACATAGGTGTGACAGTGCTAAAATATCCCTGACATTTAGCAGAAACAGCCTGCTGCAGCTCCAATTAAACAAGACACATTCCTCCGGATTGAGTGGAACGCGATTACATACCTGTACTGAGATTTGGAGTGAGGGGAAAAGCCGTTTCTGTAAATTCCACACTTTCTTGGGAAAATTAGCATGTTATGCACTCATATTGGTCTGATGAAAGAATAAACTCTGTTATAGGTCAGAGGCTGTCACATATCTTGGCTTGCTCTAGTTTTACATACAAAATTTTGATATGATCTGCACATGAAATCAGGCTATTCACTAAATAAGTCTGAGCTTTTAATTAACGAGAAAGAAGTCGAAAAGTAGACTTGGCCCAAAATGTACTTAAAATATGGGAATGCAAATGCTTTGAGCTAGGCAAGCTCAATATCACGCATTTGCATTTAAAACTTTGCTAAATGGTCTTTAGGATTTTTCGTTCACCAGCTCTTTGAAAGCCAAAAAATCTTGCATCCAGATTGGTATTGAGCTTTCAGCTTGGTTTTTAGTTGGGTGAGGCAGACAATACCAGAGAGAGAGTCCGCTTTCAATCGAATGCCCCCATCCTTTACGTTTTTTTTTTTTGTCCTCTTTTAAAGCTGACGTCCTGCCACAAGAATCCAGAGAATGCAAACACGAAACAGCCACTGAAATCTGGGAGGAGTTGTGGGTCCAACCAGCCCACTCTGCAAAAATCCACTACAAGAGCAGCCTCTAAGATGCTCATCATACAGAATACAAGGTTTACATGCTTCCAAATTTAGGATCTGCTACATCATTGGGTCCTTCTAAAAAATAAATTAAATTTATGAGTCTATGAAACAGTCAGAATCAATATTTGCAATGTATTTAATTAATAATCAGTATATCATGTACTTAATTTGATTAAAAGTTAATTGATTAGCACCCCTGTTAGAAATGTCTGCACTAACTGATGAAGCACAACTAACAACAAACGAGAACAATTGAGGTCAGTAGGTTGAAGGTAATAGAGGGAGAGACTTAACGGTAAAAGTGTGTGTGTTCTTAAAAGACTTATTGAATAAAATGAGGGGCAGTTAGGACAAGGTGAGCAGTGAAACGTGAGAAATTTACTGCCCTCCCATTGTGACCTTTAACATACTTATGCTACCTACAAAACCATAGGCACAGAGAGACCGTGATGATAAAGAAAGACTGTAAGAGATCAAACCTGATTTTCCTCATAAGCTAGAGTCTTGACACTTGAATTATAGTGTTCCTTATCACATGCTATAGATCAGGATCTCAAAGAGGAGATGAGCACAATGTCGCAGGAGTGGGTTCCAACAAGCCTCGGCAGGCAACAAAAACTCTGTAGACGGACCAACAGCTGTATGGAATTGCGCATTCTTTAGGAAGTAGTACAACCTGTTACCTGTGAAGTATTTACAGGGACCTGTGCTCTAAAGTACCATGTAGGCATATGCTAACTTTTAAATTAACCATTTGCTGAAACAAAGCAGCAAAAACAGGTCAAATGTAGTGGTACTGATGTCACAATCATTCATTCAACAGTGTAAAGAATGCACATTTTGGTGCGAGAAACTTAGACTAGCATTATAAGCGTAAAAATATGGACCCAGTGTCAAGTTATGACATGGAGGATGTGAGGGGAACTGACAGAGACTCAGTAGGGGAAATAGATTTATCATAAATAGTGAGAAGTGAAACTGCGACTAAAGACAGCCTCTTAAAGGAAAGATCTGTTAGAGTATGTGTTACATGCACATATTTTCTGCTTTGCATACACTTTTCTGTCATTGTGCAACTGTCGAGGCTAGAAAAAAAAAAAAAAAAAAAAAAAGACAGATTCACATTAAGTCGAGATAAAACACAGCGCAAGCGAAACCCAATGCCAATCAGATAGCATCTCACAATGGCAAAGCCCTCAGTATATTTCCACTTATGATGACATCTTTTTTTCCCTCCCAGCCCATGTAAGACACACAATGGATAAACACAGTTATGGTCAGTACTGTAAATGAGGAAGGAGATTAGCGCTTGCAAATTAAGGAAGCGCAGCTCCTGTCTTTGTCTTTCTCACTTCTTCGAAAAAAAAAAAAAAATGGATTTCAACAATGAAAAGGGAAACGGCTATGGCTGGGATCCATGGGATTGGATTTCTTCCTCAACTGTTCCCCTCACATCCTCTGCATTATTCACAGATGACGACACTCTCTCTGGGGCATGTCTCTTTTAAACCGGCTCAGCGTTAAGGCACCTCCCGCACAAATTCCTGCACTGTGATATCTCACAGTTAGCATATGCTGATAAGGCTGATGGCACGACAGCCGTACGGATTTAAATAGTTTAGGTTCAAAAGCCTAGTCAACAACTTGCATCTGGATCAGAGCATACATTTGTGAAGGGAGTCAGCATATGGACATAGGACCTTGTGTGAGCATATGTTTATACAACTAATTGCAAGTGGTTTCCATTTCTCACATCTGCTGGTAAAGCTCATGAAGAAAGGAGTGTGTGATGTGTGGAGAAGTGCATGCAAACCGGCTTACACACCATTAGGGCCTTAAATTACATTAGAACCACACACATCTTCACAAAAAAAAAAAAAAAAAAAAAATGACTGGGATTCAGAATGCTAAAGTGAAGATGAGTGAACAAGAAACAAAAAGAACAATATAGCTGCGAGCAGCAACTTTCTTTAAGGCCTTCAAGCACATGCGTAAAAAGTTATTATGTTTTATTTAGCATTTAGATTGTAACCATCTTGATCATAGATGGAAAGACCAGTTACAGTCAATACAAACAATTTTCCATAAGAAATATATGTTTTTTAAACGGTTATCGAGGTTAAGCCAAAAACCTAGGACTAGTTCACCAAAATTGGTTTTTAAAATAATCTCTATTATTTAATGAACAGTTCGATGGACAGAGGCGGTCCTAAAGGCTAAGTTGCTCAGAATGAGGAGTTCTACCATGTGGTACGAATGTCGAATGTACGAATCCTTTAGGCACATGAAAAACGCGTAGACGCCCCCCGGTGGTTGATTTCTTTCGAATTTCTCACAGGCCTCTAGGGCCGTGAGTCAAACAGGCCCAGCGAGTTTTGTTCTGATCGGCCTCCGTTAACCTTGTCTGATAGCTGCTTTAAACATAATTGGCCGATGGCGGACATGTTTTTTTGAGATGCGTCAATGACCACATAGACAATCATTGCCGGATGAAGATACTGCATAACAAATTTCAAGTCGGTCGGACTAACGGTGAAGTAGTTATAACCATTTTCCCCTTATAGGTTTCAGTGCTATGTGCTTGAACCTCTAAAAATGCGAGTGGTACTTTCTGTGTAAACGGCTGGGTTGTTGGGTTGTTGGGTGGTTGCTTACCGGCCCAAGTTAGAAGTCTATGTGATTTTTTCACTAATTTTATCATCTGCCAGGTGAAATTCTTAAAGGGAACCCCTAGTGTTAAGACTTGTGTGGCTTAATATAACGTAAATGATGTCTCTTACTGAAATATGTAGTAGAAAACCCATGAAAGATTTACGTTATTTAAAAAATCCATAACATATCTGGACAATGGGCGGCGCCATTTTGTTTGCATTCTATGTTGAAGACGTCAAATGGTTGCACTCTGTCAGCTATATTTATATATATATATATATATATATATATATATATATATATATATATATATATATATATATATATATATATATATATATATATGATGGATATAATATACGATGCCACATTGTGCAGCTTTTGGTTGTAATTTTCAGTCGATGAGCCACAAGATAAGTAATGCAAGTCTTTACTGCTTTACTAGCGATAAGAAGAGGAGAAAAGAATGGGAAGTTGTGAAGAATGTGGGCGAATAAAACTTCCTAAAGATCTGCGTCTTTGTTCTCTTCACTTAAGCCCTGGTGCCTTTGAGGCTTTTAGTAGACCACAGCTGAAAGAGCTTCCAGTTGCCGATAGATATAAGTGTATGCTTTAACCAAATGCCGCGCCTGTCGTGGAGACTGATGAAGGTAAGCCTATAACACATCTCGATTGAGACAGACTGCCTCAAAGCTGACGTGTGCCGTGATGCACGAGACATCTGTGATTGCATAAAACAGCAGCATCTTCTCAGCATGTTTAACTGTGTATATACATTCAGGTGACATATCAGACGATTTTTACACACCATACAACAGTAGTTTGAATAGCCACAGAGACATTGCACGTCTTCAATATTTTCATCCTCACTAATTTTGCACTCTGGCTCAAACTGAAAAGGCTGATCATGTTTTAAAAGGAACCCTGCGGATATTAAGACTTGTATGCGTTGCTAGATTACTGTTGCCCCAAAGTATACAGATAAAAAATAATCAAAGGCATCAGGGCTAAAGTGGAGAGAACATTACACCTGGTCAATTCATGTGTTTTCTCTGATCGGATAGCTATCTGATTTATAAAAATGATTGCATTTAAACTTGGCCACATAAATGTGTCTCCACAAAATATATCCTATCTTCAATTCCCGTGCTATATGCAGATTTCATGGAGTTCACGTCACTGAAAGCAACAAATATGAGCTTCATTTTATGGATCATCAGCTAATTTCAAAATTAAGACCGCAATCGGACAGAGCAAGGCAACAGCACTGGTAAGATCATTTAGTCTCATTACTTTTAATGAAGATGATTGTGTTATGAGCGCCTGCGACTTACTTTCAGTTTGATTTGCGGCAGTTTGCGCGTTGTCTTGCTGAATAGAAAATCAGCTGCTCATCTGCGGTGATGTGTGCTGCAGTAGCGCTGTCATATCTGGCTATAACATTATTTAACCTATAACATGCTCTAACACGTTTATTTTTTAGTATTTTTGGGAGGAGTTAAATTTACATATGTGGTTTCAACAACCATATGCATTCAGACCTGTTCAGTTTCGACTGGAATGCGTCCCAGACCACCTCCTGAAGTGGTTTGAGTAGGGCTGGGTATCGATTCAGATGTCCCAAATCAATTCGATTTCAATTCACAAGGTCTCAATTCGATTTGATTTCGATTCCCGATTCGATTTTATGATTCGATTCTCAATTTTTGATTAAATTAATCCAATAAATTTTCACATGCCCCACCGCAAAAAAAAAAAAAATTGAATAAAAGTTAGTTTTTGACCCATGTATACTTATGTTGTAATAAATAAGGTTATGACAACCAATATTTTAGATACCAGTGAAATTTAAAAATTCTTGATTCCATTTGAGACCACAGCTAAAGCTACTAATATAAAACTGTCATTAATAAAAAAGAACAAATAATTAAACTACAAGCAATAGCACAAATAAATAAATACAATAGAACAAAGACACAAATGAAATAATCAGTGCTTTTAAGGTTTTTCAGGTAGGTCTAACAAGAGTTTTCAGGTATAGAAATTGAATGAAGTAATCAAAAATAAATAACAGGTTAATCCTTATTAAAGTTACAAAAACGTTATTCAGTGAAGAGCAGGGAGTGATTTTCTCTTTTGTCTTTTGTAGTCTGATGAACATTAAAACAGACAGCTGCAGGAATATTCGGTTGCTGTTACTTTAAGACAGGGGTGGGGAACGTTGATCCTGGAGGGCCATTGTCCTGCAGAGTTTAGCTCCAACCCTGAGAAAAACACCCACCTGCCTGTAACTTTAGTAATCCTGAAGACCTTGATTAGCTTCAGGTGTGTTTAATTAGGGTTGGAGCTAAACTCTGCAGGACAATGGCCCTCCAGGATCAACGTTCCCCACTCCTGCTTTTGGACTATTGCACGGATACATGATACACGCGTTCTTTATTTACTGTAACTGACTATGTTTACTTATATACTAGCAAAGTGGGGCATTTTGATATAAATGTGTGAATTTGTCCGTTTAAGTGCAAGGAGAGGTGAAAGAGAATTAATTTTATTACTTGCACACTGTCTGAGGCGTGCAGCTCTGAGTTCTTCGGGTGTGTGCGCTGCGCACACAAAACTTCTCACACAGCACGCGCAAGTTCTCTTTCACTTGAATGCTTAAATTGGCGAGGCTTGAAAACGTGTGCAAATTATAGACTTTCGTGATCATGCAGCGCTGGCCCGATTGAGACACTTACAGTTCCTTCAACGGTCCGGAATGTCTTTTAAGCTGAAGTGCGCGCATGTATCCGCTATGTTTAACAGTAGCACTAAATCCCAGCACCAGTGACACCATCCCCGGCCCGCTGTAACATAACGCAAAGTAAATAAGAGGATGACATCTAGTGGAGAAGACTAGTAATAAGATTAACATCAATCAGATAATATGTTCAGTGTTTGCGGAAATAAATACGGGAAAAATCGATTCTTGGCTTTTGAGAATTGATATCGAATCGACCAAATTTATTAAAAACGACAAATCTAAAAATTTCGAATCAAAACTTTTTTTTGCCCAGCCCTAGGTTTGAGTGATCAGATTTATGAGTGATCGAATGCGTTTCGGGGGGCATTTAGTCTTTTTACGATCAGACAGCTATCTGATCAGAGAAAACGCATGAAGTGACCAAGTGTAAACAGGCCCAAAGACACAGTTCTTTAGGAAGTTTTATTCGCCCACATTCTTCACAACTTCCCATTCTTTTCTCCTCTTCTTATCGCTAGTAAAGCAGTAAAGACTTGTGGCTCATCGACTGAAAATTACAACCATAAGCTGCAAAATGTGGCATCGCATATTATATTCCGAGTTGTGTCGCGGTAAAAATCGCCATATAATGTAAGTAGCTGGCAGAGTGCAACCATTTGACGTCATCGACATAGAACGCAAACAAAATGGTGCCGCCCATTGTCCAGATATGTTATGGATTTTTTAAATAATGTAAATCTTTCATGGGTTTTCTACTACATATTTCAGTAAGAGACATCATTTACGTTACATTAAGCCATACAAGTCTTAACACCAGGGGTTCCCTTTAAGCCTAATCGCTTCGATAACACCACACCTTTCTTCAACAGGCATACAATTTGAGGTATCATTAATGTTTGCAGCACAAACTGTGCATGACAGTTATATGGCAATGTTTAATACTGAGGGACAGGGGTTTGTTATATAAGCATGAGTAATACTAAATGATGCTTCTTAAGTGTAGATTACCATCACATCTAAGATGCTATAACTGCATCCTGCTTTGTTTCACTCTGTTAACATGTGACATTTTGGGAAAACATTTGGCAGAGAGATAAATGTGAATGATGTGAAAAAGACAAGAGGGGGACTAAATTCTTCACAGCACATTTAGCTCTTGCTCGCCCTTTCATGTCTTTACTATTATAATTCAGCTGAATAGAAAAACAAAAGTGTAAAGGGATGCCTCTGCTCCCATTAAAAGAGCCCTTGCTTACATCTCCCTGAAGAATGAATTGACTTGTCGGGGGGATGTCGGTCTTTGTCATCCTACTAGCTCATCTATGATTCAACACATACCAAGCCTATGAGGAAAGGAGAAACACATCATCCCATTTTTGAATCCAATAAAAATATTCAGAGTGATAGGGATTTACTGATGCATGCTGGGCCACTATTCAAACAACTGATACCACAATAGTGTAACAAAATGACTACTAAATATGTAATAATTGCATCTTAATGGAAGAACTGGAGAACATTAGAACTTCAGACAAATTGGAGGAAACGTTTGAGTCAATCCATGGAAAGAAACTGATTCCCAAGTGATCCCAAATGGGAGGGAAAAAAATTTGCTCTGCAAATGAATCAGCTTTAGGGGGAATGCAGTTTAGATAGCCCATTAACAAACCTGACGAGATAATCTTCTTTCCTATTATACATCC
Organism: Elopichthys bambusa; assembly: GCA_037101425.1. Lineage (NCBI taxonomy): Eukaryota > Metazoa > Chordata > Actinopteri > Cypriniformes > Xenocyprididae > Elopichthys > Elopichthys bambusa. The sequence goes on along the minus strand of CM074454.1, from coordinate 4,667,810 downwards.
CGGAAAAGTCTCTTTTACTGATGTCCAGTAAGACTTCAAACACTTTACAACTACAAAATCGTCCTGAAAATGAAGGAGAGAAAGCAAAAGAGAGAGCGGTGGCGGACACAAAGCAACCCTCCCTGATGTCCTTGCATTGCTCACCCCCTCTTCTCCTTGCTTGCTTGCTTGTCTTCCTTCGCCCTTCTTTTGTCAAAGCACTCTGGTGGTTTCCAGTGGCCAGAACTCTGCTCCTGCAAGCCCTCTGACCCTTAAATTACTTGCTTAAGTTGCTCTAAAGGCCTTGATCCATCTATAAACACAGTGCACATCCCCCCTTTTAGCAAGTGTCCACACCTCATAATGCTACTTTGCTTTCACCAAAGCACATCGGTTCAATCCCCTCATCCCGGCAGTGCTGACATGACGTCATTGGCACCGTCCGCTCTTACATTACACAGTCTTCCAGCCCACCACACAGCATATTTTGTACACTTTCATCCGTATATGCTCTGACATATAACAGTTTAAATCTGAGTGCTTAGGAATTAGAATTAGTACTAATACAGCCTAAAATATCAGTATAACTGTTGTGTGTATAACTGTTCAGTTTGTGCGGAAGGATCTTTACCAGGCAACTAACAACAATCCATCTTTATCTGTATGCAGTTAGACTTGGTCCACGATAGGTCCATACTGAGTAGAAACCAGATACTGGGACAAACAGAGAAGGTCTTGTGATATTCAGAGGAAACACTCAAGCATGTATGTAATGAGATACAACTGAGTTTCAAAGACCTAATATGTCATATTTAGATGTCAAGGTGTTATTAAAAAAAAAGCAACTCTGGCCTAATGTAACTCAACTCTGGTTTGACACTAAAATAGCTCTGTCAAATAAGTAACAGGCTAATCAATGCAAATATAGATTTGAACACAGATGTGAGCGCTTGACCAACACACTGACTGGGTGAACATACTTAACTTGAGATCTAGCGTTTGGAAGTAACAAATCTCAGTGTTCAAGGTGTCTATGCCATTAAATCAGACTGTCGTTAGCTAACTTGCTCAGCAATAGTGTTGCTCTGCCATGACAGTAGTCAATAAAAAATATGCTAACACTGTGGTTTTTAACAAGGGGGCAACAGGATGACTTAAAATTATTTAAATAATTATTATATAATTATTAATATAATTAAAAAAAAATATTTGTATTAATATTATAACTAGGGATGTCCCAAGCCGATCTCAAGGATCAGTATCAAGGCCAATTAAGCATTTTTAACTGATCTGTATCGGCTATCTTAAGCCTGATCCTTTATTTTACGCAGATGTCGTGCAGTAGGTGGCAGTATGCACCTTCAAATGGATGTTGCAACCGCCATTAAAAGGAACAGAAGTCGTTCAAATGTGCGTACATGATGCGCGAGACATCTGTTCTAGTGCATCACACACATCACACAAGCTTCTGTAATTAGCATGTTTGCGCACTTTTGTAACGAATCACTCGAAAGCAATTTATTTACTGTTTATTTTATCTGCCGAGACTGGCATCCTGACACCACAAGCTTCATGCTATCTAACCTTATCTCCACTTTTTCTTCTTTTTATTGCAATTATTCTGTTTATTGTACATATAAAATACAAGAAGTTTATATCAGTAGTCCCATATTCCTAATTGTGACCACACAGTCTGTTTACAATGTAACATGTAGGCTACAATGTAATATGTTTATATTACATTATATTATACAATAATATCTACCAATGTGTTTATACAATTATACAGTTACTGTAGTAATTGTTATATTGGAAGAGTTTCCCCTGAGAAATATATTAGTTTCTTTTAATATTATATTATATATGGAGTGGTTCGCTGCGTAAATTCTATAGTGCCCCTGGTGGCAGTGCTGAAAATGCAACATGTAGATGCAATTGACCCTTCGCAAAGACCCGCCCCCCTTAGTTACTGTTGTTTGTCCGACAAGCCATGGCGCCATCACGCCACACAGACTGAAAAATACATTGCGGAGCAAAGAGGACACTGACAACACATTGACAGACAAGACAGAGCAGGTTACTTATGATATTAAACAAAGTCTTCACTTTCAAACTGTGTAATTTTTTAAGAAAATCGAACAATAAAAACTTTAATGTGTTGTGACAGATTGCTGTAGCGCCTCAGCTCAAGCAGCTCACGAACCGATCATCTCTTCCTTTATAGCATCAAATAAACATGAATGTACATGAGAAGGAATGTTGTTTCAAATGCGGAAAGATGTCAGTACACACCATTTTTCAAGTTCAAGTCCACCGAGGTTAATCTTCTAACTCCTGACTGCTTTGTTGGACAAAATGGCGGATTCGGTGTTATGATTGGTTATATCGCTTGTCAATCAAACTCCCGGCCAAGGTCAATTCATTATAAATTTGCAGTTTGACACATTTTTTAATGCAACAATAAATAATATGAAATCAAGATAGCATCTACATTCAAGAAAAAATGTGAATGCAAACACTTCTAAATTTCCAAGCTTGACTTTATCAAAGGAATTCATAATGCAACACAAGCATGCTTTACATTCTCGGCAATGCTTCAAGGGACTACAGGATTTCTAAGAATTAAAAAGAATTGTTCTTTTTTCATTTCAAGTCAACTACTGTCATGATGGAGTTTGAAGAGAACTTTGCTGAGCCAGTTGGTTAACATGTCTATCTGAATCACAACAGAACAGACATTTAAGCACTAAGAACATTTATTAAGCATGTACAAAAAGACCACGCGTCATAGAACACAATATGTTTATGGGCCTAACCTGCAACTTCACCAAAGTTTTTCCTTCACCCACATCCTGTAAGGGCACCATAAGAACCATGACCACAAAACTGCACAAACAAGTTACACCAACATGATTTCCTGTTGTAAGTTTGGCACTCAAATCTTTCACTCTTGAGTGATCTTTCACAAAAGCACTTTTAAGCCTTTGGTCAACCACAAAAGAAAATAAATAAAGTTCACATCAAACAACATGAAGGTGGATAGTTTCTTACCTGAAGTTCACACCACGCAACCTCCACCGTTGTCTCCGTGTCCAAGCCCTTGTAGACAGTTTTGAACGAGCCACGTCCAATCTCGATATCAAATTTGAGGAAACGGCCATCGGGTGAGGTCCCCACAGCTTTGGTCTCCACTTCTTCGATGTCATCCTGAACCTTTTTCTCAGCCTCCCTCTGCTCAGCTTCAGCACGGGCCTTCGCCACCCCTTTCTCTTCCTCCTCACGTTTGTCTGCTACTCCGCTCTCCTGCTCCTTGTCACCCACGTCGCTGGGCTCCATCTCCACCGTCCCAAGGGTCTCGGCCTGCCTCGCACCCACATCCTGCACAGATGGGCTCTGTTCCTCCACAATCCCATCAACCCCAGCAACTCTTCCGTCGTCTGCATGTTCTTCCACTACTACCCCCGAAACACCCGATTGGGTGTCAATGGTTACATCAGGGACCAAACCCAGCACCACAGGCACGACAAACTGCTCGCAGTCTGGAGGCGAGGTGAGGATGCAGGCTTTGCTGGGCAAGTCGAGGGCTGTGGCATTGGAGTCACAGATGACGCTACGCCTAAAAAATCTGTGCTCAGCCGTCTTCAGATCTTTATCCATGGTGTGGCGTCGCTTTCTGACCTCCGTGTCTAGCTTCTCACCCACCAGTGAGTCCGAACCGGAGCCGTTCACATTTTTTGGAGGTGGAGGGGCCAAGAAGGTCACCACCTTGTTAGGATTTTCTGAAGACATCTCTCCAGGAAAAAAAAAAAAATTCTTAAATGTATAAATAAATTATTATGAAAAAACTCAAATGTAAACCTTGACCTTTTGCAAAAATTTCCTGTTCCTGCTTTGACTGTCTGTGGCACAAAAAGAAAAAAGAAAAATCTCACGTGAACCACAGAGTTTGCAGGAAGTCCCCCTCCGTGGGGTATTCCTTACTAACAGTTACTCTTACAGTGTAAGGGGCCAGAGCCCAAGAGAGGAGGTGTTCTTTTATAAACGTAAAAGAACAAGACACAGTCACTGAGAGGCAAGCACTGATGGTGACAGACAAAAACTGTCAAATCAACTTCATCCATCCTGCAGTGACCCAGAGACAGCCGTCATTGAGCATAAGGGACCGCAAGAGGGAAAAGGGCAAGAGCCTTGATGTTCTTCAAATTGCAGGAAACCTGGCTTCAAAACCAAAAACCAGGTCCAGATTTACTGCAAGAGACATACAAAGAACAAATTACACATCAATTATTATTTTTTTTACTGGTTTAAAAGCATTTAAAGCTATTATCCAATCTAATAAGCATTTTGATATTATAATTATAGCATCATTAAAGACGGACACATAAATCAAATGATAATTTAAATGAACAAATAAACTTAGAAATAGTAAATATTAGCAACTAAAGACACCTTTTTTTTTACTAAACTTTACGTATAATGTTTAAAGCAGCTACAAAATATGACATTAAATGCAAACGTATTTTTTCGGTCTTGGTGTATATCAGAAGGCTTTTGCTAACTCGGCCTTATTCTCGATACCGAGTCAGACAGGTTTTAGTTTCAATCGTACAAGTATAAAATAATAATAAAAATGTTGTGCCTCAAAATATCAACAAAACAAAACCATGTGACGGTAGATTAATACGTCTACTGCGCACGCGGGGGTCTCGAGACGGGTCGCCCTGGTTACGTTGGGTGGCCAGCTGAGATTTGGGGGATTTTTGTAATTCTCCAGCAAAGACAAGCACAAAACTCAAACCAGTTCTGGCGTATTTAACATTTGTGGTGGATGTACATGATTAAAAGTTGTTTAAAATACGTCTTTTAAAAGTTGTCAAGTAACGGCGACGGTTGGTTCTTCAGGTCTCGAGCTCGCTCTTAAAATAATGCCGCGCGCGTTTAATAGCGTTTATCGAACAGGAAACGAGCATAAAATACGATAACATAACAGCCTATAATATACAGTGGGTTTTTAATACGGGATGCCTGTCAGTTCATAATAAACAAGCTTAGGTTTATAACCAGGTATATAACATTTCTGCTGCAATGAAAAAATAGGAGGCTGGCCAGCGATTACCTTTCGTATCGTCATATCCATTCCCATCTGATGTAGACAAAGCAACAGCTGCAGTTGGCCGAGCGAATAATTTAAGAGCGGTAATAGCCAAATAGTTATAATAAAGACAAAAAGGCTATGAAACCAAATGGTCTGAAAATATAAATTCCATAGATTTTGGCACAGCTACGCGTTCATCGTGCTGTTTGCTCTACAGGCCAAGTTCAACACGGGGCTGTTGAATCCGACGCGATGCAATGATTCTAATGAAATGGGTATCCAGCGTAATGATGTATCCCGTGATAAAACATGATGACAAATCACAAACAGAGTCCGGTTCCGGTAGACTGCACGCGGATCCGCTGCAAACCACCGATTTTCTTCCTTTCACGTGAACAATGCAACAACATCCACTGCGGGTTGCGTTCGCTGCTGTCGAGCCGGTTGAATCGCTATCCTTATGCAGCAGTCGACAAATGACAACTGGTAATCTCCATATGCAGTATTAGTTGTTCTCTGTAACTGCTGCTCTTGGTTCGGGTGGTGTTATTAGGACTCCAGTCTGTCACGTTGATTTTAGCTCCGAGGCTGCTGCTGTCTACCCTCCCACTGAATACTGACAGCAGAAACACCAGCCGACAGTGTCTTAGAAAGGCCTGAAGAGGTCGCTGTTTCCTCTCTGAGTCTCTTTACAAGTATGGGAAATTGCAGTGCAAAATCAGGTCCTCAGTACTGTAGCAGGTAAAAATGAATGCTATTTTCCTCAAGTACACCATTGTTTGTTAAGCTACCTCTTATTTTGTCCCAAAATTCTCAATGTCAGTACATCCTAACATGGTGAAAGTGTTTTTGGACAGGCGGTGCTCTGTAATGCATGTCAGTTGCACACTCTCTTATCTAAGTGCTTATTAAGAGCTTGCTTCAAGTTGGACCACAGCACAGATGCCAATATATCTCACTTGCCCTGGCAAGGAATTCTGTCTCTCTTGCCATGCTACTAATTAAAGGTGGATCCGTGAGTAATCAGCCATTAAACTTAAACTTCTGGCATATGTGTCTTTATTGTATAAATGAAGAGAGTTTTCAAATTCCAGCAAGTTCCATGCAGCAAAAATGCTATCACAGATGATGGATATTAAATAAATGAAACTGTTAACAGTTCTTCAGAAAAGCATGCAGATCTTTTAAAAGGTATTAGAAAATTATAAGTAAGTGTCAAAAATATAAGCAAAGACCAAAATAATATTTACTGTAAGTGCTAAATGCTTAAATAGAAAAAATAAGGAAGCATATGGTAAGCAATGTTTCTGTGGTCATGTTGCTACAAATAAATTATGCATTTTGCATGCACATATTAGGCATCTCCTCAGTTTGTGTTATATTTTATATATATAATATATATATATATTTTTTCTTTTCTTTTTTTTTTGTGCAAAATATCACACATTCAATTTTATGTTTAAATTTTATGTCCCCAGAATGTGTCTGTGAAGTTTCAGCTCAAAATACCCCACAGATCATTTGATATAGCTTGAGCAAAAACACGCCGCTTTTGTGTGTGTCCCTTTAAATGCAAATGAGCTGCTTCTCCTGGCCCCCTTTCCAGAAGAGGGCGGAGCTTTAACAGCTCGCGCTTTGGTTGCTCAATAACAACAAAGTTGGAGAATCTCACGCAGCCAAAATGAGGATTGTCAGTAACGGTGTTCAGCATTACATTGTTCAAACCGGAGTCAGACACTGATGGAGAGACTCAGGAAAAAGTTACAACTTTTAGAACGCATCTGGACGTTTCTGAATGGTTAGTGGATAAATTTATGTAGTTGCTGGAGTTGATTCAACTCATCGACTAGCATGCGACATTATGTTAATCTTTTGTGCAAATCCAGCGTTGAATTAACCCTCGTTTGTGAAGCAGTTCGCCATAAAATGACGGCTTGGTAACAACACTCTACTACAACAACTCTTCCTCTTCTCTAAAGCAGCCCAACATGGCCTCACCCCCTTTGTTGCATGTTCCTGGGGGCAGAGTTTACGTAAATTTTGGGGTTTGTGATGTCACCAACCCAGGAAGAAGCTCGTTGTAGTCCCTACCAGCCATCCTTAAACAGTGAATTCTTTAAAAGAAAATATCTCCCTTTGCATTGAACTTTAGCGTTAACTTTGCAGATGTTGTTTATGCTCAAACAGCAACTTTAACTAAAGTTAAAAAGTGAAACCATAATCAACCACCCCTAATAAAATATTAATACTACTGTAGGAAATGGCAAATACAAGTGTAAATTACACTGAAGTGTAAATTAACATTACTGTTTTCAAATGTATTTTTTACATGTGAGGCCTAGACACTGTTTTCTCAGAGACTATTTATGTGAAGCCCCTTACAACATTTGTTTTTCTTTTTTGCATTCCAGATGGCACAGTCGAGTCGAGTAGGATCTTTGCTAACATCACAGATTCTCTATGGAGGCCATACTGCTACATAAAACCACCTGTGGGGTCCACCGAGGCAACACAAGCATGTGCAGGATGTGCATAATCAAGTAAGACAGTAAGGTGTCGAGATCACAGTATGCGTCTTTAAATGCACCACGAGAGGTTGTTTGTTGTCAGTTCTGTTGACATACAGGTCAATTAAGAGCATGTGGAAATTTAAAACTGGTATTAATATAAAAAAAGACTGCATTAGCATACATCAACAAACCTTTCATTATTTGACTAATTAATTATTGCAAACAAAATGTGTTAAATGTGCATTATCTTTCTTCGTAGATTTAAATGATTTTGACGATTTCTCTAAATGGATTGGGGGAAAAACAAAAGTAAGAACTGAGGAAGAGCATGTATACATATGTTGTGTTGCATGTAATGTAGTGTCAGTACATCAGTTCATCCACTTGGCGGTGGTAATGAGTGAATGAGAAAAACAGGCCATTCTTAGCACCCAACATACGTTGCATTTGATTATTCGTTATGATAACTATAATTTGTATATTTTTTTACATTATGCAGGGTGCCCTCACTGTCCATTACTGGGGTATTGTGTTTAGACTGATCCTTAAGATTACTGCAACACTCCGGAAGGTAAATGTTTACTCTGAGACTCAAACAATGCATAATCTAAATTAGTGTAAGCAGGGTTATCTTAAAGTCACCATGTCAAATGCCTGCTGGAAAGTTTAACATTCCATTGTAAAGAGACACTGGATGTCTGTACATGCTAATCTTTCAGCACACTTGTATGAAAAGTCAGGTGACTTATAAATATTTCAGATCATGCAAACTGAAGAAAAAATAGCTCAACATTTTTTTTTTCAACTGTTCATATTGTGTGCAAAAATGCTCTTTTTAACTGAGCTCAGAAAAAAAAATCTTAATGCTATTCAGATTAGTTTTTTCAGTAATCTTAATAGTATTGTATGCATTGTATAATAAGACAAATGACCATGGGAATCTGACATAAAGCTCAGAACGAGTGGCCACATTCCACTTTAGAACACTCTATAGGTATCAGAGTGAGGTGATGACAGATAGTCTGGCAGAAATCTGTGTTTTTCTTCCTACTGCTAAAGCAAGTCCTGTCTGATGGTATAGAGTGGAGGGTACACAATGTACAGAGTTCAGCGGATGGGAGGAGCCTATTGTTTTTACATACTGTACAGGAAAACAAACTCACTTTAATGTACTGAATTTGGTCATCACACTGTTAACAGTACTTCTCAGGAGAGTTTTGTCTCTGCTGAAACTTTTAAAGGTTTTTTTTTTCATTAGTGTACACTACCACTCAAAAGTTTGGGGTCAGATTTTTGCTTTAAAAGTAATAAATACTTTTATATATACTTTTTATATATAAGGATTTCTGTTTCAAATAAATGCTGTTCTTTTGAACATTCTATTTATCAAAGAAATCTGATAAAATGATAATGTTTGCCACAAAAATATTAAGTAATGTTTTTGAACACCATATCAGCATTAGAATGATTTCTGAAGGATTATGTGACACTGAAAACTGGAGTAATGATGCTGAACAATTTTGCTTTGCCATCACAGGAATAAATTACATTTTAAAATACATTAAAAGGGACCTATAATGCCCCTTTCACAAGATGTAGTATAAGTCTCTGGTGTCCCCAGCATGTGTCTGTGAAGTTTCAGCTCAAAATACCCCACAGATCATTTATTATAGCTTGAGCAGAAACACGTCACTTTTGTGTGTGTCCCTTTAAATGCAAATGAGCTGCTGCTCCCGGCCCCCTTTCCAAAAGAGGGTGGAGCTTTAACAGCTCACGCTTTGGTTGCTCAACAAGGCTCAACAACAACAAAGCTGGAGAATCTCACGCAGCCAAAATGACGAATGTCAGTAACGGTGTTCAGCCTTAACACCCCCTGTGTTACGTGTTCCCGGGGGCAGGGTTTATGTAAATTTTAGGGTTAGTGATGTCACTAACCAGGGAAGAAGATTGTCGTAGTCACTACCAGCCGTTTGTTGTAGTCCTTAAAAACCGATTTCTGTAAAAGAAAATATCTCCCTTTGCATTGAACTTTAAGCGTCGTAACTTTGCAGATGTTGTTTATTCTCAAACAGCAACATTACACACTAAATAAAAAAGTTAGTGTGTTAGTTAGTTAAAAAAGTGAAATCATAATCAACCACCCCTTTGAAAATTTTGAATTGCAATTATATTTCATAATATTGCTGTATTTTTGAAAAAATAAATGCAGCCTTGGTGAGCACAAGAGACTTAAAATATCTTACCAACTCCAAACTTTTTAACAGTACTGTTTAATGTATGCACAGCACATTAGCTCACACACAGTGCATTGACCACTTGGCCTAAAAGTTAATTTTAATTCAGTCTATTTTAGGTCTCAATGTGGTCATCTTCTCTGGCTCAGTGTTTGAGGTTACATGCAGACATGTGTTGGGCACTAGCGGAGCACAAAGGACCACAAATGCCACGTGTCCACCACTATTGCAGCTGCAATGGCACTCAGCCCATGGACTGTGTCAGTGTCTATAGTTGCTAATGCCTCATTGTGTATTTTAGAAGAGTAACGAGTGAGTGACCAGCACGAGCTGTCACTGTGGGAGTGAACAGGCTGCTGTTTAGTTCTCTACAGCTGAAGCTCTGGATGATGGCACTGTTGAGTGAACCTTCAATTTGGAGGGCAAAAATGTCTCAGCATCAATCTATCACCTTTTCACGAGTCATTCTCTCTCTTTGGCTCCTCCTCGGTCTTGTTTTTTCTTAGTGAGGCCCAGAACCCTTAGCAAACACGGCATGTTTAACATACCTGCATGGTGGCGCTGCAGTTGAAAGGACTCTCTGTCAACCCTTACCCTTAATGAAGGCTGCTCTTCAGCTCTTTACCTTTTAGAAGTATCTGCTTCGTTTGATGCCTTTAGCTGATCCTCTCTGTGTCTGTAATTACAGCAATTATTATTCTCCCTTGTGACTTTGTGAGTCAAATCACTATTGTGACTGCATAATGGGACGTTATGTGCCTCGCTCGGATAATTGCTAACAAGAAAACAAGCAGGTCACTGTCATCTTGGATGAAAATATCCATTTCATGGTTTAATACCGGACACACTTTATCCAAATGCTTGCTGTTATCTAATATGTCGGAGCATCCCAAGGCCACATTGTTAGAAGAAAGTGTCTCGTAACACCACTGAGTAATGTGTAACAAACTGCTGTGGTGTGCTGGGTTTTGTATGATATGGCTTGAAATACAATATGCGTAATATTGTGTTAGTTTATTCACACAATATGTGGCTACACCTAAAAGTCTGCTGCATTACGACACCGGTGGTCAAAATATATGGAATCTTATTTCCACCACTGAATAAAGAATAAAAAAAGGTAATTGCGACTTTTTATCTCACAATTCTGACTTTTTTTCTCGCAATTGCGTTTACATCTCACAGTTCTGACTCGCAATTGCAAGCAAATAAAGTCAGAATTGTATGGAAGCCCATTTCTGCCACATAAGAAAAAATTAAAAGTCTAAATTATGATTTACTAAATCGAAATTATGACTTACTAAATCAAATTATAACTTTAAAACTCATACTTATGAGAAAAAAGTCAAAATTATGACATACCAAGTCGAAATTTTGACATACTATGCCGAAGTCATACTTATGAGTGATAATATTTTGAGAATAAAATTGTAGTATTACAAGAATTCGTAGCAATTCGAGATTAAAGTCAAGATTAAAATTTATTCTCGTAATTTTGGCTTTATTCTCAAAACATTATGAGTTTATTCTCGTAATTTTGACTTTATTCTCATTACAAGTTTATTCTCGTAATTTTGACTTTATTCTCATTACAAGTTTATTCTCGTAATTTTGGCTTTATTCTCAAAACATTACAAGTTTATCCTCGTAATTTTGACTTTATTCTCATTACAAGTTTATTCTCGTAATTTTGGCTTTGTTCTCAAAACATTATGAGTTTATTCTCGTAATTTTGACTTTATTCTCATTACAAGTTTATTCTCGTAATTTTGGCTTTATTCTCAAAACATTACAAGTTTATTCTCGTAATTTTGACTTTATTCTCATTACAAGTTTATTCTCGTAATTTTGGCTTTATTCTCAAAACATTACAAGTTTATTCTCGTAATTTTGAAAAAAAAAAAAAAAAAAACTATCCCTTTAATCGAACACCAACCATTATGTAAATCTTATTTCTTTCTAACTTAATTGCCTTTTGAACGTTTAGATATGTGCCCAAGTCACTGTTTCTAAACAACACTAACAATATAGCTAGATCTAAATCCAGAGGATATTGTCATATCGTCCAGCCTTAAAATTCTGCTCTGGTAAAGCATTATAAGCATAACATTATGACTTTCTGTAAAGCTGCATTGAAACAACATGCATTGTGAAAACACTTTACAAATGAATTTAACTTAATTTGACTATTTTAAATATCTTTAAATAAGAGTAGTTTACTTTTTTTATGGTGTAAATGTTTCTTTTTCTGCTTCATCTTATCACTGAGGAAGGAGTGGATGAAGAAAGCTTTATGCTATTGGATGAAGCTAGCATTGCTGCTTTAATTCCAAGAATTGAGGTGCCTCCCAATTCGCATACTTATGCACTATTCTATTACGTTTTTAAGTACAAATAGTGCGAGTAGTGCGTTCACACAGAAAATTCCAAAAAGAAAAAGTGCACTTTAAATACCCGGATGATGCACTAAATGAACGGAAAAAGCAAAGTGTGGAATGTTGGACAATTCGTGCACTCAACTGTCGCAGCTTTAATTACGTAGCGGAGGGGCTGGGGGTATCAGACTCCGTTGTTAAATGACAAAATTACCTTATACAATTCACACACTACATGGATGAGTACATACTGCATAAGTACATAGTGTATAAGTGCATAGTGTATAGTGTGTCATTTGGGACGCAACTTAAATTCAAAGGGTTAAATTCAAGAAATTTCATTCAGGACTTTTGGGAGTAAGTTTGCACTAGCTAAACAATGATTACATTTTTGATCACTTGTTTGTTAACATGTTTCAAGTGCAGTCAGGAAATTTCAGGGGAAACAAAACAACTTTTTGCACATCTAAATTATAAGAGACACATATTAAAAGAACATATTTGTCAAACAGTATCATCCACAACAGATACAGATTTGCACAACCAACATATTCCAACACAGTCACCATCAGAAAACATGACAATATTGACAACACTTACAGATGACTCAGATGAAGAAACCAAGGATTGGGATGATTTAGTAGAGGAAGATATAACATACAGAAGGGCATGCTTCCTTGCAAAGCTTAAAGCCCAATCGAATCAAACCTATTCTGCAATGAATTACATGGTCAAGCAAACATCCTCTTTGATCACTGATATTGTAGGTAACTTGCAGACTAAGACAATGGTTCTGCTGCTTGGTCACTCAGATCACCCTGATGTCAGTACCTTAAAGTATCACTTTAACAGAGCGGCTGAACTGTTAATGAACTTGGATTCTGACTATAAAACAGATGAAGTATTTTTCTGAAACAGGGTTTTTCATTAAGCCAGAGACTAAGCAATTTCTAGGCACTTCATATGTCCAGCATTTGGGTGCACTGACTGGCAGCGTGAGGCAGGTAGCAGACCAGGACACTTTTCAATATGTTCCTTTACAGCATGTCCTTAAAAAAATACTAGAAAGTCCAGGTACCATTGAAAAAATTCTCTCTCAGAAGCAAAATAAAGATGGTGCCCTCATTGATTACATTGAGGGTGAGCAGTACAAAATCAGCCACCTGTTTTACAAAGAAATCTCTGTTCCGCTCACGCTGTATAATGATGATTGTGAAATTGTAAATCTCGTTGGTTCCAAGACTTCAATCCACAAACACTGACACTGACAAATGGTAGGACATCCATTTAGAATCATATACAGTATACCACATGTTAACTATAGTGCTCTAAATTGCTTTATTCTGATTGGTTCTTAGCTGATGAATTTTCAGTAACTGCACAGGTAGTTCTGTCTGTTACCAACATTACAGTAACATATCACTTAGCCACGTATTTCAGCCTTACAGCCTGCCACAGGAACTGACCATTATTTGAAATAATGTCTAAATATTTATGGACAGCACACTCTTTCTAGCATATTATAGAATCAATAAAATGGTACATTCCTTCAGGAATACTGTATAGGCCCAGCCCAAAATATTGACTTATTGAACAAGAAAAAAGTAGGGTGGAACTTGATCTTATCCATTGTTTTTTGAAAACTGTAAGCTTAACTTTTTTCTGACTTGTGTTCTCTCTCTGAACTTGTTTAAGACGTCCGTGGTGAAATCACCTTTAAAACCCTTCCTGCTGTCTTGCCATCATCACCATACCGCACAATTGGGAAAATGGTGCATCCAACATATGCTGAAATGAAGGGCAGCTTCATTGACGTTCAGCCTGTAAGTAAAAGCAACACTGCAAACTCACCTCTTAAAAGGCTTTTTTAATATGTATTTATTAAATATGTAGTATTTTTGTTGTTCACTTATAATGTTGGTAAAAAATTTTGCACAAAAATGTTATTCACAAAAGATTATGAAAATATTTTTTTACCTTCATTTTGACCTTCTGTCTGAAAAGCTCTTATTTAGAGGATTGGCTCCTTTAAAGGCCCCAATATACTTCAAGTGAAATCAAAGAACGAACTAAAGTGACGTAATTTCGAACAAAATCCGGCCAAAACTAACTTTCCAGGAACGCATCAGAAATAGAACACGACATCTGTCTACAGTCCAAATCCATTGTATTAATTGATTATAGCTTTTTTAAGTGATTCCACACTCTCGTCTGGTGTAGACAGGTGTCTGCCGGCAGGCAGGCAGGCATTTTGCAAATATGTTATATAGTAACGTAGTAAAGTCACGGAAGTAATGGCAGGACTACAAATAACCTATTTCAGGCAGTTCAAGTTGGATAGAAAGACCTTTGGCATATACTTTGTAACCTAAAGGAAAAGTAAAATCCAAAAAAGGATAATATAGGCCCATTAAATTTCACTGCTCTGTACATAAACTCTTTCCTTCAGTGATTCTGCTTGTTATCCACAGGTGTCATGACTAATGGTCATTCATCACTTTTAGAGTTAACTTACTTTAATTCACTACAACACTGCTTCAGTTTTACTTTTACACAGTGTAACACTGCTGTTTTTTTTCTGTGATTCATTTGTAAACATACATTGAATCCCTGGAATGTTAGTCATATATGCCAACTAAAGTTTATTTATTCTTTCAAGGTTGGTAGTAATATGGTGCACTACCTCCACAATGAGACAAGCCAGGATCCACATGTCTTGGTGCTTGGAGACAAAGAAAATTCCTCCCAAGTTTTCATCATTTTCAATGGAGATAAAATCATTTTCTTACTTTAAGCAGTGGATGTATGCTTCAAAATGTTCTACATCTATGACATAAACTACCCAAAGCCCTCTGCTCCCATTTGGGAGTTGTTGCAGCATGCAGTCTATAATATTCCTGGAGGAGTTCCTTCTACACATTGCCGCCTCCTAAAAAACGTTGTATTCAGCATTACTGATCATCAGTAGGCCTATTTCTTTTTGTGTAGCCTATTTAATATGCCTGTAAGCCTGCTTATGTGGCTAGATATAGATTGTCCTTTTTGCTTCTGTTTGCACATTTACAGTAAAACATATGGATGCCACTTTTTTCATTCTTGAAGTGAACTTTTTGTCTGTATGGTAATTAGATTCACTGTTTTGCTCTGCCGCCTTGAACTTGAGAACGCGCCGCATCTGGTGTGCACATGCCGCTTTATCCATAGCGCACACACACAGAGAGCGTGCAAATTTACGCTTGAACGGACAAATACACATAATTAGCTAAAGCTGATAGTATATTTGTTACTAAAAGAAAACCTAAAATATAGCTTGACTAAGAGATCTAACTCTGTCATGTCCTCTTTTAGTATGCAATGAACATGACACTGATCGAATCCGTGTTTATTCTCGACATTTTATTATCGACTTTTTTTCTCAAAATGTAGGGAGTTTTTTCTCCAAACATAATGACTTTATTCTCGATATTTTAAGTTTAATCTCACTTAATAATCTTGAGATGGTTCTATTTTTTTTATTATTGCTTGGCCCTAATCCTCTTCTGTAGAATTGCGAGATTTAAACTCACAATCAGGGGGAAAAAATGAACTGTGAGATAAAAAGTCGCAATTATCTTTTTTTATTTTTTATTCAGTGGCGGAAACAAGTTTCTGGAAAAGCCATGAGAGAAATAACAATGTGCAAATAATAAATGATTCATTAAAAAGTGAATCGCCAAAACTTTCGTAATGATTTATTTAGAAATTAGACTGATCCAACTTAGTGATTCCAATATCAAAGGGCTTTTTAAAAAAAAGACTTTTTTTTAAGACTTTCATTGTGATTGCATGAAAAAGAAAGTCATACTGGTTTGGAGTAAAGTAAATGATGAGTAAGTAAACTAGTTCCCTATAAAGGGGAAGTGAATAATTTCTGTTTAACTAATTGTAACAGAAAGTTGTTTCCAGCATATTTCCTGAAAACTGTCATTTCATTGTCCAGCCAAACAGGTAGTTCTACTCCAAACTCATGCAATTGGTTGAGCCAGAAGTTGACATGTCGGGCTGCTTAAACAAACAGAGCAATATTGAAATAGCCAGTGTTTACACTTTTTTTTAGGAAAATCAAACTACAGTATAAATGACTTCCTTAAACTAGGATAGGAGAAAGTATTTTAACTCTGAAAACACATCAGTGAAGTTATTACTGTTTACCAATGCTCCCAATTCAGTCTTTTTGTGTGCTTTATATTAAAACACTGACCACATATTGGCCACACATTTATAAAAATATCAAAATGTTGCGAATGAGCTCTGAATGTAGCCTTTGACTGGATGGGGGAATTTGAGTCTAATGACACTGACTGGGCACTTGAACAAGAAACAGAAAAATCTCGTCTTTCTTCTCTCTGCAGACTGTGATTATATTGGATATACAGTATTTGACTGGTTTACTGTTTACAAAGGAATGCTCGGTTTTGTTGTGACCCAATCCAGTGGGTTGGAGTGAAAAAATGAATAACACACTTGTTTGTCTGGACGGCTGTCCTTGCTGTGTGCCATGAATTTCTTCAAAAGCTTTTGCCAACTTTCCCTCTTTCCCTTTCTGAGGAACTCCAGCCATATCTCGACTGTGATTCAGCCGTGCAGGTCAGCGACAGTCATCTGGGACTCGCCATGTCAGCAGCAAGAGGACGTACAGATCGGCCTCAGGTATGATGAGATGTCTAGAAGCCATTGGTATTTCTTTGGGGGCTGCGACATGACATTCCTTATTTTCTTTCTTCTGCTCTCTGTCCTTCTCCGTCCTCACATCGGGGTGCAGAATGTTCTGTGTATTTAGAGGAAGGTGATCATGTAGTTCTCTCTCTTCTGAAGCTGAGCATCACTCAAAGAATGCATCAAATATCAATTAGTGATGGACTGCAAAGACAGACTCAACATTTAATGTACCTGAAGATCAACAAAACATGCACTTACCAAACTATTACTGGGGTCAGGAGGATTGTCACAAACCTGTGACAACCAAGGCTTCCCAGGGAGAGAATTACAACACTCGGAAAGCTGGAAACTGTATATATGTCCAGTAAAAAATAAGTCTGTTGATGTGCAATTCTGGCATATTTCTGGCATTATGATATTTTGTAGATGGCTCATAGTCTCAGATGACAGAAACAGGCAATTCTGAATCTTTTTCTGGTCTAAAAAATTATTTCTTTTAGGAATAAAATACAGTATGAAGTTCAGTTACAATTTTTTTTTTTTTTTAAAGGGATAGTTCACATAAAAATGAAAATTCTGTCATCATTTACTCACTCTCATGTCGTTCCAGACATGTATGACTTTCTTCTGTGAAAGACAAAATAAGATATTTTGGGGGGCAAAAATGTCTTAAATGTCTTTTCTCATTTTTTTTGTCCATAAAATGAATGTCATTGGTTTTGAATTCTTCAAAATACGCTACCATTCAAAAGCATTTATTTGATCAAAAATACAGTAAATACTGTAATATTGTGAAATATTTTTACAGTTTCAAATAACAGTTTTCTATGTCAATATATTTTGAAATGTAATTTATTCCTGTGATAGTAAAGCTGAATTTTCAGCATCATTACTCCAGTCTTCAGTGTCACATGATCCTTCAGAAATTATTCTAATATGCTAATTTTTGCTGCTCAAGAAACATTTCTTACTGTTATTAGTGTTGAAAACTGTAGTGCTGCTTAATATTTTTGTGGAAACTGATACAGTGTTTTTCAGGATTCTTTGAGAAGTAAAAAGTTCAAAAGAACAGTATTTATTTAAAATAAAAATCTTTTGTAACATGTATTTACTGTTACTTTTGATCAATTTAATGCATCCTTGCTGAATAAAAGTATTAATTTCTTAAAAAACTGTATATTTTGCATTCTGTAAGAAAAAAAAAACATTTTATGGTGAACTTTCCCTTTAAGGTTTTATTCAATGACCTTTTCTGACATGCTTCTATTATTAGTGGCATATATTAAATTCCACTTCCTAGGGACAAATTCCTGCAGGATTTGTCTGTCATAGGACTATCCTTGCCTCACATCCATCTGCCAAAAATGTACCAGTAAATGTCCAAATGTCATATCTGCTGACTTGTTAATTTTATAACAACATTATATTATTATATTTAATAACACTTGCCCAAGGCAGCAAAGAGACAATTTAGTTATGAAACTAAGGTCTCAGTCCAGTCACTTACAGCAGCACGGCACACCATGTGTCCAAGAAGCGCGGATTGGCGGCGTCTCCAATCTAATCCAGTGTCCTGACAGTGAGCTTGGGATCCCATTTCCTCTGGATTACACAGTGCTCGCAGGCAGGGAAGTTAGAGTACTATATGATATTACAGAGCACGATGATCCCTGTGAAAATGATTGCCAGATAATGCGCTGATTATAATAACGACTATGGGGGTTCATCGGATGTAAAATCCATGTCATCTGAACTTGGATATGTGCATTACAGATATTACTCTAGGGATCTTTTGACGTTTAGGCCTAACTTTAAATGATTTGTTCATGTCTAAGCTGTTTTTATTTGGCAGTGCAATTTACATCTAATTCTCTCCAGTCTTTTCTTGTATTCTCTGCTGAAACATTTGGAGTGTTTTTGTGAAGTACAGAATGATGACTGGCATTTCTGGGAATTGGCTACTACTCTTTGACCTGATGGCACATTGGTGCCACTTCGACCAGGCTCTATAGTGGGCAGTAGCACCTGATCTGGCATCTCTCACACTAGTGAGACACATTTGAAAGCAACACAGCCATGTGTTGAATGTATTTCCTTCAACTTCGTGTCATTTTCCCTTGCTTTTTCTCTTTCTTCGTGACTGGGAGTTGACTGCGTGTTCATCCAAGCAATGCATAGATCTGTCTGGCCTGCAGGCCTGGATCATGTCCCATGATGCACTGCTGCTGTTGCAGTAACAATAATAACTAATACTCTAATGCACCGTGGAATTCTGTGCGAAATAAGTGTTTCCAGATGTGGGATGAGAAACAGATTTTTACAATTATACTGTCATCTGTGGAGGGGGCCTGTAAAACAGTCACATGATGAGATACAGTGCATTTTGTAGCACCATATTTTTTTTATTATAATAAAACAAACTTGCAGTTTGTAAGTTTATTACATAGTTTGATTATTTTGAAACTTCAAATGAAGGCAGATAAGAGTGATGCAGTCGTGAGGTTTACATTAAAGGCCAAACGTGTTATGTCAGTGTATTATTGGTAATTAGGTTTGTTTGCTATAATAATAACACTGTTTAATGTTTAACTCTCCTCCTCTGCTGGATGTTTGGTCACCACGGTGACAGTTGGACACAGATGTTTATATAGTTTCTGTGTAGATGAACACAGAATGCCCACTGACTTGATGAAGACATCTTCTTAAAGTCACAATCAGAAATAGTAGGAGAAATTACTGATTTTATTCACTTTACTAAAGTGCTACAAGGCTATTCTTTATCGCCTATCACTTTGAATAGTAATTTACTGTATATTATGACAAGCGAAATAGGTCTTCTATTAAAGTAAGAAATATTCTTTGAATTATCTGACTCCTAGTCATAAAATGGACTGGAAAAGCCACCCCTGCAAGTCATTTCTGTCTGGACATTGTCAAACTAATTTTTTATACTAGAAAACTTAGGGTGAATTCAGGGTGATTGCCATTGAGATGAATTGGAAAAAGTGTCCCATTTAACCTGAATTCACCCCTGCTCATATAGTTCACACAGCAACAGAATATGGTTGTCAGTCCTGTATTTGAGTCCTTAATCCAGTTACATTCAAACACAGTTCACCTATTTATGGGAGTCACAACCACATTCAGGACTCACAAGTCACAACCGTAATCTCGAAAAACCTGCGCTGTGTGGACAGAACATATTTGAGCTGTGTGTCATCTTAACGTTTTAGATCCAGGCACTGTTCTCCATGGGAGCTGTTCGTGTCAGTTTAGTGTTCTACGCAAGAGCGGCGCAACTCAAATGCACAACTCTGCTCTCCAAAAAAAAGTTGCTGTGCGAATGGGACATTTTTCGAGACTCTCACCTGTAAGTTCATTCGGTTGTCAATCCCAAAAACTGACAGTGTGAATGTAGCTATACAAATTCTGTGAGCATTTATCTAGCTTAAAGTCGGCATGAAACGGAAGTTGCGATAGTCTCTTCTTCCCTATATTGTGATGTATATCCAAGTGAAAAGCATTCTTGAAGAAGAAAAAATCTAGCGAGGGACTTGATTTTGTCCATTGAGAAATTGATTGGATGGTTGTGGTTTGCTATTGGATGATCTCATGTGAGTGAAAGGTTGTCCCACCCTCTAGCAGTAAGCACATCATCAGAGAAGTCACTGTAAGAGGGAGAGAAAGTTATTTTGATTAAAGATTATTAGGGCACATGGATTAAAAAAAACAAAACAATGATGTGCACGGATAAATAATTTATAATAAACACTGCAATATTCCATAACAAACAAGAATTCATGGGGATTTTAA
This sequence comes from Elopichthys bambusa, assembly GCA_037101425.1. Classification (NCBI taxonomy): domain Eukaryota; kingdom Metazoa; phylum Chordata; class Actinopteri; order Cypriniformes; family Xenocyprididae; genus Elopichthys; species Elopichthys bambusa. The sequence goes on along the minus strand of CM074454.1, from coordinate 4,647,106 downwards.
AGTAAATGTTGTCGTATATCTGTATGATCTGTATGACACCCTGGTGGCAGTTTTGTGTATCGTACTCCAAGACTGTAACCATGACTTGAACATTGGGGGGACCCTTGTCCCCCTCAATGCTATGGTGGTAACAGCCCTGTCATACTCTGATACTGACCATCTTGTGTCAGATAATGAAGCTAAGTGTTTTCTCAGACCTTTCACTGCTCAGTTTTTGTTGTTCATGCGTTTTCTCAAGAGTGTCCTTCTTTTAAATGAGCCAATAACTCTCCATACCACTGGAATCCAACCAGACCCTCGCTGACTGACATGTTTAACCGAGTCAGAAGTTTTCGCATTTTTCACCTCTAAAACACGCAGTTCTGGGAATTAATAGTGTATGTCACTGAGGTGATGCATATGCAGTATATACATGGGCACAGTGGACCAATAGGTCATGATGTGCCCTGTATTCAAGGCTGATGGGGTCCTCAAGGGTCAAAGCTATCAGAATGAGATATGTGAAGTACATATTCCCTCACCTGTGGGAAGGAGGAATGGGGCCCCTTTCACAGGGGCCTCTTAGTGAGAGATCTCACAGAGGACATTTTGCACCAGCCCGTGAACACATCCGTGACCACCCCAAAGACACGATAAGCTCTTTGATAGAATGGTTAAAAAGTAACAACTGAAAGAAAATTGAAACTGGCACAGTTTTGCTGTTGCAGTATCTCTAGAGAATGTTTGTTTAAAGATATCGACTGACACTACAACCATATGAATGAATAACGCTCAACCTGAGGTTGTGATAGTGTCACGTCTGTAATGAAACACCTTGATCTTCTTGATTTAGTGTTGCAGTGACAACATGATTATTGCTTTGTGGGTTTGACACGATACACAATTCAGTGGAAGTTTGCGTTATATGCACTTTTAAGCAATGAAGCAATGGATTTATCAAAGCAATTGTTTTTTAAGTAAAATATTGCACAGAAATAAGCATTTAAATTTATATATATAATTATATATATATATTAAAAAGAAGATTAAAAGTATGTGGACACTTTATGAGTGTCAAACGTTAGGGAAACATATAGTTAATGCGATGAACTACACCTGTGTGAACTTTTCAAATGCCACTTGCAATGAAATTTGTGAGTGTAGCTTAAGTGTCCAGATAGTTTTGAGGCCACTGTAGATCTCAAGACATAAACAGTCACACTTTGGTCCGGTTGTTTTCATATGACAGGCATTTCAGGCTTCACTGGTGTGGGACACACACATGGCACTGCTGGGTGAGTGTTTGAACATGGCTTGTCACTGACAGCATGATTGATCGTTCATGGGTCAGCTGTCAGTTTAAGTTACTTTATCCAGTCACATCTGTCTGCTTTTCTTCCTTGACAGCGCTTCTCAGAAAGAAGGAGGGAAGGAAATACAGCGTTCTTTAGTGGGCCAAAACAGTGGGTGCTCCGCAATGAAAGGGAGGAAAGCCCTGGAGGAAAGTCTCATGCTGAGATGTCACATGTGAAAGCAAAAAATGTGGGGTTTTCTGGGGTCATGCCTTCTGCTTCCAAATTAGATTCTTTGGGAATCATATGTGCCCCCCTGACATTAAGGCTTTTTTCCATAGAATAGGCAGAAGCATCATGTTGCCTTCTGTGATAGTCAAGTCACCTTCATAGCGCTTTATACAATGCGTCACAGTATTAAACAGGAAAATAACAATCAAAATGCAGAGTCAATAGTATTGATTGCATTAGAACACGATAGTGTCATTATTCAGTCAGTTCAGATACCTTGGTTTGGCTAAATTCTAAGGAAATATTGCATGTAGGCTGCGTTCGAAAACTTAGGCAGTTGACTTGTTGCCTTGCTGCTCTATCAGACTTTACAGGCAGCGTTTGCGCACAAAGGTACTTTACGAAACTAATTTCAGACAGGCTTCTGAGGCAGCGTAACGGTTTAATGATCTACAGCAAAATAGAGAGAGCTTTGGTTAAAACTAAGCAAATATTTAATTACTACAGTACTAATTTCTCACTAGAAATAACATGAAAAGTGGAAAAAGTTGGTCAAAAATGTACATTTACACAGAAACTGACCACCAACCGCAACTTTCAGACACCATCTTTATTTTCTAGCTCAATTGTCACAGACGTATCTTAAAATTTTACAATGCTGTTACAGATGAAATATAACATGGATATATTTTCATTCGGTTAGATACTGATTATTAATCACTCGAATGATCTAACGATCATTCAAATCGATCTAACCCTTTCTACTAATGCTGTGTTCCAGACGAGGTTGGACGTAGGAATATCCCAAATGAAATGTCCCACTTCAGACCTCAGTGTGTTTCAGTCAATGACACGTCACGTTCACATGTTGACAATGTGACACAAGGAGAGCATATCGTGTTTTTGAATCAATTATGGCAAAAACAGAATAAAAATAACATAATCGCTTTGAAAACAACTAACAGAAAGCAAAAACGAAGGTATCATTACATAAACTTAATGTCTAATGTTAATGTCTAAGTTGTCTAAGTAGAAGCAGGGCTTGCCAACATCTTGGCAGTGATGTTTGATCGATGTACCCTGAGTTCAGAAGTCAAATGTCCCACTCTGAGTGGCGTTCCAGATGTTATTTCCAAGAAGGAGGTAGGAAAAATCCAAATTCCCATCTGCCTAGAATGCAGCATTCACCATCGGTCTCACACGTCAGCCATGTTTGTAGTTTTTAACACTTTTTTTTTATTTGTGTTTGTAGTTCTAATCGATGTGCAATGGGTTGTTGGCAATATTAGCCATTAGAGTGTGCACGGATCTGCATTTCGGATTCTAACCGGAAAAAGTAGACCATCATTTCAGCATACTATGATTTGGGACACAATTATATTTCGAATACTATTTAGGATAGTCTTGGCAAAAGTACCAGCCGCGGTACCAAGTCTGTACTGAAAATTTAAAAATGTGACGCTTTGAGCGCTGTTGAGCGGATTTGTAAACACCTCTGATTGGCAATTGTGTTCAAGCACTCAACAGATATATCTGTGATTGGCTACAATGATCAACGTTTCAAAAACCTGTTGTAAATAGACATCAATGACGCTCTTTAACAAGCGCTTACACAGATAGACAAGGTTTCAAACACTCCCGCTCCCACTTTCAAAACGCTTTCAAATTCAAACGCTCCCGTGCGTTGATCATTGTAGCCAATCACAGACATATCTGATGAGCGTTTGAACACAAAGGCCAATCAGAAGTATTTACGAATCCACTCAACAGCGCTTAAAGCGTCACATTTTTTAAATTTCAGTACCAACTTGGTATTGCGGTCGGTACTTTTGACAACACTAATTTAGGTGTGCGATTTTGGGATGCAGCAATGTACTTAAATATGGACCACCAAGGATTTGTGTTGCATATTTTTATTTGATTATTAGAGCAATTGTTTCTCTCATGCTTTCCATGTGAGAAGCCTGTTCACTTTTAGACAGTTCATTAGATTTTGGTTAAACTAAACACTTCCAATAAAATATACATTTTTAATTAACAATAATATTAAGAAAATACTTCCACATTTTTATATTCATGACATATACAAAGCATATGTGTGAGATTATATAACTATTTCCTGTTATATAACCTTTCCCTCAGGAACCCTCTTCTTCACAGGCTCTCGGCCGATGTGTTTTCACTATGCTAGGCTATGCATTAACCTTTAGCCACAAAGAGTAACTCATACTATGAGAGGCATGTCTGTTAAACATGGTGTTGGGCTGTTCCACACTATATATAATATGGGTGTGGATTTAATACCTAGCCATTGGTTTGTCCCATACAGCACTGACAGCGATCCAGGAGACTGTACGCAGCTTTAATGGCGTACTGATTGAAACCAGGTTTATGTTTGAGTATAAGGCACAGTGAGTCGTTTGTAGGTTTTTAAACCAGTGAGAAAGTTGTGAAATATTTTCATTGAGGATGTGTTGTGGTCAACAGGCAGTGCTTAGATAATGTTTAGACCCTAGACCACAAAGCAATGCTTTGTAAAACAATTCAAGTGAGTTTTCATGCTACAACCTTGGATGTTGCGCAACCTTTTTTTGCGGTCCAAGATGGTGGCAAAAGAAAGATGTCATAACCTTGGGTTTTCATGCTCTTCATCTGACTGCAATGAATGTTCCAGACGAATACACAAGCAAACGTGAGATTCAGATGCTTATTTAATAAGAGCGGCCCAGTTGAAGCTGTTCAGTATAGTATAGTATAGTCAGTGTACTGTACATGTGACTGTTTGGCATCTGTCCATCCTGTTGTCAGTAGAAGGGATGTCAGTAGAGACCCTTGATGTATTCTGAGATTATTTATGTAGTCTGCTGTTTGATTCATACAGAGACCTTCCTGTCCCTGGGAACACACAAGGCTCTTTGATTGATGTGCACACGCAAATGCACAAAAACATTTCCATTTTTCTTTATATCTTTTGAACTGCTTGTTTGCCACTCAGTTCTCAGTTTTTGACTTTCACAAAGGAATCGCTGCATTGTTATATTTTCATAAACAGAATGTACTTTCCACGGTGGCTAAGAATCACACTCTTTGACATTTTAAAAACATACATTTGAACAGTGCATTTGCAAATCTTTCATTTTCACGCTACCACAATATATTAATAAAATTATGTACAGTATGGTGAGATTTGTGTGTGTGTGTGTGTACAGTGTATATATATATATTATTTTATATTCTATATATTTTACATTCTATATTTTTATATATATATATATATATATATATATGTCAAATTTATTTTTGTCTTTTTCTTTTTTTAAACATTTTTAATTTTTAGAGAACTAACATTGTAAGTGTGTATACACACACACACACACACACACACACAATTATCTATTTAAAATGAATATGGCAAAAATTACAATATTTGTAAAAAAAAAAATATAATACATATTAATATTGTGTGTGCAATTTTATTTTTTCATTTATTTCACATATTTTTAATTCTTAAAATTTAAATCATTTTTAGAGAAACAAAAATGTCTCATCAAAACAGATTAGTGTGTACATATGTATGTATGTATGTATATATATATATATATATATATAAATTATATATTTTTATTTTATATATTTTATATTATATTTATATATATTATTTTATATTCTGTATATTTTATTTTTTATATTTTTTTGTCTTTATATATTTTTATATATTTCAATTTTATCTTTGTCTTTTTAAAAACATTTTTAATTTTTAGAGAACTAAAATTATATATATAAATGCACACACACGCGCACACACACACATACAATTATCTATTTAAAATTAACATGGCAAGAAATAACAATTTAAAACATTTAAGCAAACAAACATCTGAAACTAAAATGACACTTTAGTGAATCAACTATGAAAGGTCAACATCTGAGCAATAAAATTTAATCTGCTTGGTTTCATAGTTCCTCCTTTCTCTCTCTCTGAACTGTTTTATTGAGCTTCTTGTTCCCCTGCAGGTCAAAGCTGGTACTGCATGAGACCATGAACACCCCAGTAGAATCTTAGACACTACATGGCCTTCAGAGCTGGATGAGTCATCACAGCCCCATAAATCTGAAGTCAGCCTGCCCGAGAGATTGTTCTCAGCACATGAAGATAATAAAGCCTAATGTGTTTTTCAGGCACTCCAGCAGTCATTTGACAAACTGGACGTTCCACTGTAATATGACACCAGTGCTTTGAGTCAGGGGCCATAACTCCCATTATGCTTCTTCACACAGACACACACACACACACACACAGAATGTTTCAGAGGGTTGTTGAAAGGCCTGTCTCCCTCTAGCTGTTTGTTACCTCATTGACCAGCAAAGCAGGAATTTGCACTCACATTTCTAGCTGTTTCAACTGTATTCAGTATGAAAGGCATTCCAGCCCATGTGACTACAGCAGCCATGACTAAAGCAGTCAGCCGTTTCGGTGCTTTCCAGAGCTGCTGCTACCCAATCCAGGCCATTTTGCCTTTTGATGCCCTGCCATACCAACACCATCCCAACCACACCCCACCATAGACACACATAGACACACATATTCACACATACGCTAACTTTAGAGTGTGTTAACTTAAAGAGACAATTAAAGAGCACTGGTATAATGATATAGTAACATGTATAAATTTGAGTCACTTCGAGGTCAGTCTGACAGGGCAAATGCCTGCAGTATAATCATCTATCATTTTGAATGTGCTATAAATTATTTTTAAAATATCTGGTGCCCTCTTTTATGATTACAGGCCAGTGATGGTAATGAGAGAATCGTGGAAATTGTTAACAAGTGGGGAAAATGGGTTGGTCTCACTGCAAATGTGCAGTTTTATCTTATAGCTTGTTGCTAGGATGGAAATACAAATATGTGCCATTGGGATACGGTTGAAACCAACCATATAAGATTTGGCATGGTAATAGAGGAATACAGGTTTATCAGAAAAATGTAAGTAAAATAAAATTAAATAATAAATAAATACCATAAAAAACTATTTAAGTGAAAATCAAATCAAAGTTATAGTAAATTATATTACATTTACAAATGTATATTTACCAATGACACACACACACAAATTAAAATAAACAAAATTATATTAAATTAACCCTATGTTTGCTAAAATAAAAAACAATAATAAAAATTATATAATCAGTACTGAAATGTAATTAATAAATGTCATGTTACAATTTAAATTAAAATAAAACAAATTTACTTTAAATAAACTTATATTAAATTAAATACAATTTTACATTAAATAAACAAAAATTAAACCTAATATGTCTTTCACTTTTTAAGCTAATATCCAAGCTAATATGTGCTTTCTAAACACCTATCCAAACTTTACTCTCAGTAATGCTAAGTCAAAAAAAAAAAAAAAAAGATAATATTAATAATAAAAATATAAATAAAGTGGATCATAGGATAATAGGAATTGGATCATAGGATAAATATATTATATTTAATTATTTAGATAAAATATATTTAATCATATATTTAATTAAATGAAATGGCATTTTACATTTAAAATGTTACATTTTATGTTAAACTTATTTATTTATTTTTTTTAAACGGCACCCCTTTTCATAAGATGTAATATAAGTCTCTGGTGTCCCCAGAATGTGTCTGTGAAGTTTCAGCTCAAAATACCCCACAGATCATTTATTGTCAAATTAGCTCCAATTTGGGTGTGAGCAAAAACACACTGTTTTTGTGTGTGTCCCTTTCAATTCAAAAGAACTGTTGCTCCCGGCCCCCTTTCCAGAAGGGGGCGGAGCTTTAACAGCTCACACTTCGGTTGCTCAACAACAACAAAGCTGGAGAATCTCACGCAGCCAAAATGACGATTGTCAGTAACGGTGTTCAGCCTTACATTGTTCAAACCGGAGTCGGACACTGATGGAGAGACTCAGGAAGTTAAAGTTGAAAAAGTGAAATCATAATCAAGAACCCCTTATAAAATCATCTTTTTTTTCTCTCTCTCTCACTCTCTATGCCACGACACAGCCAAACTTAGTGAAACACTTATGTCACATCATAACACAGATTTGGTCTGGTCGAGTCCAGCTTGTATGAGGTCATGTTTGCATAGGGAGGGACAACACAGAGAGCTCAGGGGAGATATAGAATAAGCGAGGGAGGAATGGAGAGAGAGAGAGAAACAGGGTGATAAGATGGTGCTGGAAAACAGAACTGGCAAACACAGACCTCCGCCCTAAGTTCAGGAACCTGCTCCACACATCCTCTGCTCCACCATTTACATTTCAATCTCCCCTTTTCTCTCTTTATTATTGTTTCCAGGACAGAAAGGGACAGAGAGAGCCCAGAGCCGAGTGCTGCAGATAAACTGTTTATCAAAGGACAGAAGAGGACAGCGTGTGTGTGTGCGGCTATTGTGCATTCTGCATGTCATTTCTAAAGCAATTTTTGGAGACAATGTGTGTGTGTCATTGCTGGACTCGTCCTGGGTTAATGCCGAACATCATGACCCATTTTATAGAAGTGACACCCCAGTTATCCAGCTCTTTGTTGCTGTATCCCAATAAAACCCAGTAGAACACGCTCACACACATTTGTAAATGAGGACAGACTTGTATTGTTTTTGTATAAACAATATGCTTTTATATAAAGCTACTATAATTATAATGACAAAAATAGCTGTAAAAAAAGTTATTAGAAAAATTGTGTAAATTAAAAAAAAAGTTTGTGTGTGAGTTTTCCAATTGAGGACGTCCCTGAATGTCCCAAAAGGGATGTTTGGTCAGATTTAGCTCACTTTTGGGGACAATTTTGTCTCCTAGCTATAGTTTAGTACACACACACGTTCCCAAACCGCTCACATCATGTAGTTGCTTCAGTGACAAGCCACCAGGGCAAAGTATCTGATCATTTACTCGTCCTTGTGTCACTACAGGGATGTTTGGTGGGTTCATGGGAAAGAGAAGGTAGGAATTTTATCCCGAGGCTTAAAGTGTCAAGTAAACATTTCCTGTTCTATAAGTCCTTTTTGACACAGTGGTACGACAAGCGGACCAGGGTCAGGGATGATATTAGCATGAATACTTTAAGAGCAGCATCCCTTGGGCTCCATTATGACTTTGCACAGTCTTGTACTCTGCCAAACAGGGTGTGTGTGTGTTTTATGCTACCCAGAAGATTTTATTGCTCAGAGGTTGCTTTTCCATCTCAGGGAGGTCTCATTTATGTCTTTGCCTCAAATGTATCTCCTTAAAGCGAATCAAAATAGACACAATTGAAACAATTGTTGATATATTGTAGTATGAGTATTAAAAGGGCAGCGATTACTGAGAAAAACTGTTGATATTTGAAATCAACCCAAACAAACACACCCCTCCCTTTATTGCTCCGTCCCCAAAATGGTATTTTGAGCGCTGTTGAGCAGATTCTTAAACACATCTGATTGACCATTGTGTTCACATGCTCAACAGATATGTCTGTGGTTGGCTACAATGATAAAAGCTTCAAAAACATGTTGTAAATAGACATCAATGACGCTCTTCACCGAGCGCTTACACGGATACACACGGGAGCGTTTGAAAGCAGGAATCTATCTGCGGATCTATTTTATCAGCAGATATATTAGGGATCCGACGATGGACGGCTGCTTTCAAACGCTCCCATCTGTGTAAGCGGTGAAGGGCGTCATTGATGTCTATTTACAACATGTTTTTGAAGCGTTGATCATTGAAGCTAATTACAGACATATCTGTTGAGCATGTGAACACAATGGTGCTTAAGAATCCGCTCAACAGTGCTCAAAATGCAAGGGGGATCGTCACATTTTAAAATTTCAGTACCGACTTGGTACTGAAGTCAGTACTTTTGACAACACTACCTGTTACTATAGTTAACATTACAACAACAGCATATATTGGTTCTGTGAAACAGCAAACCCAGTGTTACTCACATATGGAGCAGAAACAACGCAACCTCGACATCTGTTTTCAGGCCTTCCCACTTAGGTCACTCCTGCGCAGGAAAACTTTCCTAATATTAAAAGGAAAGGGTCCTAAAGCTTTTGCCTGATCAAGTATGCGATTTCGGATGCAGCCTAAGTGTGTTGTGGTGACATATTGAGGACTCATTCTGCACTCACTTATCTTGTCCAATCAAATGCATTTAGAATGAGAATGTCCCTCCCCCTTGTACCAACTACATCTGACTACCAATATAAAGTAGCAAATTATGTTCATGTCTGTGATGTAAATACAAAGCTGTTAGCATGTCCTTCCCACTCCAACTTCCCATTTTTTAATACAGGAAAGTTCTTTAGAACTTCTCAAGAAGAAGGGCATCACCGAATGTTATGAGTAAAAACACAGAGTCACAGTTTAACACAAAACACATTTTCAACCTTTTAGACCTCCTGCAGAAGTGAATTCTGGGAAGTAAAAAATGGAGGAATCTAGACAGTAGGAGACAGAAAGGGGTGTTGTGGGTAGATAAACCTTATGTTTGCCATAATATGTGTGTGAATGTATAGAAAGAGAGAAAAAAAACTGGGTTTAACTTAGTCAGATGTCTCATGTGGTGTCTGACATGTATGGACTGCATTGTATTTGGTGAGCCACGACCTCAAAAGAAGAACCACTTTTTTTCTATGCACCATTTTTGCATCTAAATTGTCTTTTTTCTCAGCCTCGATTTAGCCACATCCGCATGACAAATTCAAATGAAGTCAGCCACACAGTTAATACAAAAACCCTTTCCTCTGCCTGTGTGAAAATAACACACGTTCCCAAACTCCCATATGAACACAATAGCAGCAATAGTGACACACTGGAGAGTCACAGGAAGTTAGTGCAGGTGATAGTCTGTTTATGAGCAAGTAACTCAGCAAGTTTTTAATAGTTTATTACAGATGCAGTGTAGTTTTAGAGACCTATATTCTGAAAGGAATGAATCTGAATTGTTTTAAGTATGTATCTATTTATCTATCTATCTATTCTATAATTCATTTATTTTATTAATACTACTTGTAATTTTTGTGATTATGTGAATGCCGTGGCATGTTTCAGGAGGTCATGGGGTTCTTTAGGTGTAACAGCTGCCGCAGGCTCAGTGGGCGGGGAAGGGGTGTGTCCCATCACGCCCTCTCTCTCTCCACTTTCCCCGTGTTTGATATGAAGTGAAGATGTTCCAGTGTTTATAGCAACTGTCATTATAAACATAGCGTGACCCTCTACCAATCTAAACAGCCCAAAATATGCCCCACGGATAACTTCACTTAGACGTAGAAAGAAATCTGTTATTGCACAAATGCAGACATGCTGTCAGTGATAAAAGGCCAGTTTTATTGGTTTATACAGACTAAAACCATCCATGTGTACTTTGTTAAACACACACTCACAAGCACTTATTTTCTCAATGAGGGAATAAACTACAGTTTGACATCAGATTTAGTATACTTAAGTGATAAATTACAAGGCCTTCAGTTTTGTAAAAAAACAACAACTATATAACAAAGACATTACGTTACACTACAATGAAGGCTACTACTACTACACTAAAAACAGAAATTAATAACTGAAACTTACATTTTAAATACAGTATTGCTAGTTTGTCTATTTTTGCTCTGCCAATGAAAACCATTAAGCATCTTCAAACAAACACATAGTGGTGTTTTGTTCTTTAATGAATTTGTTACTGGGCAAACTGGTCAAGTGAGTAATACAATGACTCACTCAATTCTATTTGTTGGCTGCATTTGTCATCTCTGCTGTCTCATTTCAGAAAAGCAACCCTTATAAAAATGGACTATGAGGTGTAAATTACTGTAATTTCTTTCTTACTTTGGAAAGTAATGATTGCTTTTCTGAAATGAGAGCCTCGATGACATATGCCTGACAAATGCGACTTACAGAGGAATGAGACACAGCAAAAAACAGTCCTGTGTTTCGTTTATGAATAATTCAGTGTGTTTAAATGAACTGAGACAGGGATAGCTGCAGGTCATAATAGGGGAACGCTGAAAGGTACACAATGCTGTAACAGAAACTAACCCCTAACCCTACCCGACACCCTAACAAGATGTCGCTACTGATGTATATAAGATGTATACTGCTCCGAGACACGGGTCGAAGACTCAAGTGCAGTTTATTGAGGGGTAATCCAAAAACATAATCAAAAAAGCCAGGCAAAAGTTTAAAACACAGGGGTAACAGTCCAAACATTATTAGGGAACAGAAACACAGGCAAACATGGAAATCCACATGAGAACACAAAAAGGGTCAAACCCAAGGAACAAGAAACCAAGTGAGCGCTCAGAAACCCTTGACAGTAAATGACAGAATTGGCCGGGATTATATAGGGTGAACTAACAAGGTAATGAGACACAGCTAAAAGCAATGAGTGCTGATGATTAGACCGTGCAGTGAGTTATGGGTAATGAAGTCCGTGATAGAGTGGCAATAGTCTGGGGTGGAGTGCCCTCTGGTGGCAATCAAGGGCACTCCAGCTGGTAATCGTAACTAGGCATGTGACGTATCAAATTTTCATGTTGCGATTAATTGCTGAAGCTTGTATCACGGTATACGGTATTTTCACAATATTAAAATAAGTTGCAAAAAACTTATATAGTATAACAGGTTTAAGAACTCTTTTTGTAATAACAAAAAGAACTCTGAATGTTTAAATAATACAATAATACAATACACCAAAAATATATAAGGTAGCATTTTTAAACAGATTAAAGTGCAAAAGAATTAGGCTATAAAGAACAACAGGTAACACTTTACAATAAGGTCTCTATTATTTAATTGCATTAACTAATCATTAGGGCATGTTGTAGTCCAGATTAAAATATTAAAATGTTTAAGTTTTAAAATAAATAGCCTATTAAGTCTTTAAGTATTAAGTATTTGGTGCTGTGATGAACTTTACATTACATTACAAAAAAAATGAATGGCTGTTTGAAGCATTTTAAAAACGTTGTTTTGCTTAGTTTGCGGGGTTTCCGGGGTAACCGCAGCATTCTGCCATCAGCGCCCTCTGCTGTCAGAGAGTGAACGTGCATTTTAATTCAGTGCGTCTCCTTCACTCGTTCCGCTGTGCTTCTCAAGCACGTTGGGCTTCTGAGCGCGTGTCCCTTTGACGCAGAATACAGCGGTGTTGTGCATTTTATATGGTTGATGGGGAAAGCATTCTTAAATGCATTATAAAAAATTTTAATAATTGGTAATAAATTATTATTTACGGTATTTTGAAGTGCCCACGATAACAATATATCGTACTCATTATCGTGATATATCGCATTACCGAATATGTCTAATCGTAACACACGATTACACCAATTGTAAAGATCTTTTGGCAAGCCCTTTACTCCGACCTGTAGATACCCACACTTGAACGAATCAGGTGCATCAGTTGATTCAAGAGCTAAAAGCGAATGATGTCACCTGTCGCCACCTACTGGTACCCATTGAACCTGTTGAAAAAATTGCTTTAAAAAATCTGCACTGCATTTTTCCCCTATTAATTCTGTGCTTTAAATCTTGTACATTTCCCATTTTGAGTCTTACATTTATTTTTCTAATAAAATAATGTATCATATTAGGCAAAACAAACTTGAATAGGGCAATATAAATGTGTAATATTGACTCTCTTAGTTTTTATGATACATCTTGAAATGTTTGTAATGCTTCAAGTGAATGTAATGTTGTAATACTCCATGAGTTCTTTGTACCCTACAGTTGCTGGGAAACTGAGGTTTACAGTATCTAACATTCCCAGAATACTCTGGGCCCCAACTGACCTGTCAACACATTCCTAAAGCTCCATTCACTCTCTAATTGGCTAGAATGTCATTGCATCCTGGTCCCGATTGGCTCACTTCTCACAAGTTCTGAGGCAACATATAACTTTACCAGCTCTGTTTACATGAATTCCGAGTTACCATAACGACAGTGGTGTTTAATGTTGCAATACAGTGGGAGTTTTGACAGTTCTGACATGTTCTTATGTAACTGCACATGTTGATTGATTCTGACATTTCTTCACATGAACCATTCAGAGGGTGTTTGACGCTTATATTTTTATCCCAGATTCAGGGCAGAGAAATATGAGGTCAAAAGTCATGCTATACATATTAACTCAATGCCAGGGTGTCCAACAGGAAAGAAGTCTGTATTTTATAGATGGTTGAAGGGCAAAATATAATGTCAGGTCTTTACATTTTGCACTGTTGCTGCAGGTTAGTGAGTACAGTAGCTTTCATATTGCCCCTTGTATCCTAAACGTATAAACTGGTACTAAATCCATCATTATATTATCCTGGCATGTCAGAGCATAGAACGGCACAAAAGTCTTGTAATCATAAAATCTCACAATATTATCATCGTAACATGAATCCTGTAGAGACAGAAAGACCTTTGTTTTTCAGCACTCCCAATACCGCAATAAGCAGGAAAGGGCTTTTATGCGAATCATTCATAAGTAATCACGCCTTTGGGGACAGCATCGTTCCTATGCTTCCTTTGTTTTAAAAGGTTTTAATTGACAGAATTTATTCTCAGTTCATGCAGCTGCTGGTTTAAAAAGGTGAGTGGCTCATACAGCAACTTGAAAATGAATGAATGAAAGAAAGGAAACAGAGAGTAATATAGATCTGACCCAGTGGCCTGGCAATGTGACCATTTCCTGACTTCAAAATGATACTTAAGTCGCAGACTAAACAAGTTTCCCAAAACAAAAAAATGTACTGGGTCAGTGCTGGTGTTTTTAGTCAGTTACAGTATTTTTGTCTTTTAAAGGGGCTATATGTAGAATTCAGAAACCCTTGTTATTAGCGACACAGGTGGCTGTTAAATGAACTGCAGACAGCAACTTATTGCTTGTGCTTGCACAATATACTGTATATATATATATATATATATATATATTTATGTGTGTGTGTGTGTGTGTGTGTGTGCGAGTGAGTGTTTTTCTCTTTTCTGTGGTGAACGAGGTGTTTTCAGACCAGCACAGGGGGTTTGAATGTTTACTTCTTATCTGCACGTGCTGTAAGACGTGGTTGCCCAGAAAAGAGGAGTAAGAAGAAGACGGAGCAAAAAAAAGTTATTTGTTTGAGTGAACCCTCCTCGCCCTTTCCCATTTGCTATTGGTCGTGAGAGCAGCCAATGAGTGGGTGGGGAGGTGGACTTCCTGTGGGCCAGCTACACGGGCCCCACATGTAAAATATTCCTGACCTCTCCCATAGTGTTTATTTTAAAAAGAAAAAAGGAAAACGTTCCCCATCATTAAGGAAAACACTGAGCCTGTGCATGTGGTATTTGGATGCTTGCCTGGTCTTCGTTTTGCTGCGCCGTGATTGGTGGAGAGGATTCAGTTTGTTTTTTTTTCCCTACATAACAAGCTCTTCAAATGTCACATGTATGAAGCATGCATGTTTGTTCTGATGTAGATAAGATGTCTTCTGGCATAAGCCCCAAGGTCACATGTATGTAGATGCAATCTCTCTCATTCCACGTGTCTCTAACAGGTCCTGTAGACAGTGATAAGGGCATGTTAAGAGAGCCAAGATTAAAAAGAGCAATCATGAGACACAGGAAATGAAGCGTAAATGTTAAATTGATTTTGAGACTTGATAGAAAGTTTTCAAGGGCGCAAGATAGATAAGAAACAAAATATGAGCAAGAGATGATGTGGATGATGACTATTTAAAATAGTTTATTGGGTTGAGAACAAAAAATCTACATGCATCATTAGTTTATTTGGCACTAAAGTAGGCATATATTAGTCTCATTCCTGTAATGTACTAATTTTAGGAGACGTGTCAATTTTTCTTTTTTATTATTTATATACATATTTATCATAGTATTATTATATAATAATTATATTTTTTAATAAATGTATTGTTATTTTTTTTAATAAATAATATTAAGTAATACAAAAAGGAGAAAAAGATGATGCAAACTAAGAATATCTAGCGCCCCCAGGATGTTTCTACAAAAAGAGCATTGAAGATCGAAAGATTCATAGTAAAATGCTGCCATCTATTGGTAGAAATAAGTAACTATAGTTGCCAAATTCATGACTTAATTTCTATTCAAGTCAGTGCATTAATTTATTAAGAAACCCTTAAAAATATTCATATACTTTTGTAGTGCATTTCATAAAACAGGCCATAAATTATGTTGGCCATCACCACAAACATCAAACATCCATGTTGAACACAGTCTTTTTTTTATATTTTAATTATTTTATTGCATGCATAAATAAATCACAATATATCTTATGTGGTATAATTATGTTCTGTTTAAAGATTTCCATGCATAAAATATATATAAATATCTATATATAGCCTATATATATATATATATATATATATATATATATATATATATATATATGTATGTATATGTATGTATGTATGTATATACAGTATATATATATGTGTGTGTGTGTGTGTGTGTGTGTGTGTGTTAAATGAACTATTTATGTGTGGAAAAAATTGAGAATGTATTTGTTTTTGTTGAAAAAATAAATAGGTTGGAATGTTTGTCCACTCAGAATTCTAGACAAAATGTGCTCAGTAGTTTTGACATTTAAATGGGTTCATTTAGTCTTTTTCCATTTGAACTTCTCTCACTTTGAAGGATCTTATCTCACAGGGTACAGATGTTGCTGGAAACCACTGATATTTCAACTAAAGATGAGGATAGAAGGTCTCTTGTTTTTCTCAATTTAAAACAAAATGCTAGCACATGGTTAGGTGAATTAATGCATATGAATAAGTATGTATGAGTCTGAAAATGCTCTGATATGACAGACCAAATAGATGCTTTACTTTTACTTCGCCACCTGTGCCAATGTACTATACCATAAAAGCGTACATGTTTAATGCTAATTAAAATAGCAGAAGCTTGTAGCGAACTTAAAAGAGAGAGAGAGAGAGAGAGAGAGAGAGAGAGAGAGAGAGAGAGAGAGAGAGAGAGAGAGACCTTTCCCGTCTTCCTAGGTTGTCTATGAAAGCCCATAGACTGATTTTTATGTGAAGGACTCGGGACGGTTTTGCCAGGAAAATCAAAAGCATGTGACATTTACGCGCGCTGCTGAAAGTCTATCTTCAATGACACATGAAACAAATGTTTATACAACGTTCAGAATAATGCCGAAAGAGCCATTCTGTACTGTAAGGGATTAATTCAAACCATATTCTCACACAGTCAGATCGACACAGTCTATAGTCTTAAACATAGCCTTATAATATAACTATCATAACAGTGTATGTTAATTATATCGACATGATGCAAGTGAATTGCAGAGCTGGTGCAAACATATCCACATCGCTATGATCAGATTCTTTCTTAAAGTTGCTGTTTTGTCACCGCTCTCTTTTTTGTTTTAAGTATTAATTTTGTTATTGAAAGCATACATACTCATCTTAACTTCGCTCCAGCAACGTGGACGGCGTCTGGATGTTCGTTAACTTAATATTGACTTCCAAATTTTTTTTTTTTTTTACTTCTAAACAAAAATACGAAAATGTACTTCTTTAATATCGGGGCACTGAATCACGCTCAGTCTCTTTAGCGTACGTTATGAACGAATGATAAATTGTTGGCTGCAGTTCACTTAACCGCCACCGGTGTCGCTAATAACAAGGGTTCCTGAATTCTACATAGCCACTTTAATTTAATTTAAGATTTAATGTAATATAATATTTTAAGTTGAATTGATTTCTCTCTCTCAGCCCGCAGAACCTCTCAACATGAACCACTATGCCACTAAGAAGAGTGTAGCAGAGAGCATGCTGGATGTGGCGCTGTTGATGGCAAACGCCTCTCAGCTGAAAGCCGTCCTGGAGCAGGGCCCTGAATTTAAGTACTTCCTCACTGTCATCATCCTCATCGCTGCATCACTCTTCTTCCAAGTGCTCGCAGGCGCACTCTTCATCAACATGGGTGAGCGTGAAAGCCATCATACATTAAAATCTGTCAGGGATTTTGGAGGGTTTTTTTTATGTTAGCAAAAATGTTTTAGTAATTCCTTTTCGTACAATCTTTCCTTTTCAGCACGCAAAAACCTCAATGATGTTGCCAATCAGAGGAAGCTGGACATAATGAATAATGTGGCCACAGGGCTGGTGTTTATCACTGTCATCATCAACATCTTCATCACAGCTTTTGGAGTGCAGAAGACAGGTCTCTATCCTAAGCAGTAAACTATCTGTAAGATCCTACATGTGATTCTGTCTTGACATGTGAAACAAAATATCAAAGTTGAATATGCATGCTAAAGTATGATAAGGAAAATGAGGTTTAATCAAGCTTCTTTCATGTTGCTTGGTTTTAGGGTCCCAATAATGGTTATGATGAAAGTCACATCCATTCATGAAAGTCTTCTTTCTGGCTTTGATATTTGTTATATATACTATACAGAAGACACAATTATTTTAAAGTCTTTTTTATTGATTTCTTCAGAGGGCATTATAGGCTATTAAAAAGTCTATAAACATTAATTTATCATAGACTGTCTAGTGATTTATATCACCTATAGATAACATGAATTCATCATCTAAGTGTTCTGTATTTATCCTGTCAATTGTAAAACGAATAATAAACATTTACCATGAGGTACTCAACTGTTTACGGCTGTCTTTGATACTGTAGACCACAATGTTATTTGCACTGTTATTCGGTATCCCGGGTACGACCTTACGGTGGTTGAGTTAATCTTAAAGACAGTCTTTTTCTGTAGAGATTCATCTTCAGCTCCTATTATTAGTGGAGTACCTCAGGGCTCTATTTTGGGTCCGCTTCTTTTTAACTTATATATGCGTCCAGTGGGGGATATTATTAAGAAGCACAATGTTTCATTTCATTTTTATGCTGATGATACACAGCTGTACCTGCCGTTGAAGGCTGGCGATTCCATTCAGTCTTTGTTGGAATGCATCTGGGACA
>CM074454.1:4563645-4623645 GCA_037101425.1 Elopichthys bambusa | reverse complement strand
ATATGCCAAACAAGAAACAAAACAACAACAATGAAGACGGATATACTGCTTCGTTTGTATCGCTCTTTCCGAACTCTTCTTTGACTACTGCGTGACTACTGCCACCTAGTAAACTCTTCTGTCTCAACATTCACCTTGCACATGCACCGTTGGACGCTCATGGTCAGTGCAGTTAAAAGCTATGAGTATGAGGTCTCTGCAGAACAAAAGTTGGGATTTCTAAATTTGTGGGCATTTCCAAATTGGTGGGTGTTTTTAAAACATGCAATGAAAATGATGCCCCTATCCCGACCCCACCCCTAAACACAACCGTCACTATGACATCAGCAAATCAGGTAATATGGTTAAAGGGGTGATTATGATTTAACTTTATAACTTTATTTAGTGTGTAATGTTTCTGTTTGAGCATAAACAACATCTGCAAAGTTACGACGCTCAAAGTTTAATGCAAAGAGAGATTTTTCTGTTTAAGGATTGCTGGTGGGGACTACGACGAGCTTCTTCCCGGGTTAGTGACATCACTAACCCTAAAATGTACATAAACCCTGCCCCTGGGAACCATGCTGGGCTGCTTTAGAGAAGAGTTGTTGTTGCCATGCCGTCATTTTACACCGGACGGCTTCACAAACGAGGGTTTAATTCAACGCTGGATTTGCATAAAAGATTAACATGACGGCATATGCTAGTCGATGAGTTGAATCAACTCCACAGCAACTACATAAATGTATCCGCTAACCATTCAGAAACATCCAGTTTCATTCTAAAACTTCTTCCTGAGTCTCTTCATCAGTGTCCGACTCCGGTTTGAACAATGTAAGGCTGAACACCGTAACTGACGATCCTCATTTTGGCTGCGTGAGATTCTCCAGCTTTGTTGTTGCTGAGCAACCGAAGTGTGAGCTGTTAAAGCTCCGCCCTCTTCTGGAAAGGGGGGTCTATCTATCTGTCTGTCTGTTAAACACTTGTAATATTTACTTAAAATTTCCAACACAATTGAAAGCGTAAAATGTATACAATCCATCAACAAGGTTGTCAATAGATTGTTTACAAAATGGTCAATATATCGTATCGGTCTAACGCAGAGTTTTATGCAGAAAGAGGTGCTTGTCTTTATTATGCAGGGAAAATACTTTTGGCCCACAGGGTCTCCTCAGACCTGGAACCATCCCAGAAATGGTGATGGACACCTGGTTTGGATCATATCTGCTGTCTGTTCAGTGATGAGAGTGATTGAATACACAAAGAAGATCTAAGCACGGTCTAAGACCATTTTTAGTAGAGAGAAATTATAGGTGGCAAAAGTGAAGATGTTTGTTTAAATATATTGAGACATATTATCAAGATAAACTGCTGAGATTAGAGTGATTGATCTGTCTCCCCTTCTAACCTGGTCCTTATTTTTATTTCATCTCTGGAGGGTGTAAAACAGGAGAAATACAGGGAGAGAGTGACTGGTTCTTGGATACTGAGACATACAGGAAAGTTTGTCTTGTGTCAGCGTGTACCAGCATGATTTCGCTTCTCAAGGGGAAGGTGTTGTTCTGTTAGTGTTTTGAGGTTGATGAAAAATTTATTTTTTACTTTTGGATATGTGGATGTGTTATGCAATCTGGTGTGTTACAAGGGTAATATGATTCTTTTTAATGTTTTCTTTTTCGTTTAGTGTGTAATGTATCTGTTTGTGCATGTATACAACCTGCAAAGTTACATAGCTCAGTCTCCCACAAAGAGATTTATTCTGTCTAACAGAGAACACTGATCCAGACCTGCCTAAAACAACTTGGTCCAGATATTAGTTCCTCAACCATCCATGTCACAATGTGAAATATTAGCATAATTCCCGCCCAAAGGCATATGCAAAGAAATGAGGCGAGAGTATTAGGTATAGTATTAAGAACAAATGGTTCTCAAACTTTTGAGTGGGGTTATTTTAATAAATTCAGCTGTTTTTTTTCTTTTATGTAAAATATCTTACTCAGGACATCACCTCAGTTGTGTATCCTCTGCTGACCCTAGCTCTACACATCTCAGCTACCACATTTTCATGACGTCTTTCACAATTACACCTACCTACAAATGCAATAACAACCCAGTGACTGTGCTGAGCAGGCCAGACTCAAGCTCAAGAGAGTCCAGCAGGATTCTGATCCTCCCGAGTCCCTCGTGTGGTTTAGCGTGTCTTGTGCAGGCGGCCCATCTTTGACCTAATTAACTCATGCAAACAGATGGACAGACAGGGGACCTGTCAGGCCAGAAGAAAAGCACATTCAACACCGGCTCTCTCGTTTCATGCTAGCAGGTCAGAACTGGAGATGAGAATTGATTAGTTGATCCAGAGTCCCAGAGGAAGGCACAGCCAGTTAATGATGTGTTTGCTGAAGAGTTTGTTACAACATCTCTGGCTTATAAAGCTGCATGTGCAACAGTTGTATGTTAAAGTGCCTTATTATGCTACTTTAAAGGTCTCCTACAATAGGTTTACATGCATTCAAGGTCAAAAAACACTTTAACTTTCTGGTAATATACATTGCAGCATCACCTCTTTTTTTGGATTCGATCTTTCTAAACCCCTCCTTTCCGAGAGCCTGCTCTGCTCTGATTGGTCAGATGGCCCAGTTGTGATTGGTCTACTCTGCTCTGATTAGTCAGATGGCCCAGTCTGTTGTGATTGGTCTACCGCGTACAGCATGTATTGGAAACAAAACGGCCGTCTGGATTTCAGCTCCGGAGCTTTCTCAGCAATTTCCTATACAGTGATATAAACAGTAATGATGGTGTCGGTTTTACAGTTACCGTAGACTTAAAAAAAACATACACTTACATTTGAAGTTCTAGAGACCAGAATATCATAGAAAATGTTTTGCAGTAGTACTCATATTTACACAAACACAGCATGATTCTGAGCCAAATAATCCGGTGTGAAAGAGTCAAGGCAGGTGGAGGAAGGTGGAATCAAACTGAAGGAATCGAAAAAGTGTGAAAATGGCCTACGGCTGTTTTGGCCTTGCAGAGCTTCTGTTTAGATCTGGTTTCTGAGGAGGTTGGTGCACCTTCTACCCTTAGTGATTTTCCAAAGAAAAGTTTGAAATGGTTCACCTCTCCTATTTCCTTCATCCTCCAGAAATCCTCTTGGCTGATTTACAGAAGTGTTACTCCCTGAGTCTGTTCCAAACTCTGCTGACAAAATTGTCAGCAGATATTAAACAATTTCTTTAATTATTTATGCTGAATTTTGAGTAAATAAAGCCAATTGGTTCTCACTACAATTAGTAAATGTGATAACATTGATGCAAGTTCTGAAGAAGAAAATAATAATTTTTTTTTGCCAAATTTGGCAAAAAATCAACAAAAAAATCAGTTAATCTTTGATGCTTGGCCTCTAATAGTTGTTAATTTCAGTAAGTTTATATAACATCTCATTTTTACTTTTATTAAATGACATTTATGTATTATATATTGACAATCAACCACTATTGGGTCTCTAGATATCAGTATTGGAGTTGACATTCAGAGACGATTAAAACATTGAGAGGATAACTATGTTTTAGAGAGATGTAAGTTTTTTTTTTTTTTTTTTTTTTTTTTTTTGTTTTTTTTTTGTGGCTTCTTATTAAGTTATCTGTCACCTGTCTCATCTTTTTCCATATTAGAAATAAGATCCTCAGGTTGGATATTTGACGGATATCTGATTCATTGCAACGTTCCCACAGTTGCCCGAATCTTATGGCCGAAGAGCAGTTTATGTGCATATAGATGTGGATTGAATGAAATGTGGTTGTAGTTGTTTAAATGATGATGAATCCATGCTGCTGTCTAGATGTTTAGTGATATGAAGTGACAGGCCGTCAGGCATCAGGCAGAGCTTTTTAAGTGAGCTCAAAGCTGACCTCTGTTCTTTCCTATAAATATAAAGGCAGAGGCAGGCACACACTGTTCCATTGATGCCGTAACTGATCCAAAGGGGAGGCAGAATGAGAAGGAGCTCTTGGACAAAAAAATACTGTAATACCAAGCGAGTTTAAATTTATACCATATTGATTATTGTAGGCAGCTTTGCAGTTGGAAAAGTCATTGCAGTGACTGCAATTTAGGGTGTGGGCTTTAAAGGTTTGGTCATGTGATCTGACTCAGCACTCAGACTATTACTTTAAAAGATTTGACTCAGTCTAGCTTTATGTCGTGAGTCATCAGCGAAATAAAACATTCCTTTTGTGTGATGTTTATCCTCTGTATAGAAGTAAGGCTGGGTCATATGTTGAATATTCACTATAAATCTGTGATGATTTTGTACAGGAAATATAAAATTAAAGGATTAGTACACTTCAGAATTAAAATTTACTCACGTCTTTCTTTCTTCAGTTGAAAAGAAGTTTTTGAGGAAAACATTCCAGGATTTTTCTCCATATAGTGGATTTCACTGGCTTTACGTTGAAGGTCCAAATGTCAGTTTCAGTGCAGCTTCAAAGAGCTCTACACGATCCCAGACGAGGAATAAGAGTCTTATCTAGTGAAATGATCAGTCATTTTCTAAAAAAAATAAAATGTTATATGCTTTTTAACCACAAATGCTTATCTTGCACTAGCTCTGCGATGCGCCACATAGTACGTAATCACGTTGGAAAGGTCACACGTGACGTAGGAGGAAGTACCGCGGTAGGGCGAAAAACATTTTCTCCTCCAACTTCAAAATCGTCTGACATCGTTGTTTTACCTTTTTTTGTAAAGGCTGTTAGTCTTTGCACGTTCGCTTTGTAAACACTTGCTTGGTACTTCCGCCTATGTCACGCGTGACCTTTCCAACGTGATTGCGTAATGCGTGATAACATTGGTTATTCATTTAATTTAATTTAATTTAAAGAGACATTTTGTGATCGATGTTGTGGTTTATTATCCTATATAAATATATAGTGAAGCATTTTAAATGAAAATTTGTTATATATAATTCTTCTATGTTGAGTTTTAGTGAAAAACCTTGATTATTTTTAACTAGATTTTTACTGTATTTTACTTGATGCATTAATTTTGAGTCTGTGTGGCAACAATTTTTAATCTGATAGCAAAAATCACACTTTTAAGCCATTTCAGAAATTTAAGTTAAGTTTTAAGTAAGTTAATTTATGAATAAGAATAGCGTAGTGGCATTTAAGTCAGTTTTTCTGTTGTTTTTAGTTTACCTCAGGTTCTTATCCCTCTTATTTTGTAAGCACTGTATGTGGCTTTCCAGAGGCCTAAACATGAATTTTTTGAATTTTTTTTTATTGGTTTTATTTACTTTATTTTGAGTGCCACTCAACCTCTTCTAGAGATATTATTAAAAATAAGTTGAAGAGTTATAGTTCTGAGAGCGATTGCTTGGTAATCATTAGTTTTGGCCTATTTTTTGTTTGTGAGGATTTAGGTCAAATGTAATGGAAACTTTCTTTTCCATGATGCAATATTACATCCCTGTTGAAGAGAGCAGATTGCTGTAATGGAAGGAGATATGGCTGGAAGCAGGGATTGAGAGATAAAGGAATGGAGGGTAGGGAACCTTTTCTTACTGCGTCCACTGTCCAGGTGTAATCCACCTGCCTGGGGCGAGCCAGATGTCAGCTGCTTCAGTGGCAAAGACTGTCATAGTTCTTAAAGGGACAGTTCACCCAATAATAAACTGTGTCCTTATTTTACATTATTTACTTCAAGTTTATGTATACTTTTTTGGGCTTTAACTTCAGAGTGAAATATTTTAATCCTAATAGGAAGGTAAAAACAATACCCTGATAATTCACGTACTGTACAAATGGTGTGCCATTTCCAACACCTTTCGTAATGTGTTGGTCCCTAAGTGACTGCCAACCTCAGTTTCAACTCTGCCCCGCCTCTAACACATGCGATACATTCCTATTATTTCTGAATGGCTCTCTCTAGAGTCTAGTTGTCCTGATCTCCTTGGAGGTGCCCTGTTTAGCAAAAGCGTTATACCCTGTTCTTTCTTGCCTTCCTTACTGCAGTGAATTTTTTTCCTTGCTATGCTTTGCTCTGCTGATTTGAGCTGCAAATAAGGCAGTTAAAATTGCAAATCTGCCATTGTTAATTGTGTTTTTGGATACATTCATTGACAGAAAACGAATCATGTTATATAGCTCAACACAGTAATTCTTACTGTTTACATCTCGTTTTCTTGATTTACCGTGAGTACCGTGTTTTACCATGACTAATATTGATCTAGCTTACTACAGTGTGCAACCAGTGTTTCATAGTAGCCGCCGAGTGAACGCACAGAGAAGCATTATAACAACTTTCAACACACAAATGCATGAAAACCACATACGCTTGACCTGAACAAGCCGAAGCGGTCGTCTGCGGAATAATAAGCCGTGTGTCACGCTTGTCTCTCATTAGCAATCGCTCCAGTGGCCTCGTTCCGCTCCGATGACTTTCAGCCACACCCTGCTTCCTACTACAGTAATGTTAATAAATCTATAATACATTAGTTCATCCATGAATATGACTTCTGCGCGAGTCCTGTCGGATTCTTTTCCACCGGCTGTAGACGTTAAGAAGACAACTCCCATGATTCCTTGAAATCGAGGCATCATCAAGCTACGCCTTTGTTTCGAATAAGCGACCTCTAGTGGCGAAAACTACATATTGTGCCTTTAATAAAAATATATAAAAACAGTAATATTGTGAAATATTATTACGATTTAAAGTAACTGCTCTCCGAGGTAAAATGGAAAAGCAAATGGAGAATAATTAGCGTAGCTGCTGTTCATAACATTAAGCAAAGATAGTCATGTGCAATTGATCTGATATGAGATGCATTATATGAATGCTTGGCTAAAGAGATGCGTCTTTAATCTAGATTTAAACTGGGAGATTGAGTCTGAGCCCCAAACATTATCAGGAAGGCTATTCCAGAGTTTAGGAGCCAAATGTGAAAACGCTCTCCCTCCTTTAGAGGACTTAGCTATCCTAGGTACAACCAGAAGTCCAGAGTTTTGTGTTCTTAAAGAGCGTGAAGGATTGTAGGGCG
This sequence comes from Elopichthys bambusa, assembly GCA_037101425.1. Lineage (NCBI taxonomy): Eukaryota > Metazoa > Chordata > Actinopteri > Cypriniformes > Xenocyprididae > Elopichthys > Elopichthys bambusa. The sequence goes on along the minus strand of CM074454.1, from coordinate 4,616,630 downwards.
ATAGAAGATCGGTTAAGCACAAAGGAGCTAAACCATTCAGAGCCATTAGCAGTACTTTATAATCGATACGGAACTTAATAGGTAACCAGTGTAGAGATGATAAAATTGGTGTTATATGATCATATTTTCTTGACCTGGTAAGAACTCTAGCAGCTGTATTTTGTACTAATTGTAGCTTGTTTATTGAGGAAACAGGACAACCAGCTAGTAATGCATTACAGTAATCTAGTCTAGATGTCATGAAAGCATGAACTAACTTTTCTGCATCAGAAACAGATAACATATTCCGTAGCTTAGCGAAGGACAAGTTGCTGTCTGATATAACACCCAGGTCTTTAACTGTCGAGGATGGAGTGACAGTACATCCTTCTAAATGCAGATTGTAGTCTGAGAGATTCTGTGTACAGGTTTCTGGCCCAATAATTAATACTTCAGTCTTATCTGAATTTAGTAGAAGAAAATTACTAGTCATCCAATGTTTTACTTCTTTAACACAGATTGGATAATTTAGAGATTTCATCCGGTTGTGTTGAAATATATAACTGAGTATCATCGGCATAGCAGTGGAAACTAATTCCATGTCTTATAATATTACCAAGTGGCAGCATGTATATTGAAAATAGCAGAGGGCCTAACACAGATCCTTGTGGCACTCCATAATTTACTATCGTTATCTTAGATTTTTCACCATTTAAATAAACAAAATTGTGACCGTCTGATAGATACAACCTAAACCATAATGCCTGTCCCTGAATACCAGTGTAATTTTGTAGTCTATCTAGGAGTATTTTATGATCTATAGTGTCAAACGCAGCACTGAGATCAAGTAACACTAGTATTGAGATACAGCCTTGGTCAGACGCTAGAAGTAAGTCATTTGTAATTTTAATGAGTGCAGTTTCTGTGCTATGATGAGACCTGAATCCTGACTGAAATTTTTCATAGAGAGTGTTTTTTTGCAAGAAGGAGCACAATTGAGCAGATACAACTTTTTCTAGTATTTTAGACATAAATGGAAGATTTGAAATGGGTCTGTAATTTGCCAATACATTTGGATCTTTATTGTGGTTTCTTAATAAGAGGCTTAATAACTGCTAGCTTGAACGGTCTTGGGACATGACCTAGAGATAAAGATGAGTTGATAATATTGAGAAGAGGCTCTTCTGCTACAGGTAACAATTTTTTCAGTAGTTTTGTGGGTATTGGATCTAATAAACATGTTGTTGGTTTAGACGCAGTGATAAGTTTATTTAGCTCTTCATGTCCTATAGTTGTAAAGCACTGCAGCTGTTCTTGAGGGGCGATAATTGAGGCTGAATCATAAAAATCTGTCAAAGGTTGTACATTTACAATTGTATTTCTGATGCTTTCGTTTTTTTTCAGTAAAGAAATTCATAAACTCATCGCTACTAAACTAACGAAATGTTTTGTTCTGGTGATGTCTGTTTATTTGTTAATCTAGCCACTGTACTAAACAAGAACCTTGGATTGTTTTGGTTATTTTCTATGAGTTTGCGGAGATGCTCGGCCCTGGCTGCTTTTAGAGTCTTTCTATAACGGGACGAGCTGTCTTTCCATGCGATTCTGAAGACCTCTAAACGAGTTTGTCTCGATTTGTGTTCTAGATTACGAGTTTTTCTCTTGATAGCTTGAGTAATACTGTTGTACCATGGTACAGTATTTTTCTCTCTAACCTTTTTTTAATTTCTTCGGTGCAACAGTATCTAATGTACTAGAGAAAATGGTGCCTATACTGCTAGTCATTTTCTCAAGATCATTTGTGTGTTTGGGTACAATGAGCAGCGGAGACAGATCAGGCAGTTTATTTGTGAACTTATCTATAGTTGTCGAGTTCTACCTAGTCGATATCGTGGCGCAATGTGACAAATATCAGCAGTATGCAGTACGCATGTTTCAAGGTTGTGATCAGTGACATCATCACTTTGCGGTATAATTTCTATATTGGTAGGATTGACTCCATGTGATATAATTAAATCTAGTGTATGATTAAGACGGTGAGTGGGTCCAGTGACGTTTTGTTTGACCCCATACGAGTTTAGTAAATCTGTAAACGCAGCCCCTAACGCATCATTTGTATTGTCTACATGAATGTTAAAATCTCCAACAATCAGCGCTTTATCAACGTTGACCAATAGGTCTGAGAGAAAGTCTGCAAACTCTTTTATGAAATCAACATAAGGCCATGGAGGTCTATAAACGGTAGCCAAAGCAAGAGATAGTAGCAACTTTTTACTTATATCTGAGAGTGTAACGTTTAGCATGAGAATTTCAAATGAATTAAACCTGTAGTTTGTTTTCTGAGTAACGTTAAGAATATCTCTATAGATTGTTGCAACACCACCGCCATGGCCAACCGGACAGCATTTGTTTTTATAACAGTATCCAAGTGGACAAGACTCATTAAGACCGAAATAATCATTTGGTTTAAGCCATGTTTCAGTAAGGCAAATTACATCAAGACTATTATCTGTGATCATTTCATTTGTAATAACCGCCTTAAGTGTCAGCGATTTAATGTTTAGTAGCCCTAGCTTTAGAAATTGTTTTTGTTCAGTAATTTTGCAAATTTCTGGTTTGATCACGATCAGATTTTTTTCTAGATCCTTTATTTTTATTGTTAAACCTCACTATTCCGGGAATAGACACAGTTTCTATAGACTGTACTACACTCACATTTCTATGAATTAAGTGGGCAGAACACAGACTGTGATTTGAGGTTCCACACCCGTAAGACCTTCGTTAATCTTCGGAACACAAATTAAGATATTTTTGTTGAAATCCGATGGCTCGTTCAGGCCTGCATAGCCAGCAATGACATTTCCTCTATCAAGATCCATAAATGTACTAAAAACCTACTGTACTCACATGAACTGATTTAAATAGGTTTTTAGTACATTTATGGATCTTTATAGAGGAAATGTCATTGCTGGCTATGCAGGCCTCACCGAGCCACTGGATTTCATCAAAAATATCTTAATTTGTGTTCCGAAGATGAACAAAGGTCTTACGGGTGTGGAACGGCATAAGGGTGAGTAATTAATTATATTATTTTCATTTATGGGTGAACTAACCCTTTAATACTTTTCAGTATAATTCAGCAAGGATGCATTAAATTGATTAAAAGTGACAGTAAAGACATTTATGTCACAAAAGATTTCTGCAAATAAATGCTGTTCTTTTAAACGTTCTATTCATCAAAGAATCCTGAAAGAAGTTTGCACAAAATTATAAAGCAGCACAATTGTTTTTAAACTTTTGAATGGTAGTGTATGTGTTAAGAGCTATAACCTCATTACAGGCAACTCACTTCAGTGTAACACCTAGCTATACAGTAGGTGTAACACCTGTGGTTGAAGTTGAACCATGTGCTTCATTAGAAGGAAAAAAAATAATACCGTTACTGTGTTTTTATGCTTTCACTACGGCTGTAATAAAGGTAGGGTTGGCAATGTTTTTCAGAAACACTTTTTGTTGTACTGGTTGAAACTCTTCACATCTTGATAGCAATCAATAATAGAAATGGTCTAAATATTAAAAAATGTACTTATATCTTCTGTGGAAGTCTCAGGACCAAAAAATGTTTGTCCAATCATTGCATTCAGTCCAGTTCTTTCAAAGCTAATATTGCCAGCCTCTCTGAAATTGCATACCCTACCTTTAATCAATACAAAGCCATTGACAGGGTTGTGAAATTAAATCTGTAATCACACATGTACACAGCTTTGTGAATGCTCAGAGAAAAGGACTGTTTATTTGAGTCCAGCCACAAGCGGCAGCTGCCTTTTGTCTTGTGTGTTTGTCCCTGATGAAATACTTCATTGTCTTTTGTAAAACACATCTTTGTTTTGTAGCAATACTAGGTCACATGACAAATGGGTGGACCTTTTATACACGTGATCTCTTCTATTTTATCACTAAATTAACAAATGTAATTTATTTTAAAGCAAAAGGAAGTGGTACAGACTGTTCAATTAATCTGGTTTTTAAGTTTGAGATTAGAAACTCTTAATATTTGCCACAGATGCAGTTTAAAGGTAATTTATTGAGAGGATGCTGGCAGTGGACACGCCATGTTTTGGTCTATCCCAAAGGCCAGGAAAATGCTTAGTGAGGTTGTGATCATGCCAACATAGCCACACTCTCTCAGTAGGAAGGAATCTAGAGTTAGAGCCACAATGCATTTCAATGGAGTAAATCTACATGAAAATGAACCCAACGTAAAGTATGTTGACCACAGACTCCCTTCAGACTGAAAGTTGAAATGGACTGTTAAACACGTACAGAAACATGATATACAGAACATGATACAAAGGCTAGGAACAAAACAAAGGATCAAAACAGTCCAGGCTCATGGAGGAACAGTTTGTGGAGGCTGTGATTGTCTCTAGTAAAGAATGGAGCCGGGCTGCTGATAAGATGCACAGGGGGCAGCGAGACCACAGTCGAACGGAAGCCAAATCATTAAAGCACTGGGCATGCCTAACCCTGTCACATTCCCTGAGTCTGAGACAACATGTTTTAAATGCCTGCACTTATGTAACAGCCTTTTAAGCCTCATAATCTACATAGACTAGGAGACTCTCATTTCATAAAATGAGAAGTAGCTCAACACTAAAATGTATGAAACCTGTCACATATTAAAACAGGAAAGAACTGTGGTGAGAAGATGGGGAGAGAGATGTAGAATGAGAGACAGAGGTAGGGCTGAGAGTGTAGAATAGGTATTGGACTGAAGCCACAGAGCTAAAGTAAATACAATGTGGCATGAGAATGACCTACATAGAGCCCGGTGAACGAGGTTAAAGCGTACATTGTGCCAGATCTGTTCATTAGCCTTTTATTTCCTCTCTGTGAAGAGTGCAAGGCAGCAGATGCCAGGGAAAACTCTCTGCAATGAAAATGTGTGACAGGAATTGTTTTAACTGTTCGTCTCTCTCTTTCTCTGTTGCAGGAATATAACATGACCACCTTAAATGGATAAAACCAGTCACTCTTCAACACACGGCATCATATGGTGAAAATGAAACATCTGCGTCTGTTGTACAGTTAAAATAACCAAAATATACATCAGAGACCCTTCAGGATTTACAAAAATCAACTTCTCAGTCCATATCGGCCCTCTTTTCTCTTCACTCTTGCCCTTCTCTGATCAGAGCCGCCATGTACGGTAGTGCCCGATCCGTGGGTAAAGTGGAGGGCAACCACAGTGGCGGGAGCAATCAGAGTCCCGGCCGTTCGCCCCGTCTCCCACGCTCTCCCCGTCTGGGTCACCGCCGCACCAACAGCACAGGGGGCAGCGGAGCCGGAGCGGGAGGTCCAGGGGGTAAAACCCTTTCCATGGAGAACATCCAGTCCCTCAACGCTGCCTACGCCACATCCGGCCCTATGTATCTGAGCGACAACGAAGTAGTGGCATCTGGCCCGGACCTGCCCAAGAGCACCATGACGTTGGGCCGCTCGGGGGGCCGGGTGCCTTACTCCATCCGCACGACTGTCATGGGATCGAGCCCGAACATCGCCACCGGGGCACCCGGCTCCGCGCCCACCGATGCCATTGCTTTCGGAGACCACCATATGCCTTCCAACCTGGCGTCCACTGTGCCTCATTCGCTACGCCAGGCGCGGGACAACACCATCATGGACCTGCAGGCCCAGCTCAAGGAGGTGCTCAGGGAGAACGAGCTCCTGCGGAAAGAGGTGGATGTGAAGGAGAGCAAACTCAGCTCCTCCATGAACTCCATTAAGACCTTCTGGAGCCCCGAGCTGAAAAAGGAGCGCGCCCTGCGCAAGGACGAGGCGTCGAAGATCGGCGTGTGGAAAGAGCAGTACAGAGTCGTCCAGGATGAGAATCAGGTGAGAGAGACGAGCTGTCGTGCACTTTCTCCAGTATTATGTGGAGAACTCATTTTAAGACAACATATTCACAATGGACTTAACTTCTGTACTGATGTGACATTTCAGAGTAAATCAGAATATCTGGCAGAAAATATTGTAGCCTTAGTTTTGATGTCTTTTATGCTCGCACCTTATTTAACAAACAATATTGGTAGGGCTGGATTGATATTAAAATTCTGTATGATAAGTCGTAATTATTTTCATGTTATGGCCAGTAAATACATTACAAATATAACACTAACATTTAAATAAAGATTAAATTAATTAATTTAACTTTAAATGAGCATTAGATGATGACAAATGTAATATAAAGCTAAAAATAGGAACATGAACATGAACAAATTAAATTTACATCTTCCGACATATATGCCCACATTTTATGCATTGATCAAAAGTGGCAGTAAAGACATTTTATAATGTTTCAAAAGATTTCTATTCAAAAGATGTTCTCTTCATCAAAGAATCCTGAAAAAAATGATTTCTAAAAAAAATATAATGCAGTACGACTGTTTTCAACATTGATAATAAGAATTGATTATTAAGCATTAAATCAGTATATTAAAATGATTTATGATGCATCATGTGACACTGATCACTGGAGTAATGACGCACAATTCAGCTTTGACTTCATAAATTATTTTTTAAAAATATATTCAAATAGAGAAGTTAATGGTGAGCATAAGAGACTTAAAAGAGACATAAAATCTTACCAACCAATATATCATGCATTTCTTTTTCTTTTTTTTCTAAATTGTAGCATCTGAGTTAGTCTCTAGATGTAGCGACATGTTGGTCAGATACGAGTCTGAATATGGTCTCTTTTCTTTTCTGTAAGCTGGAATATGCAGGTCTTTTTAGTGCAGTTTGCAGTAGCAGTAGCCAAAGGGCTTCATCTGCTGAAACGCTATGATATGAAACTGTGCACCTGGCACTGAGAAAAAACCCTATTACTTGCAGATTGGATCTGATTACTGAAGAACATTGTACAAGGCATGTCTTTTAAGAATAGCTCTATTTGTCTTGTAGTGTTTTTTGAAATGGCTTTCCGAGAGCCCCTGAGCATCAGATGAAGCTGATAATCAGAATCAGAGCAGTTTGTTAGTTCACACTGGCAGGTGTTACCATAAAAACACTAGATAAGTGCATCTTTTTTTTTTTTTTTTTAGGTTAAAACGGACAACTGTTTAACAGAGTCTGACTCTGCTGCAGATTCCTGCTCTTTCCTTTTCAAATATCACTTCTCTTCTGCAGACTGTAGTTTAACACATGCCAATCCTGACATTTCCCGTTTTATTCTCCTTCCTCCATGCTGGATTTTAGCTGTAGTGTAAGCTGTAATTTAGCTATTTCCCATGTATTTTTAGGGCCTGCAGTCTACAACGTGTAGCACACTACAGCTAGCATGTGGCATTTATATTAACTGTTATCATTATACCGCCACCTCTTTTCAAAAAATGTTTTATGTGTTTAGTCTAGTTTATGTAAGTCTGGCATAGTCAGAGTTTTCACCATCGAGAACTGGAACCTTAAAGGGGATCTATTATCTATTACACGAGATGTAATATAAGTCTCTGGTCCTGCAGAATGTGTCTGTGAAGTTTCAGCTCAAAATACCCCACAGATCATTTATTATAGCTTGTCAAATTTGACCCTGTTTGGGTGTGAGCAGAAACACAGTTTAAATGCAAATGAGCTGCTGCTCCCGGCCCGCTTTCCAGAAGAGGGTGGAGCTTTAACAGCTCACACTTCGGTTGCTCAACAAAAACAAAGCTGGAGAATCTCACACAGCCAAAATGACGATTGTCAGTAACGGTGTTCAGCATTACATTGGTGTTCAGCCTTACCGGAGTCTACACTGATGGAGAGACTCAGGAAGGAGTTACAACTTTTAGAATGCATGTGGACATTTCTGAATGGTTAGTGGATACATTTATGTAGTTGCTGTGGAATTGATTAAACTCATCGACTCGCATGTGCCGTCATGCCTTTCATTCAGGCAATCCAGTGCAAAACTGGATTTAAACCATATGACACCTCGCATGGTCTGCTTAGTATAGGGAACTGGAGTATTTGACTGATGAAGTCATGTGGGGGTTTATCTAGATAAACTAGATCAATATTCAAAAGAACCTTGATCAGTTAAATGAACACCTCAAATTCTCTAGAGAGAGAGGCATTCAAAGAAGGGATAAAGGAACAGGAATAAGTGGAATGAGAGTTGAATGCACCTTTGAGACCTGTTCAATTATGAGATGTGACACAGCAAACCCTTTTAGTCAGCCAACTTATTCATTCAGCCCACATGCTAGTTCACTGGAATCATGAGCACGTTCTTTCTCTTTCCTTTAGGGATGTGCTGATGGTAATCTTATGGATGATACAGTAAACAAAAAATATTATTATTCATTTTATATTAAATGGTTGATAACTTAGGAATTGCTGATAGTTAGAAACAATTTTGCATAAATACATTTTCGTTTAAAATAATTTGTCTAAATTATTATTCAGATTTTTGGCCAATAACCTAAAAATGGCTGATATCAAAGTTTTTATTATGTCTATATTAGTGCTGTCAAACGATTTAAAAATTTTAATCAAATTAATTACACGATATGGCGACTGATTAATGTAATTAATCATAAATTAATCACACATCAATTTTGCTGAGAAATTACCCCCAAAAGAGAATTTAGTCATTATTGTGTTAAATGAGAAAAGCATCAAATAGATATTACAAAAAGTAGCTTTAGAAAAATATTTTATTTGATTCAACCTAGAATTTAATACACACAAACTTTTAGGCTTCAGTGGCCATGAGGGTAAGTAAATGATGACAGAATTTTCATTTTTGGGTGAACTATAATGGGGTTTTATTAATGGTGAGGGTTTTTTTTTTATTTTTTATTTTTAATGAAATTATACTCTAAATAAGAAACTAAAACTGCCAGTAGGTGGCGGTAAATGTCTAAATGAGTAAGTCATCATTCATTGGATGTGTTTAAACAGCTGATTCATTCAGGAATGAAGTAAACGGCTCTCTTTATGAATGGTTCATTGAATCATTGGTTCACCTATTTGATTCACTTAAAACACAGATTCATTCAGAAACAAAGCACCGCTGTGTGTTACTCTGAGATGCACAACAGTTCTTCTTTGGCTTTATAGATGTTATTTTATGTCTAAAATATAACAAAATATTAACTTATTTATTGAACTGTTGTATAAACTCAATCACATTTGCACTCATGCTGTTTGGGACAAAAACGGAACTAGTGTGATATTGTGGCTGTATCATTGATATAAATATGAGATAAACTCATACAGTTGAATTTGTTAATAATTTTAACGCATAATTTTTTCCCATAATTAATTAAATTAACGTGTTAAATCAACAGCCCCTGTCTAAATAAATTAAAAATAAAACAATAATAACTTAAATCAATTTGAATGAAGTTAGGCAACCCAACATTATAGTGTACAGTATGAAAAATGGATATTTAATTTGAAATTTGCTAAAGATTACATTTAACTGTGTTATTACTAGTGTTTTTAAAGATTAACTTTACGTTAGTTGAAAGCAAAGGTAATGTAAATTTAAAAATTGGCGAAATGAGCATGCACAATTAAATATGCACTATATTGTTACTGATATATTGTGCATCCCTATTTCCTATAGTACACTGTGACATCATTCTTTCTGTAATAAATACCTTTCTCAGTCTTATTTTTGTCATGCATAAATGTGGACATGTTGTTTTCAAGTCTATGAATTTAAAATGATCCGTGAACATCTGCCGTGACATTCCCAACATTAGCAAGCACTAAGTTCATGCGAGTCTTTCAGACAGAGCGACTGAGCCAATCGGGTGTCCATCAAAGTCTGTTTTCCGTAAGCATGTGTGTCTGCCCTCTGTGGAAGCGGGAACAGATGGCAGACACGGCTCCTGATGCGCTTACGGTAGTAGTGTTGTAAAAGGTCCAAAGATTCACGCCCCAATCCCACAATCTCCTTATCAAATAGTGTTACTTTTCACAGCCAATTTCCACCCACACCATTATTCACTGTTCCGGTCAGACAGTTTATTCCTAATTCGAAATGTTTGAGTCCCATACTTGGAGAAGAACAGATAGTGTAGGGGTTTGTTTGCTGTGTCATGTCAGTGAATGTAACCTAGAAGGGTAGCAGATGGTCAAGGGTGGAGTCAGGAGCCAGCCAAACCTCAGGTCATCAAGCTCCACGCTCTCTCAGATGGAAATAAACATCACATGCTGAGCTGAATGACTAGGAATCATGAAAATATCTCACATGATTTTCTTGTACAGAACTTCCTGTTGTCCTCCTTGTCCTCATTATGGTTTGAGGTCTGTATTTACTCATTATGTAATAAATAATCAGCCCATTACTCACAGCAGAATGACTGTCATACATTATGCTGTGTGTACACTGCAGGATTATAATGGAGCAGGGCTGTAAACACCGTAGACTTTAAGGTGGATGTGTCCCTCTTGATCATTATAGGGTTTTAAGTTGCTAATTTCTTAAACTCTGATATTTGGTCTTCTAATCTTGAACATTTTGTTTCTCGCAACATGTGTGATTCATAGCCTTAAAGGTATAGTTCACCCAAAAATGAAAATGATCATATGATTTACTCACCCTCAAGCCATCCTAGGTGTATATGGAAAAATGTCCTGGCTCTTCCAAGTTTTATAATGGGAGTGAATAGTAACTGAGATTTTGAAGCCCAAAAAGTGCATCCATCCATCATAAAAGTAATCCATACAGCTCCAGGGGGTTTATAAAGGCCTTCTGAAGTGAAGTGATGGGTTTCTGTAAGAAAAATAGCCATATTTAGAACTTATATAATAACTGGCTTCCAGCGAGTCTAGTTCTGTTCGAAGAGTGACCTGACACATGATGTATTGACAAACACGGAAGCGTAGACAATAGAGCAAAACAAAACGCTGGTCACAAATTATTCTAAAACAAGAATTTTTAAAGAGAAATGTGGGAGGAGCTTGAGTTTGTGGCCTAGCCTTGTTTGGAGAGGCATCTACTCTCCTAAGCTTACACTACATCTACGTCATATGCCAGAACTTTACTCTCTCGTGAACGTGCGGATGGACATTACTGGAAGCTAGTGCTTTACAGTTTATGAAGTTATAATCATGGATATTTTTCTTACAAAAACGCATTGCTTTGCTTCAGAAGGACTTTATTAACCCCCTGGAGTCGTATGGATTACTTTTAAGATGGATGGATGAGCATTTTTGGGCTTAAAAAGTGGCACCATTCACTCCCATTATAAAGCCTGGAAGAGCCAGTATATTTTTAAATATACCCCAGATTGTGCTTGGCTGAAAGAAGAAGGCCCTAGTACACCTTGAGGGTGATTTAGGGCCGATTTTAAATAAAAAAAAGTGCATCCATCCATTGTAAAAGTACTCCACGTGGCTCTGTTGTATGGCCTGTTTTGTGCTTTTAGTTTTGTAAGTGATCATGCATACAATTTTTGTCTGTGAACAATCAAAAAAAGATCAGAATATCATAGCTGTGCTTTTTTTGCCTTAGACCAGCAAGCAACCACCTATCGAGGACACCCTAGCAACCACACACAACACACAGCTTTTGTCTGTCATGAAGAGCTCAAGTTTGAAAATAAACCATCCTCAAGCCTATAAAGCCACCAAGAGAATAAGGAACAAAATGTCTTTTTGTGCTAGCTTTGCTTGCTTACTCTTACTTTGTTTCTCAAGCAGCCTTTGCTGATTAAAGAAAGACTAACAATGTTTGAGTCATGTAATCTGTGCCATCTCAAGAGCGATGTAGTAAAAGTGTGGAAGAAAGAATGCAGGGACAACCGATCATATTTTTATCCGTTCTAACCACGGGGCTGTGAGCTGCTGCTCTTTGGCAGACGCACCGGCCCTTATATGGAGTGTGGTCATGCAGGATAGGTGTGGAATGAACAGAATCCTTGCATATGGTTACACAGACATCCTCTACACTACTGTCCTGCTCTACCTCACTCTTCATAGTTCACATGTACGGGAAACAGTGAGAAAGTTGGAGTACGAGAGGCATTGAGAGGAACAGATGGGAGAGAGAGAGGAGAAAGAGGTGGTATTGAAAAGTTTAATGTAGCTTTTAAAGGGACCATGCATGGATAAAGGCATGGGCAGAACTTTTTAAGCCTTGTTTTAAGGATTTTTTTTTTCCTGCTTTTTTTGGATGCTGTGCATAGCTACTAGAAGGGAGCAGGAAAGAGCAGGATTGCTTTGTCCACTACTACTTCCCAAAACCCCACTGACTGTGCAGATGGCCCCTCTGACAGGTTCTATTGAGATTAAGTCCTTGTGATCAGCTCCATTCTTCCTGTCAGTCAGCAGGAGTTCCTCCCACCTTCAAGGTGTTTATACCTTTTAGGTTTAGGTTTATCTGTGTGGACTGGACACATCCTTCAGTGTATACATAATGATTATAATGATTTTTATTATATATAATAAAAATGATATAAATATTTTATAAAATTATATATATATCTCACACACACACACACACTTTTTGCCTTTGTGTGCGCTCCGTTTTTACTGTCATTTGGCTGAAATCTCACATAAACATTAGCCATATTATTTATATATATATATATATATATAATATGGCTAATGTTTATGTGAGATTTCGGCCAAATGACAGTAAAAACGGAGTGCACACATTCAGTAGCTACAGTAAACTTTATAATCTTTAAGTTGATGAAAATAAAATGCAATATTCTATAATGATGGACAAAACACACATGAAATTCTGAAAATTCTGAAATTCTCAGAAAATCTCTGGTCAGAAACCATGCAACTCCATTTGAGCTTGATCTCAATAAAAGGTTAATAATATAATGACAAGTGTCTGGATGTATATAAAGCCACAATATCAATATGTATGTATGTATGTTTTCTCATCTGGTCCCACATCTTTTTTTATAAAGTTTTTGGCTTGTAATTTTAATTCACACATACACAAAGCAAAATTGAACTTTTAATGTCCAGCCTCTTTTAATCAGATTTACTCTAATTGAAAATGTCTGTTTTAAAATGATTATTGCCATCCAATTATGCCCTCCCCTATTCACATCTGGTGAATTACATAATCTCATTCAGTTGTCTGGCTTTGCCTCCCTTCGAGGGCTTCATGACACAGCAAGTCTCGGTTGCCATGGTTGCAATAGCAGACCCTCCGCAAGAGCCGGCCTACTTCTCAATGAGCCCTTTGAATCAAACTGTGGCATTTTTCCTTTAATAAAACTCCATTAAAAACAACTTTGAATACTGTTATTGAAAATCAGCAGTTTGGCATCGAGACTGGCCTTGGATATGAATTAGTTTTTAATCAAGTATTCATTTTAGTATTTGGATGTGAAATATGTCTTTTTTTACACAGGCTTTTAAGGAACTATGACATGCAGTGATAAAACCGATGTAAATTCATCATCTGATGACCAAACATTTGAAGGAGCGAGGAATGCCTAGATCCTGTGTGAATATTACAGATGGCCTAAAGTCTGTGCTGATGTTCTCAGACTCGAGGCAGGAGACGAGCTCTAATTGGTACAGTGGGACTGAAGAACAGCTTGTATTGTGATGTTGACCTGCAGGGTCTGACTGTGCTACTGGAAGGTTTCGAGGCGAGTCGATCGGGACACAACAGTGGCCCGGTTGGAGGCTGGGACACAGACGTGATGCACTGAGCTAATTAGAGCGGTCTAGACCTAAAGAGGTCATATATATATATATATATATGACCGGTGTTTTGTTTTGCTTTATCCTGCGCACTTTCACATTTGTCAATACGTGAGAGTAAGGTCAAAGTTGTACGGAAGCTAGTGATTTTAGTTTATATATTTGTAAATATGGCTTCAGAAGGCCTTTATTATCCCCTTGGATTACTTTTTTGATGGATGGATGTGCTTTTTTGGGGCTTCTAAATCTCAGTTACTCTTCACTCCCATTATAAACCTGGGAAGAGCCAGGATTTTTATTATAACTCCCACTGTGTTTGGCTGAAAGAAGAAAGTCATATACACCTAGGATAACTTGAGGGTGAGTAAATGATGGGATAATTTTCATTTTTGGGTGAACTGTCCCTTTAAGCTTTGTGCTACTATAGTTAGATGTAAGTGAGTGTCTGACTGTTGTAGAGACGTGCCGGAGACTATCTGTGAACCTCAGGTTCAGCTCCGTCAACTGATACTGCTGCCTCTGTGCTCTGTTGGTTTGCCGTTGGGTTTCCTCATTAGTCTGGGTGCACACAGAGAATGGAAATCAATTAATTAATACACTCGCTATGATTTATTCATGATGTCGATCCATGGTGAAGAATTGCCTCACCAGGTAGGAAAGAGCACAGCACGCTTTGTGGTGAAAGCAGGCCAAGCGGTGGAAAAACACCAATCGTTTAGCTATCGTCCTTTGTGCATTTGTGCTAAATGACATTTGAGCTAAACAGTGATGAAAAATGTTTTAGATTTAGATCGTTAAAAATTGACATTGTACACTAGATTGAGCCTGACCACAATCAAACAATGCCTTAATATCTAGCTAGCTGTTGGTTAACATCATCCTGACAGAGTACTTGTCCCAAAGCCAATGAGTTTTTTAAATAGGTTTTTGGTTAAATGCATGAAATAACAGTTTTCAAGCTATATTCCTACAACATAAAATGGATAAATAATACCCCACTCATGATTTTTTCTTAAGCTTTGACATGTCGCTACAGCAAATGGGACTACAGAGGTTGTTGGGTACATTAAACATCTTCACGCCAAACAGGAAAACTCATCTAATCAAAAGTCCACTTTTAAAGCCTTGTTGTGTTTATAGTCAAAATCTTGTGGACTATTCTAACTAGGACTTTCCAGCTTCTAGATTTTAAATAAAGATTGAAAGAGATGTCAGAAATGTAATGATGGTGACGTTGAGGTGCTAATTGATCTACTTATATTCACTTTTCATAACTTACATGCATGTCAGACACATCTTGACCTTCTTCGATACCTATGAAAGTGTAAGTTAATTTATTATGAATGTAAGATGAAACGTGCCTCTTAACCAAACTGGATCTTCTTAGTATGCCATGCAATTTGCTGCGTAAAAGGGAGGTGCAGCTCTAACATTTTTGTGTGGGATACTTGTTCTCTGGAACATGTTAGTTGAAGGCAGCGCAAAGCTTTGTGATGGGCTGAATGAGTCTATGCTGATTGGACGAGCAGCTCAGGTCATTCATTGCAGCCCAACCAACATTCATGGAATGCTGAAAGGTCGTTAAGGGTCAAAGGTTGCACATGCTTGAGATTACAGCCTCTCTGTGTCTTGTTATTAGGAAAACAAAGCCCATCGCTTCTCGTCTATCCTTAGTTTAGGTTAATTTCGAGTCTTCAGAAGACTGCGGGCTGCTTCTAAGTATCCCGTCGCAGTTGAAATATCCGGCTGATTCCTCAGATACATTTTTTTCCCTCTCCGCTGCATTCTGTGGTTTGGCATTCCACTGAAAACATTCCATCTGTGGGGGCTGGACCGGGATAGACTGATCCTTCTAGTGAGGGGAAAAAAAACAAACATGTGGAGGAAAGTGGGAGGGATGAAGAAAGATCCCGTTAGCTCCTGCTGCAGCTTCCACTAGAATGAATGGGAATGCTAATAAATAGGTTACACTTTCAGAAAAAAGGTACAAAAGCAGTCACTGGGGGCATTACCCTTTAAAAAGGTACTAATATGCACCCTTTATGGGAAAATAAGGTATATTTTTTGAAAGGGTGCCACCCCAGTGACTGCTTTTGTACATTTTGTTCCCTGAGAGTGTATGGTGATTTAGGTGTTCATGTCCAGCCAGTTGTATCACAGCAGGAGTGCTTGTCTCTACCATACAACTCGGTAGGAATAGTTTCAAATTTTAGCTGCAGAATCAATCACCTTTGGCTGTCTTGTCATGCACAGCATACTTTTCTCCGCTGTAGTCTGTTCTTTTAAGCAGTTCTGAGTCTTTGGCCTGAGGCTGACTGATAGCTTTGTGTGAGTTATCACTCTGAAGCTCCACCCTCAGGCGATTGGACTCGTAACAGTAGTTCTTGAGCACAGCTGTCTGTCATACTGTCAGGACTGTGTGTGTTCTGTGCGGTCAGTCTTGTGTTGGACCCTCAGGTCTGGAAAAGGGAAGTGCAAATGCTTGCATCAGCGGTAAAAGTTTATACTGATGTGAAATAAAATAAAAGTAAAATTTTATGCTGACGTGAAATGAAATAAAAGTGCTAAGGCCTCAGGTATAAAATCACCCCACTAGCAGTTAGCAGATGTTAATTGGTTCTGAATGGTTATTAGTATGTTATGCAGTTTCTGTAGTCTTGTGTGGTTGCTAGAGGTTTGGGTGGTTATATATATGTCACTTTAGCCCTTTTTGACTAATTAGCAGTGTTTCTCTTATGGTGTGATTGTTTGGTAAATTTTAGTGTGAAATCAAGTCCATATGATGTGGATTTTTGTGTAAGAGCAAAAGATTTTCCCATGCAGATTTCGCATCAGGTTCAGTTGATTATGCAAATTCGCTGTTTTGAGCAACAGACAGCTGCTTGGTTTGAAGGTGACTTCTCCTTCATATATCGCTAAACTATTTTTTTAAAAATTTGTATTTAATTTAATGCCTTACTGTGCTTAGTCAAGAGTAGTTTAGATAAGTTCGAGCTATGGCTTAGTGGTTAGTGCACGTGCTCTAGATGTCCAGACTCCTACATGTGAAGGTGCTGGTCTGCATTGTTTCATTTATCCTAAATAATTTAGTTTTTCCCAACTGCTTTTTTTTTTACTGTTAACTCTTTCCCTGCACTGTAAACCCGAATAAGTTGGCAAAACTAAAAAAAATTGAGGCAATCGGTTACATAAAAATTTTAAGGAATTTAAAATTCAAGTAAGAACTTACTCAAACCTTTTAATTGTTCTTAAATTTAAATATTTGAGTAAACTAATTTATATATTTAACTAGAAAATGCTATCTTGCTAATTTGCTAACATGTTAGCAGTAGCATGGTATAGCACTTGCTGAATGAGTACAGCAATGTAAAACATTTAACTTACCTGCTCTCAAACCAAGCCGCATGCACCACTTGTCACCCACATTAAAACTATTTTAAATTAGCATAACAAAACATTAATCACTACTAGATCTCCCACTAAACATAAATCATGCTCAAAAAAAACATTGACACTTCATTTTAGCATTTACTCTTCCTTTCGAGTGCCATGTGCAAAGCATGCTGGGAAACAGAAATCCCAGCCCAGTTTCAGTTAAACTTAAGTTTGCATAAATTAAAAGAAATGAGTTCATAAATGAGTTCATCAAAAGCAATGAAACAGTACAGTTTACTTAAATATATCAGTTCTATGAACTTGAAAGAAAAATAAAGTGCTAAATACTATAAATAATTAGTAAATTTATTTTGACTGAACTAATTTGTTTTAATTTAATTTTGCAATTAATTATTTTGAGTGTTAGGGTTTACAGTGTGACCTTGACAGAATTTTCCTCCATTTATGACACAACGCTACCCTGCCATTGACGGAATTTTCCAGCAATCCATGTTTTCACTGTTATATGGTAGGGGGTGCTATTATGCATCTTCTGAAAGAGTACAGAATCTCTGGATCAAAACACAGGTGAAGAAGAAGCAGAAACAAGCCATAGATGCATTCCTTATGCACATGTAAACTAAAGCGATCTTCAAATATTAATTGTCATATAAATCAAAACTGCCTAACGTTACCGAATGAAATGTCAAACCCAGGAAGAGGTACAGGGCTGTGCAAGATTCCGGGGTGTTAATAAACGCAATCTAATCGATCTATGTTTTGATCATCATTCTGTATCCAATCCGGATGTAGACTTTGACAAAAAAGTGATTTTTCTCAGCTTTTTGTTCAAAATGTTTTTTATGAAACTTCCCCACATTCAGGTGTTGATAAAAAAGAATGCATAAAGCTTTTTTTTTTTTTTTTGATATATTGCATGTTCAGATATTTAGTATAATAAAAGATTCTGAGGACCATGAAAATTTTGGCAACTTTGGCAGTGGCTGGGAAAGAGTTAATAAAAGTGGCAAAAGCCTGAAAATAAAACAAATCAATAGATGTTAAGGGAAATTTTGTGTTTATAAGAAAAGTGATCCAGTAGACAACATGAAAGCAGCTGATAAAAACATGCTGGAATGTTTCAGTCAATGGGCATGGATTGTTTTTAATTTTTAGTGCCTGATTCTGCACTAATCAATGTAGTCTGTTGATTGTTTCACTCTGAAAATCAACATCGATAAGGAGCATCTCTGAAATTAAGTTTCATCACTCGGAACAAGAAGGGATCTCCAGCGATGAGCCGGTGCGTTTCAGGGTGGATGTGATGGTAAAGCAGGGGCTCTATTTGCGTATTAGAGTTTAATATCTGCAGGAAATGTCCATCCCAGTGCCTTAGGGTGGAGAGATTTGCTTGAAGTGTAGGAGTGGAGATTAGAGACTAGAGACAGGACAAGACATAGGACAAAAATTTCCACCAGAAATGATGTGTGATGTGGTGTGATATGGAGTGGAGAGAAAGGACGTCAATTGCACAGGATGATATCAGTGTGTGTGAGAGAAACCCAAACCACTGCATACTCTGATAAATGGTTTGTTGATATTGCTATTGATCAGATGTTTGTGTCTGATCGGGGTCTGCTCCAGTTTATAGACCTGTAGGAGGTTTTCAGACTTGCCTCTGCTAGTCTTAGGTTTCAGTTGATTGCCATTTTTATATAATATCGCCATATCAGACATGTACAAAGCTTGCAGGCCTGATTATAACTTCATTATAGTATACTTAATATAGCAGTACGTGTCAGATTAAGGTTGTTCACTACACTACGGAGGCTTGTTTGCAATTTGTTCTCATGTCTATCACTGAAGATCTGCATCTTTTCTCCTCTGTCCTGACCATGTGCTTGACTGTTGTCCCATCATGCCTCTGACAGCTTCTACCTCAGCCTTTGAGGTTTTCTTTAGCGCATTTGGCACTTTTATGTTCAAATAAAGCAAGTAAATGATCAAACTGAAGATTTTAGAAGTGTTTGATCCATGCTTTGTCCTGTCAAAGGTTTTATTCCCCTTCTTTTTGAGTTAAAGGCAGGCTGGCTGGTACTTCATATTGATTTTTGTGTGCCATTTCTTGCTCTTTAGAAGTGATTTCACAAGCACTGCATGAATCTGGTCTCATTCTGAAAGATGTATCATACTGTATAGTCTTTCAAAAAGTCGAAATAACCAATTTAAACAGGTCTGCTTGTTATATAATTTTCATTTAATTTTTTTACACATTTATTTTAATGTTTTTGCTTTTTCACTGAACATACACGGCAACAACAATGAAAAAAATATAATAATAAAAAAATAAACAATGGCAAAACATTTGAGGGATGAATGTATACAAAGACAAATTATCATTTGACAGGTAATGCTAAAGCTGAATGCAAATTCTTAAATACCGTGGAGTCATTTAATCCTCCAAATATAAACTAAAATAAATATAATATCTGTACTATGATTATGACTATATTATGATTGTAAATACAATACAAAAAAAGGAAATAAAGTGCATTATCCTGACTTGTCAGCTGTCTAATAATACTTTTAGGCACAATATTAAATACATTATCAATGAATACAGATTTCACTCAATTACTAAGGGGTCATCAGCTATTTCATTCTATTTTAATTTAACTTTCGGAAAATACTATTTGATTTACAATTCTGCATCCCGTTTGCTTCCTCAGTTTTCAATTCAAAGCCTGTAGTTGTAAACAGGTCGGGGGACATTTATTTATTTAATTATTTATTTGTCTGTTTTTATCGTTTATATTTATTTTTAAATATTTCATTTATTTATATTTTCTTTATTTTTCTTTCTTCTATTTTTTACCTTTATTGTTTTTACATTTATTTATTTCTATTTTTAACATTTATTTATTTATTTTTGTTATTTATTTATTTATCTTTATTGGTTTTTACATTTATTTATATTTTTAACATTTATTTTTTTATTTGTACCTTTTTGTTTTTAGATTTGTTTATTTGTATTGTTCATATTATTTTTTTTTTATCTTTAAATGTGTTTATTTATTTTCTTTGTTTATTTATTTTTTACCTTATTGTTTTTTTCACATTTATTTATTTTGTTGTTTATATTTTTTACCTTTATTTATTTTTTACATTTATTTGTACATATTTATTCGCAAATTATTTAATTACAAATATTATTTAATTATTTATAGATATTATTTATTCACTTAAATTTAATTGATAAAAAAAAAAAGACAATTATGAAAGTACTATGTCCATATACAAGTACATTATATCTTTGTTCTTTGTTCTTCTAACTCTCTCCCTTCTCTCTCTCTCTCTCTCTCTCTCTCTTTTCCAAACGCACACACAACAGAGATAACAGCAGCCAGAGGAGACTAATGAATAATGTAGAGTCCTGTCTCTGTGGTGCCATTAGAAACTGTTGAGAATATAAAGTCAATATTTACAGAGTAATACAGCCATCAGTGTCTCTTTCTGTAAATGTGTGTATAATTCAAAGCTTCTAACTGATGACTATGATTCACTTTTTTCATTAGCCTTTTGCTTTATTATTGTGTGCGCTGTATGAATGTCGTGTGTCTGAGTTGCCTGTTTTGTCGTGACAGAAGCAGGTGTTTTCTTGAGTTACAGTCTAGTGTTAAGCCAAAAAAACATACTGTCCTCTTCTTGTATGTAAATTGGTTTATCATATCAAGGAAATTGACAGCGGACCTTCTGTCTCACATCACAAGTTCATGGAGGAGCACCTGTTGCTGTATCCATGTGGTAATCAGACAAAAACACAAAATATGAATAGTTGTCGCAATCATACCTGCCTAAATCAAAGCACCCTCTGTCTGATTACACCATACTGCATATTTTTGGCCGTAACATTTTTCTACAGTGTTAGGGGAAAAAGGGCGCCAGTAACCATGGTGATGATATATTTGTGACTATTCTTAAATTCATGCCCTCTGGCCTTCCCGAACACCTTCTATTACCTTCTCCTTGTTCCAGCGTAGCTCTTGTAAACTGCTTATTTGGTCCTCTCTGAGATGGCATGAATCCCTCTCCTTTGGGACTTGTTGTTCGGTGTGGTTGGAGAGTGTGGCCTGTATTTACCCCGGGTCTCTAGAGAGCTGCTCCAGGTGGAAGTAATAGCCGCCTGTCTTTAGAGCTCTAAAACTCACTCCAGCCCCCAGAGATTCAGTGTCCCGAGTACATCCTTACAGCTGATGTAGTGTTTTGAGAAATCTCTGGAGTCATAGAAGGTATTTACTAATAAGACAAGGCAAGTTGCTTGTAGTTGTGTTTGTTTGTTTAAGTTATTTATTTGTGTTTTTATTTATATTTGTTTATTTTTTTAAATGTCATCAATTTATTTGGGACTTTTATTAATTTTTATTTTTTATTTTTTTTGTTTCTATTTGTTTATTTGATGTATTTTATTTATATTTGTTTTTAGTTATATTTGTTTATTTTTTAAATGTAAATATTTTATTTATTTTGATCAATTATTTTTTGTTTCTATTTTTTATTTATTTATTGTTTTTACTTTATTAAATGCCATAAATATTTAGGTTTTTATGAATTTATTTGCCTTATTTATTTTAATGAATTAATTCATTCATTCATTGTTGTTTCTATTATTTATTTATTATTTTTGTTTTATTTTTTTCGCTATATTTGTTTATTTTTTTAATGTTGTATTTCATTTATTTTGAACAATTAATTAATTAATTTTATTTTTATTTAATTGGGTTTTTATAAATTTTGATTTGCTTTATTATTCATTTTGATTAATTTATTTTTGTTTCTATTTATTTATTATTTGTTATTATTTTTATGTTTTTATTTATATTTGTTTTAATTTATGATTTTAATCATATATTTGTTTTCCTTTATGTTTTTATTTGTTCTTAAGTTGTAGGTTTTGGTAGCACTTTATTTTACAGTGACCCTGTTACACGTCTTACATGTACTTACTATGGTAAATTATGCATAATTACAAACAACTTAACCTAGCCCTAATTATATAGTAAGAACATATTTTTAATAACTATTACTCATTACTTATTTATATAATTATACTTTAACCAGGGAACCTTAAAATAAAGTGTAGCCTAAGTTTGTATTAATTAAATTGACAAACCTAATATATTGTATTAGTATGTCCTTTTTTAAGATTATATCACATACATCATACCAAATATAGCCAGAATTGTAGTATAGCTAGTACGTTGAAAGAGAGCATTGTTTACGCAGACCTTATCTCTTCTTCATTTCTTTCTCCTGCAGCATCTCCAGATGACCATCCAGGCCCTCCAGGACGAGCTGCGGATCCAGAGAGATCTGAACCAGCTGTTCCAGCAGGACTCCAGCGTCCGTCCTGGCGAGCCCCTGACCGCCGAGCTGACCGAGGAGAACTTCCAGCGGCTGCACGGCGAGCACGAGCGGCAGGCAAAGGAACTCTTCCTCCTGAGGAAGACTCTGGAGGAGATGGAGCTGCGCATCGACACGCAGAAACAGACGCTCTGCGCCCGGGACGAGTCCATCAAGAAGCTCCTGGAGATGTTGCAGAGCAAAGGGCTGTCGGCCAAGGCCAGCGAGGAGGACCACGAGCGCACGCGGAGGCTGGCCGATGCCGAGATGCATATCCATCACCTGGAAAGCCTTCTGGAGCAGAGGGAGAAGGAAACAGCCTTGCTGAGGGAGGTGAGAGCGCTGGTGAACCATCAAACAGCACTAATGCAACCTTTAATCAACCAAATAGAAAAGTATTTACAAATTAGTACTTGGGGTGTGACGAGATCTCGTGCCACAAGATCTTGCGAGATTAAAATGTGACAAGATTTCTCGTCTAGATGAAAAGCTGTCTCGCGATATTGCCCTCATGAAAGCTATCTTAGGCTGGGCTGTGTAGTTATAACCATCTCTTAGCTCTGTATCATAATGAAGAAAAATTTGCTCTCTGTTTGCACTTTGAATATTGAGAGAGTACTTTTTATTATGGTTGCACTTATTGTTTGCGCTTAAGACTAAGAGAAAACTGTGTTACTCATTTTTATTTATACGGTTATTATTTCTGTGATCAATTTGTGGAAAGGACTTTAATTAGGAGGTCAGAAGTTGTAGAAGCTCATAAATCAGTCTCGTCACACCCATACCTAGTACCTTAGCAACATTAATGACTGTTGTGGATTGAATGACACTAAATGCACAAATTAAACAGCTGCTCTGGGAAATATGCTTGGTCATTTTTCCAGAGATGATGATGATGATGATGATGATGATGATTCACAATAAAATGTTTTTGCTAGGGCTCCCAATTATGGTGATGATGAATCAAGGGCTCTAGAATAGATTAGTCATTTTAAACTGCTCCGGACGAGCAAGCTTACCGAGGGAGAGGGAGAGCGAGAGAGGGAAACCTGTTACAAATTGAAGGCATTGAACATTTGTTGCTATAGAAACAGGAGAGACTGAAAAGAACATTGATGAAAGGAGACACAGATGTTGCTGAGTGCAAAAACTGTTAATGTGGCGGAAGACACATTCATCACATTTAGTTTAGTAGTTTTATCTCGAGGAGGGATCTGATTGATGTTTATTCAAGTTCAACTGACATTTCTCAGTCAGATCTGTTGCATAATAGAGCTTTATAATCCTTAACATGGAAGAGAATTAGCTTTCGAGTCAAGGGTTCCCTTGGGAGTTTCCAATGGGCTTTTAGCATAGTGGTTTTTGATTTATGAGTAAAATAAGAGGCACGTTTTGTTGACAGAAATACAGTCATACCTCAAAGGTTGCAAGTTGCTATTAAGTTGGACTGACAGGGATGTGAGTTTATGTGCTTGATGAATTGGGCAGCCGTTATAGTCCTGTATGTATACGTTCATCTTTTCATCTCAGAATGAGATTCAATGCTGTCAGGAGACTGTTATAGTGGTTTAGGTAGTTTTGAAAGGAGTTCTGTCTGGCATTCTCACTCTGTATTTCTGTCAGGCATCTTTTGAGACAGCCAACAGCCAATAGCAGAACTTTGGCAACAGTGACATCTAGTGGCCAGTTAACGAAATGGCATAATCAGCACTCACTATGGCTGTGTCCGAAAGCTTAGACAGTTGACTTATTGCCTCGCTACCCTATCAGGCAGTGACTTTGCAGGCAGCATTTTCACATGAAGGTACCTCACGATTTTGTACAGATTTCTGAGGCAGCATAATAGTTTAATGATCTACACCAAAATAGAGCGAGCTTTGGTGATAAATAAGTGAATACTTAATTACTACTACAAAACTAAAACTGGAAAACGTTGGTCAAAAATGTACATTTACTGAGCACACAAACTGACCACCAACTGCAACTTTATCTTTAAATCACACTTTGAATTATTTTCTCTTCACATATCTTTAATGTAATTAACATTCAAAGCCAAATTAGATCAAATGGCTGTGAGATTTTTATGAGCATTTGTGATTTTTAGCAGTGTCATAACATCCTGGAATAGACCGTGTTGTTGTAGCTCTTTCAGATATGAGTGTCATTCAACAGCAGCTCTCAACAGTTAAATTCCCTGAAGCGTTGCTCTGCTTCCCATATGCTCTCTGTGACTCCACACATGTAGATGAATGGCTGTTTTTCCATGTCGGTCTCTCTCTCTCTCTCTGTTCATGTGCTTTCATATCTGAAGGGTTTGGTGTCCATATTTTGTGTTTGAATGATGATTTTGATGTCTTTAATTGCCCGCAGGGTGCAGGCTCTTTGTGTTCAGTGGACATTGCAGTTGTCGGTTGCTCGGTACATTATCTTTTTCATAAGGGACTCAGTCATGCATAAACACTCAAGCCAGAGGACTGAAAAGTGTCTCTGCTGCCTCAGAATTTAGTTAGTGACATCAGTGTGCTGAGGTTGAAATTTGGCTGCTAAAATCAGAAGTCAGGGTTGTTTTATCATCAGCGTTTGGGCTGGACATATTGTGGGGTGGTATGGATCCTCATCAGCTAATGGCTGGCGGTAGAGGGAGCCGTTATTATCCTGTGGTTTCACCTCATGATCCTAGGCTCGTGTTTTCTTCTCAGGATCTCCATAGACGATATGAGGGAGCTCCAGAATCTGCCAAAACCAAAGCCCTGCAGACTGTTATCGAGATGAAGGCAAGTGTGTGTGTGTGTGTGTGTGTGTGTGTGTGTGTGTGTGTGTGTGTGTGTGTGTGTGTGTTGTGAGTAAATCCCAATCTTTAGTGTTCTTTCTAAGATAGATTCCTTTAATAATAATAACTAAAGCCTCATATTCCTCAAACTGTCATGTTGAGTCAGTAAAATTACATTACTTAGTTTGGGGTCAGTAAGGATTTCTTTCTTTTCTTTTTTGAGAAGAAGAAATGAAGTTTTGTTCAGGAAGGGCACATTAAATTGATCAAAAGTGACAGTAAAGACATTTTATAATGTTTTAACAGATTTTTTGTTTTAAATAAGTTCATTTGAACTTTCTATTAATCAAAGAATCCTGGAAAAAAACAAAAAAACAAAAAACATAAATTCAGCTTTGCATTGCAGAAATAAATTACATTTTATATTATATTAAAATAGAAAACAGTTCTTTTAAATTGTAGTAATATTTCATATTACATACTATTTTTATTGTATTTTTGATCAAATAAATGCATTTAAAAAACCCAAACTTACTGGATTTGTCCGGTTTATAAGTAGACACATACAGTATTTGAAGAGTTTTCCATATAAAATTGTATTTTAACACTTTTTATAGCAAAGATTTGTAGAGATGCACAGTATATCTGTACCATAACAGTTATCAAATCATTATTTTAATTTACTGGTATCAACCAGTATTGAATATTTGATATTGAATGCTCATTTCCCCTATTTTAACATATAATTTATATCTTTGCCGTCATCTAACACTCACTTGAAACCTTTAAAAAAACTAATAATTTAATAGTTAATTATACCTTAAGTAAGTTATTTTTAAGTTTATGTGGGAGAGTTTGGGAAAACCTGTTTGAAAATCTTTATTGTTGCAATTTTGTTTGTTTACTCTAGTGTCTTAAATGTTATATTAGATTTCAGGATTGATTCATGTTTAAAACACTTCTGTATAAGCAACTAGCTCCTTAGGAAGGACACTGAAAGCGTTGCACCTTGTCCTCCATTCCTCCGCCTCAAACATCTCTCTGATCTCTGCAGGACTCTAAGATCAGTTCTCTGGAGCGCAGTCTGAGGGATCTGGAGGACGAGATACAGATGCTCAAGTCAAACGGGGCTCTCAGCACAGAGGAGAGAGAGGAGGAGATGAAACAGATGGAGGTCTACCGCAGTCACTCCAAGTTCATGAAGAATAAGGTAGAAACTGTGGCTCATGGGCATTACTACTGTTTTGTTACGGTGCTTTTTTTAACCAGTGCAGGTCGTGTTATTTGATCACAGATTTGGGTTGGTGTTGAATATTAGCTGGAATATTGTGGTGCTGTTTTATGAAATGGTGTGCATCACAACTAGAACAAGAAGCATACATTTGTCTAAATTTAAATTTTATCTGATCAAAGTTGTCTTGATATCTTCTTCATTGTATTATTATTTTATTATCATTACTAACTTTTATATTGACCTATTACAATGTTAATTTGTTTTTATATTTTTACTTTTATCATCTTTATTTTAATTTATTTTATTATATTATTACTTTTATGTATAATACTTTTCTTAAGGAAACTGTTCACCTTTTAATGTCCCCCTGTAGTCAATAATTTTTTCAGTGCTTTTTTGATCACCAAAATGACATTTAAACATTTTTTACTTTGAAAAAAAATGTCTTTATGTCTTAAAATAGCTTGAATGTAACTCTACACCCTTGCCTCATTTAATATACGTGGATCTATGAATATGATAATTAGCCCCGCCTCCACTCACCTGCACAAGCTCAGACATCCACTCGGTCAACTTACTGAGGTAAACGCTGCACAGTGAGATCACATTTTACAACGTTGGACACATAACAGTAATATGATTAGCCTTGTGCTTGACTACATTATCAAACAGCTAATAATGTGTTGCTAATGTTACACAAACCATGTTCCTGTTCACCATGACAGAGTCAGACAGCTGCCTTCTGAAAATCAGCTGTCTCCTTACAAATGCTTTGAACAGCTCAGAATGTCGGTGGAGAAAGGCATATAGTTCATCATAACATCGTAATATACATCATACACCTGCTATATTTCTAAATCTACCAGATTTATCATATCAACAATAAAATATATTGGGATAACCTGGCTTCTTCTGAGAC
The DNA here is from genome assembly GCA_037101425.1 of Elopichthys bambusa. Taxonomy (NCBI): domain Eukaryota; kingdom Metazoa; phylum Chordata; class Actinopteri; order Cypriniformes; family Xenocyprididae; genus Elopichthys; species Elopichthys bambusa. Next base: position 4,589,282 of record CM074454.1, on the reverse strand, counting down.
TCCCTTGCGCAGTCAGTTAATGATATGCTAAAGCCCACCGGCACATTGACGTGACTAGTTACGAGGTAGTTTGTGACGTAAGAAACACCAGCGATTTTACTGCAGTTTTAAAGAGAAAATACTCAGCAATGGTGTTGACTTATGAATTTGCACATGGTTTGTCTTAAAGCATAGTAAAAAAAACCACATAGACACATAAAAAGCATTAAAAACTTGATCTTCACCACAGGGGGACTTTAAACATATCCTTTTTAAAGACATTTAATTGCAGCTAAATGGCTAAATCATAACCGCATGGCCTGTACGGTGAATGCTGATTGGTTTAGTAATGCTGACGACATCACGTGAACGTGGGTGATGTTTGATTGGGCACAGGGCATGCATGCAAGCTGGTGGATGGTGATTGGTGGTTGTTGCAGTAACGGCGCCCTCTCCTGACAGGTAGAGCAACTGAAGGACGAGCTGGCTCAGAGCGAAGCACAGGGCGAGGAGCTGAAAAAGCGGGCGGTTGAGCTGCAGCAAGAGGTCTCTGCCGTAAGACACCCAGAGAACCGGCTTAGAACACGCACAGCTCTGCTTCCCTCACCAGAGAGAATGTCTCGCCCACTCAGACCTCAGATAGGGTTCTGATTCACCCTAACCTCAGAAAAGTTTTTGATACTTATACATTATGTCCATCAGGATAAGTTTTTAGAGATGAAGCCTAAATTCAGTTGCCAGAAGTAAAAAGCTAAAGTTAGACTATAAACGACCTTATTTCAGCCATTTAACCAAAATCCCATTCAAAAAATCTATTGACTGGAACCGGAAGTGCTAAAATGCTAACTCGTTTCTGCGTTTTGGCCTACAAAGTGATGTCATACCTGCACCACTCTATAGTGGAACACTGTGCAGAATGATTGGACAAAATACATTTTTCTCAACAATTTGTTTTGTTGTTACATACTGCAGAATCTTTCGTACAGATCACACAGCAGAATAAATGGATATAAAAATAGAATCTTCAGATGTATTTATATATATGTATATATAAATAGATAAATAAATAGATAAATAGATAGATGTGTGTGTGTGTGTGTGTATATATATATATATATATATATATATATATATATATATATATATATATATATTATATTTATGTATATGTTACAGTATGTATGTATGTATGTGTGTATATATATATATATATATATATATATATATATATATATATATATATATATATATATATATATATATATATAATTTTTTTTTTTTTTTTTGGAAAGAAATGAATACTTTTATTCAGCAAGGAAACATTAAATTTATCAAAAGTGACAGTATAGACATTTATAATGTTGCATTTATAATGTTTTATATAAAATGTGTGTGTGTAACATATATATATATATATATATATATATATATATATATATATATATATATATATATATATATATATATATATATATATATATATATATATATATATATATATATAACACACACACACACACACACACACACACACACACACCGGTCAAAAGTTTTTGAACGGTACGATTTTTTTAATGTTTTAAAAAAAAGTCTCTTCTGCTCACCAAGGCTTCATTTATGTGATCCAAAATACAGCAAAAACAGTAATATTGTGAAATATTTTTATATAATATTTTAAAAATAACAGTTTTCTATTTCAATATATTTAAAAACTTAATTTATTTCTGTGACGAAAAGCTGAATTTTCAATCATTACTTCAGTCTTCAGTGTCACATGAATCTTTTAGAAATCATTCTGATATGCCAATTTGCTGCTCAAGAAACATTAATTATTATCAATGTTGAAAACAGTTGTGTACAATTTTTTTTCAGGATTATTTGATGAAAGCATTTATCTGAAATAGAAGGCTTTTGCAACATTATAAATGTCTATACTGTCACTTTTGATAAATTTAATGTTTCCTTGCTGAATAAAAGTATTCATTTCTTTCCAAAAAATTTTTATATATATATAATATTTAATCTATATTTTTCAGCTAATATTTGTACTTTTTTATTTGAGCTTTATTTCGTTTAGCAAAAACATTTTCTAATAGTTTGTTTGACAGTGACATCACTGGCTATTGGTATTAGTCAAGTGTTCTACTTAAGTGCATCTCATAGGCTTTTTATACTGTTTGACCATCCCAGTAATTTTTTTCCATATTAAATTCAGCTTGAATAGAACATGATATTCCACTGACTAAAGAACTCATGAGAAATGTGCTTCTGGTCGCAAAGACAAACAGTAGCATCATTTGACAGTATGATCAGTGTGGGCGAAGGGAGGGAATGGTGGAAAAGGTTTAGGGCGGTGAAGGGAACGATTCAAAAATGTTAGCTTTTGAGTCTCGACTCCTTATCAGTGGCCGCCTGTGGTCATAATAGCAGGATGAGTGGGCGGCAGTGGTTCAGTTCCAAAGTTTCTCTGATCAGGAAAGCAGAGTCGCCCAGTGCTGTGCTGAGAGGTCGGATGCCACTCTAGACTCCCACGGTGCTTTTCACCCGTCTCTCTCCCCTTCTTTTCCTCTCCCTCTTGTTTGTAGCACTGGTTGGAGTAGAGCTGAGAGCACTAATGTCCACGAGGCTTGAGTCTGTCTCTCTCTATCGCTCTCTCTTGCCATCTCCTGTGCCTGCGCACGCCTTTTTTCACTAGGGTGACTGGCAGCCAATAGAGTTACAGCTTTAGGCCATGCTAACCTGCTACAGCTGCCCTAGTGCATGCTGGGAATGTGTCAAGACTGTGATGTTTGTCTTTCACATTGCAGATGAACACTTGTCTGTTTTATAGTGTCTTAACTCTTTGTTTCCTGTCTGTGTGTAAAAATGGATTTAAATTTGTACTTAATTCAAATGCTTGTGTATCTTGAGCGTTTTGTGGATGATTTGTTTTTGTGTGGAAAGCACCTGGCTGAGCATTATGTGATCATTTTTAAGCTAAATACATCTTCTCTTCACAGGAATTGCTATTTGCTAAAACCTGGTAATGCTGTGCCTGTTTGAGGGGTCTAATTCAACGAGTTTGCAAGTTTAATTTGTCTCAGATCAGGGTTCACACTTGGTATAATTCGAAATTTCTACTGTTTTGTTCTCATATCAGACCTGAGACTACAGATTTCATCCTGTTTTGCTGCTTTCGCATCCAACAAAGGTGTTTTAGGGGAAATGTGTTTCACCAGAGCTTTACGGTCTGGTTTGAAGCAGTTTTCTGGAGAGTTTTCCACACATTCAGACCGAGTGTTTGTCTTGCACAGATTGACCAGGTGAAGCAGGATTTGTCTCGGAAGGACTCTGAACTCTTGGGCCTGCAGACTAAACTGGAGACGCTCACTAATCAGTTTTCTGACAGCAAACAGCACATCGATGTACTCAAAGAGTCTCTCACTGCCAAAGAACAGCGTGCTGCCATCCTGCAGACTGAGGTAAGAGTGAATTAATCAATATGGCAATGAATTGGCATTGTATAGCATGGTTGGATAAAAGTAATATAGAATTTACAAAGATGGGAATTTCTTTAACTTCTCGATGGATTATTTTTCTACCAGACTGTCTTTCAAGAAAGAAGTTTTGTTGGAAAATGATGCCATACTGAGATTTATCATTTTTTCCCCCCTACCCTTTCTGAGTCATTGCCACAGTTCTGACTTGCTCTCATCTAGTTATCCAGCTAGGTAACTTTATTATCTTATCCAGGATAACTGCTGTAATGGATATCAGGATCAGGTGATTTTTTTTTAAATGTATGTTTTTTAGGATTTTACGTACACATTTGTAAAAAAAATAAAAAAAAATAATGGAAAATTAGTGAATATCAGTTTTTCTTGTTCAAGCTACTATAATGTTTGATTCCTGAGTGGACTGCAACGAAATGGTCAAACGGGAAAAAGTGGGCTGAATGATTCATTAGCAAATCGATCTAAATATAAATTATTTTTTAAAACTTTACAAAAAGATGGGAAGAAAATGGAAGAACAATTCTTAGCAACAGTGTTGTGTACATCCAGTGTAATGCATTACAAGTAACGCAAGTTACATAATTAGATTACTTTATCAAAGTACTTGAAAAGTAATTTTAAATTTACAATAAAATATCTGATGTATCTGATTAACCAATGTCTTTGCTGCTGACTTTTGTTGATCCAATTTAACCATACTAATAAACAAAAATGACTTCAGATGTTGAGCTTGCTTCTCCTGCGTCTTTTTCTTCTGTAATCCAGAATGGCAGCAAAGCTGAAAGGTTCGTTTGAGCTGTGCCCTCTACTGTACAGGCGGGAATTTACATTTCCTTCAGCCTAAGGGCTTATTCATTTCACTTTTGGTGTGAAAGTGTCTTTACATTTGCCAAAAATTGAACTTTTTTTGTTATTAAAAAAAACAAACAAACAAGCAAGTCCAGCCCAGGTGAAAAATTAACGCAAAAGTAATGCAATGCATTACTTTCCATAAAAAGTAATTAGTTACTTTTTTTAGGGAGTAACACAATATTTGTGACACATTACTTCTAAAAGTAACTTTCCTCAACGCTGTGTACATCACAAATCAAATGTTTGCATAAAAGGCATAAAACATGTATATGATCAACAAGCATACCAGCTAATGAACTAGCAATAAAAATACCAAACTACTATAGATTTATAAAATAATTACAATACAATAATATATTTAATAAATTACATTTTATGTATATTATACTCTGAACATAGAAAAGCTTTTTAAAATCCCCTGTAAAGTAATTTTGAGGGGTTTTTCTTCAGGCTGAGAATACGTATTATTAACAAACCTTATAACATCATTATAAATAATGTTTCTTTTTGTCTTTTATTGTTGATGGAAAACCATTGTATTTCCTGCAGTTTTCCTGTCTGACCGTCAGGGGGCACTGTTGTATCAAACATGTAATTAGGCTGCTGAGAAGTTGCTGGGGCATGAATGGCTTCTTTGTGTGTGCTTTTAATTCTGTAGTTAGTCTATCATCACACTTTTTATCATAATCCAGTGTTACCAGTGCCAGCATGTGATTCATGGAGTTTAGCTGACGGTTAATGTGCCCTAACTGGCCAAGTATTAGACTGTTCCTGCACATTGTCATGAATAATAGTGCTTTAATATACATTTAGTGTCAGTTCATGCATCTGTATGAATTTTGTGCCTGTGTGCATTTCAGGTCGATGCTCTGCGTTTACGTCTGGAAGAGAAGGAGACAACGCTTAATAAAAAGAGCAAGCAGATTCAGGAAATGTCAGAGGAGAAGGGAACGCTCAACGGAGAAATTCACGACCTCAAAGACATGCTTGACGTCAAGGAACGCAAGGTCAATGTGCTGCAGAAGAAGGTAAAGGCCGTGGCGCAGCAGTTCTCTGCTGGTTTGTACATCAAAACCATACCAAAATTATTTATTATACTTAAGATTCGATGGTTTCATGCTTTTGGCAGCAAATGAAACTTTGTGTTCGACACATACCTTTTCAAGGATCCCAGCAGAAGCATTGCGGTAGCGTATGCATTCGTAAACATCGGCGCGCCCTTCAAACGCATGTAATTCCTCCTCCTGAACATAGATGGCACTGTTAGGCCGCGTTTAATGAGTTCTGGCGAAATGCACGAAACCAGCCTCACCAAATATCCCTCTGTGTAAATTTATGATTGCTAAAAGTAGGGAAAAGTTGTGTTTGTGATGGCGACGGAGTCTCCTGTTCTCAGAAATGACACACACAGGCCGTTAACCTCAGGCTAACAGTGGGCGCCAGGGTTTATATGTCTGTTCTGCATCTTTCATATCCATGCAACAGCTGTTTGCTTCTACCTCGAACGCACGTTGGATATACAGGAAGCCGTAGCTTTCGCCGTTACCGCCGACATCGCTTTTCATCGTCAGTATTTAGGGCGCAGCTTTGAACTTCATTCCACAATATACAAACTTTGGCAGAAATCGGCACACAAGTCAAAGCTATCACTGACATGTTTCAAGCTTGTCGTGCCATACTCTTTGAGGCTGTCAGAGGATGTTTCCATGGTGACCCGGCTGGCCGTGGCTGGTCCCCCCACGAGGCAGTGCTTCGGCGGTCACATCCGACTATCAGTTTCAGTTCTTCTGCGCTGAGATCATAGGCTGTGCAAACAAGCCCCCCGTCCGCTGCCTCATTAATCTTGACTTAGGGATAGTCTGAGTGCACAAAACCCACCGTGAGCTCACCTTTATTGGGAAAACAGGAAGTTGTGCATCTCTCTAATGGACATTCCAGGGATAATGTTGCAAATCATGCTCCTAAGATCGCTGTAACTTGTGTCATATGTTATTTTACGACTAAGTTTCCCAAAAAAAGCAAATGGATCATTTGCTATAAAGTAGAACTGAAGTATGTTTGCTTGAATGGCTAATAGCTGTACCCCTTTGAATTCACTCATAGTTTACAGGAAGTGGCTTTTGATGGATAATCGCTATCCTGGAAGACCTTTTATGGTTGTAAATTGTTTACCCCCGCCTAATTCAGTCCTTTAGGATATCGCTTTAATAGCAAATGCTTGCTTTTTATCCCCAAGTTTCTTTATTAATTATTGTTATATTCATAGTCCAGTATCCAAATTTGTGAATATCATCAAGAGTAAATTTTGGTAAAAATAAAAAGCCCAGGTTTTATTTGAGAGCGTCTCTAATATAAAGACCTGACACTTTCTTATCATTGTCTGATCTTTCTTGTAATCGTTTTTGTTTCTATTTTGGTTATTTTCGTTCTCTTTCCGTCTCAACCGCTTTGCTTCTCTTCACAGTTTGAGTCTGAAAGCCTCTCAGAGTCATCGGGGGCACAATGAACTTTTTTTTGGAGCCAAGTGCTCTCCCAAGCCACAGAAAGAGAAACATTTAGTTTCCATTATAGTGCCTGAGCCGTTCTGTATTGCCCCAGAGTTGTTCCTAATGGCCATAACACATTGAGACAGTGCTATGAAGGTATGCATGGGACTGCTCAACAGGACACCATTCAACACACAGGTCAAACATGAGAAAACGAGAGACTATAGGAAGCATTATTACATCCAGCTAGGAAAAACTAGCACATACGCATCATTTCACATTTTTAGAAACCTTCTGTCCTGTTAAAGGAGATATTTCAAGTTTGCCGCACACATCCTGAAAAGTGAAGCCAAAAATATTTTGATTGGTCCTCTGGTGGCTGGCTGCAGTATAGATCATAATCCATGTAAACGAATGGGACGTGAGCCAAACTAAAAAATCCGATTACACTTCAATTAAGATGTTTCTTTTGTTTTTAGGTAGTTCTTATCATGGTGACTTATGTTCAAGTGTTTGTTTTTCCAATAAGTTTGGTTTTTGTTAGTTATTTGATGCTATAAAAATGCGGTGTAACCATGGCTTGACATTAACACCCACCAACACGCCAAATGCGAGTGGATATCAGCAGTGGCGTGTAACGCAGTCACTCCTACTAGCCGCTGTGGCAGGTTGAATTTTATATATAATATATACATTTTTCAATTGTAGTGTTATAAAGACATCTGAAATAATAAACTAAGTGCAATGTAGTGTCCAAAATATTGAATTTTGCTACATATCGATACTGAAATATCTGAAACGCTCTACTCATTTTCGGCAGAATAGATACACGATACCAGCTGCTCTTTCTCACTCTCTAATCTTTCTAACAGCGAGTTGACACACAAACCCGCCTCCCCTCACTCACTTGTTTCATTTGAATATGAATATTGTTGATGTTACAGGGCTTGAATTTCGGCGTGAGATTGCATGTATTGCGCACAATTTTATTCATTCCTGCAGATTTTGTGTTCGCAGCCAAAGTGCGCACACATAAAGCCACCTCTCAGTACTAAATTGAGTACTTTTTTGCTGATTATTGCACTTAAACAGTCAAATACACACAAAATAATGTAGTAATTTTGTTCACGTAAACAGTCAGTTATGTTATAAATGAACGTAAAGAGTTGACAAAGACGACGCATATGTAACAGTATAAAGGATCTGTGCGTCAGGTCTTAGTGACAGCAGCCTAATATACCTGCTGCCAAATTATGAGATAATATTAACACAGCGCCACATCAGGATCACTACTGTGCATGACTTGAGCTCCAAATGATGTAACTATTTCTGGGATTTTTTATTTTTTTTCCCCTCAGTGGAAGTCGTTTGTCTTGTCTTTTTTTTTTTTTTTTTTTTTTTTTTTTTTTTACTACATTTTGTGGGACATATCATGGACAATATCATTGTATAGTTTACTTTTATAATGTTGACTAAACTTCATCAGTTCACCAAGTTTATGGAAATATAGTTGAAAAGCAGGTGATACAGAAATAATCATGATTTTGGCATCTCAACCATCAGCTCATTAACATAAGACTGCCTACATTTACATAAGAATGCATATTCATTATTTAGAAACTTGAACCGCCCTGATGAATAATGTGTGCACTGTTTAGGGAAGTGTTAACCAATCATACCAAAGCTCATTTGTATGTAGAATTCTGTGAGATTAAGTAGCAAAAAAAGCCTGTTTGATTTCAAATGTTAGTGAGAGTGGAATATATAATGTGAAAAAAATAAAAAGGTTGATGTTAAAAACCTATCATTACAAGTAGACTTTAGGGAAAAATAAAATGCTAAAAAGTACAGAATATGTTCCCTAAAAATATTTAGTTTTTTCAAACAACACATAGCGCTGTTACAATTGCACGTACGAAAACGAGCTTTCCTAGACTGTGTGTGTCTGTGTATATAAGCGAGTAAATGAATAGATACACAATGTCTTGTGATGTATGCATTCGTTCTCAGAGGAGGCCTAGCCTGGGCTTGTTTCTTTTTTCTCGCACTCTCCTTTAATGTCTGAACATCATTTTTTTTCTCCCTCTCGGAGCTGTTTGGCTTTGTAATTGTTTTCCCAGCAGCTCCGGTTCAAGTGTGGAGCTCTCTGCCTTCTCAGTGGCACCGTTTGCCTCCACGGATGTGAGCGAGTGCATGCTGAACAGAGCAAAATACCTCTTTCAGCGGCAGCCGAGAGTTTCGGGCCGAGAGTTTCTCTCTTTGTTTATATTCGATGTTTTGTGTTTAACCGAACACTTACCCTTTAACAGCCTGGAAAATAACGATAATTTAATTTGCAACTGTCAGATAAGGTGGCAGACAGATCCGCAGTGGAAGCGGCCGGACTAAATATTGAAAACAGCGGTTTGGATGGGAATTCTTTCGCAAGTTCACGGCAGGACAGGCTGCAGAAAATAACATTTGTTAATGCGAGGAGGGCGGAATACAAAACACAGTTCAGCAGATCTCGCTCAAGTATGTAAACTCGAGTCGAATGTCTTGATGAAGAGCAGCTCTGTTTGGCATGAGAGGGTCGTCAGAGACACTTTGTCTTGTGGATGAACATGGGCAGCACTAGGGGTGGGCTTCTGGGATGTTTTTTTACCATAAACTTTCCATGTCTGGAGATTTTTATCATTATTAAATCCATTTAGGATTGCAATTAAGAAAAATAGGCTTTAGACTATCGGCATATTACATCTTATTTTGAAACAATAAATCCTGTTCTGCAGACGACACCAAAGAAACTTAACCTGTTTGTTGACTTTGTGGTCAGAGTTTCGCTCCATTCGGATGTAATAAACACCCAATATTCAGCGTTGCTCAAGGAATTTGTTGGCAAGCTTTGAAACACAATCCAGGACATTTGAGGTTCTTGCAAAACACTTTTATTAAGAAACATGAAACATGTCATGAACCTCACAAACTTCAGCAATTCCAGCAACTATTTTTCTCTTAGAAGTATTCAGCCTTCTAACTTTTGAACAAACATGACACCTTGATGACATAAAACTGTCATCAAAGTACAGTGGACTGCACTACCGTTCAAAAGAAATGAATACTTTTATTCAGCAAGAATGCATTAAATTGTTCAAAGTGACTGTTTTCAACATTGATAATAATTTGAGCAGCAAATCAGCATATTAGAATGATTTATGATGGATCATGTGACACTGAAGACTGGAGTAATGATGCTGAAAATGTAAAATATATGAAAATGGAAAAATATATGAAGATAGAAAACACATAATAATAATATATATAATAATAATAATAATATTTCACAATGTTACAGTTTTTAATGTATTTTTTTTTATCAAATAAATGCAGCATTGGTGATTTGCTTAAAGCCTTTATATATGATGGATTATAAAAGTGTTTTTAATGCATTAATTATGCCCTGTAATGTCATTTTTGTCTCATAAAAAATTAACACATTATAACACTTGTCTATTAATTGAACAAACGCTTAGAAAGTATAATGCAATAAAACATGACAAACAACCAGTTTCCGATGTAACAACACTGTAAAAAAAAAAAAGAATTGTTGGTTTAACTTGAAAAAGTAAGTTACCTGGTTGCCTTAATTTTGCGTTCATTGAAATTAAAAATGTGAGTTAATACAATGAAGGCGATTAATTTAATCAACAGAAACTCAAAATATTATGTTATCTGAACCACATTAATACAGTGAAGGAATCTGCAAATATTATAATGCATTTTATTTTAAAATCCATACAGCATTCTTTGATCGGCTGAGACTTAGTTTAGTGGGACATTTTTCGTTTTCGCTCCAGTAATACTGAGAATTTTACTTCATTAACTATGACTCACCACACGAGTAACGTTTCAACATGTATTATCAAGTGTATCATATTCCAGTATTTCATCGAAGGATGTCCCCATGCACATTCACAGAGGGTTTGGCATAAACCCTGAACATTCACTAACCCCTGAACCTCCCCCGTGGATGAAGAACTTCCAATTTGCTACACTTTTTAAGGCTGGTTCAGAACGCAGAACATATGTGTGCTTTTTTTCCCCCTTTCTTTTCGACGGCTAAAGGGTTGAAGAAGGCTAACAGGCTTAGCACCACAAGGAAAGCCTCTTAAACAGAGCGTGTCAGGTCTGAGTTGTGATCTTCTCGCTGAGAAAGAGCCTCTTACATTGTTTGTTACCATCCTTCAGTTTAGAGAGAGAGAGAAAGACACCGGCACACAGACAGAGAGCACGGAGCTTTAAGAGGGCACATGCTAATAAGTGCCTTGTGTTAAAATAATGATAAACCCCACATCAAAAGGGTAAGAGTCTTAAGCCCCTAACAGTCTGATAGAGAGCAAGAGAAAGATCCTCTTTGCTTTCCACTTAATTGGGGGAAAGAAGTTCTACAGAAGTTTCTAATTAATCGACACTTCCTCCTCCTCCACCTCCCCCCTTCTCTCACCCTGTTTCTCAGACTTTTCTATTTCAAAGTACTTTATTAACATGCTTGTTTTATACGTTATAAAAATGCAAATAAAACAAAACTTAAAAGTAAATAACATTTTTAATACCAATACTGTACTTTGGAATTTGATTTAATATATTTTGTTATTGCAATAATGGGCCTCTTATTTTTTTTTTTATTAAATCTATAATTTTTATATTTTATATTTATTATGTGTGATTTAATTTTGCATTTAAATGAATTAATATTGTACAAAATACAAATAAAGATTTCTTTTAAATCTCTCATGCTGCATTTATTTGATCAGAAACACTGTAAGACATTGATTTTTTGTGAAATTATTGCTATTTAAAATAATCATTTTCTATTTGAATATATTTTAAAATGTAATTTATTCCTGTGATCCCGAAACTGAATTTTCAGCATCATTACTCCAGTCTTCAGTGTCACATGACATTTTTTGATAAATTCAAAAAAGAGCATTTGAAATAGAAATATTTTGTAACATTATAAATGTCTTTACTGTCACTTTTGATCACTTTCATGTTCCCTTCCTGAATAAAGGTATTAATTTCTGTCCAATCAATCAATCAATCAATCAATCCTGTCAAGAAACTTTTGAACGGCATTGTTCATGTCTAGCAAAAACAAACAAACCAGGTACCAGTAATTGCTATAAACAATAATTATTTTAAATAATAATTTACATTTTTTTCTTTTGGTTTTAGCTTTGATATTTAAAGCAGTAGTACTTCTATAAAGAGAAAAAGTGCTTCTATAAACTTCTTTGGAAAGCTTTTAGCATGCTAATAGTGTACTAACAGTGCAACAGTAAAACTCTCTCAGATAAATTACTGTACGTCTCTAAATTCGTGCCCTTTAAAGAGCTTCAACTACAACCAGTAAAGCTCTGACCACCTTGAACGTGTGCATAATTACAAATATATGTGTCCGTTGCAATTTACTATTTAAACCTAATGAGACGCAGTTACACACTGGAATTTTCCTCCTGCTGTCACTTTGTATCAAACCAGTGCAGCTGAAGTCATGTGATCCATAACTAGTAGGCACAGACCTGGCACATCGACTAGTGCCAGAACTAATCGACTAGTTCAGTGCCACCCCTAACATATGGTGATCAAAGCTGGAATATGAATTTTGACAATTTTGAAAAATTAAGGAAAATCTATTTCTGTGTGTGGGAGTTTGTAGACACAAAGACTGGCGTCATGCCACTTACCTGTCAGGTCTCACCCACTCAGGTGCCAAACTCCTGACACACATTTGCATTACTGAGCAGCGTGTGTGTTCGACACCACCCATTCTGTTTCAACAAACCTCTCATAAATGACATTCACGTGTATGTCGTGAAACAGATCCTGACAGGTGGATCAAGAACCCAACGCAAATTGGCTACTTGTTTATTTTTTTTAAATAAATAAATGAGCATTTGAGTTTAAATATGATTTGAGCAAAAAGAAATCTACTAGAAATCAAGGAAAATGTGAAACGGGTCAGTTACACTGAAAAAATTGTTTGTGTTGGATTTACTTTTAAATAATTTATTTTCAAATTGCTATTAAAGGGGTCATGACATGAAAAATCAAATTTGCCTTGATCTTTTGAGAGGTCTTTGTACCATTAAAACAAACTGCAAGTTTCATAGATTAAAACATCCTCCTCTTTATAAACAAAGCATTTATTTAATCAAGCTCCAAAAACGGCTCATTTTGATAATGCAGGATCTGTGATGTTACACAGGCAAATATATTTGCATATGACTGCCTCCAGAGCAAGACATCAACAAATAGTTATACATTGTCACACCATAGGCCCCACCCACTGCCATTCAGTCGCTTAATGGCTGACATTTACCTACACTGGATGTAAGCGTTGCGTCAAAAGCAAATAAAAACCATTATAATCACTGACACTGTCTACACTGAATACAGTATACTAGGGATGCACGATATATCGTCCACCATATCGGTATCGGCCAATTATATGTTCATTTTTTACGGTTATCATTATCGGCCTGATAAGAAAATTTGGCCAATATATTAGGGCCGAAAAATAATGAATTATTTCTTTCAGCTAAGACACTTCAAATGCGCACCGTTATCCATGATGGTTTTGAATTGCTTGAAATATGATTGGAATCACTTCAAAAAGGAAAATACCGTTAAGTGCAACATGTTTTTTTGTAATCAGATTTAGAGTTATCGGCCAATATATCGGTTATCGGCTTTGAAATATAAAGAAATATCGGTTATCCGTTATTGATATAGGTCGAAATTTTCATATCTGTGCATCCCTACAGATGTGTGTTCGGTTTCGGACATGCTTCACATACTTGAGTCTGTTGACAACAGGACAAATGGAAGAATGAAAGAATGTTCGCTTTGATGCGTCCAGTTTAAACGGCTCGTTTCTGAAGGATTGTGTTTGTTTGGAGAATTTTGTTTTGTAAATGAAGCACAGTGTAATGGAGAGTTTTCAAAGAAACTGTCATTGAAAGATGAAGCAGCCAACTGTATTAGATCTGACAGCAGCTGCATCACAAACATAAGTAAATGATTTCATAATGCTCTGCATTTGCCTGTAAATGACAGTTTTATATGGATAATGTTTTCAAAACACTCACTCGCATGCAAAAGCGAGCGGGCGTTGATACTGTTTCTTATACAATGACTCTAGCCAATCATAACAGTGGCCGTTTACTGACAATCCTTAGGGCTCGTTCACACAGAACACATTTTTGTGTCTAAAAAAAGCACAGCGCCGAACGTGAGGGTCTCGAGACGCGCTTTTGAGACGTGATGCAATAAAGGCAATAACGAACAAATAAAACAGTTGCCACGCCAACTTACTACTGTAAACAGAAGCTCTCAACGCTTGCCCCGCCTCCGAGTTCTTCTGATTAGTCCACTGTTTTGGAATTGACATTGTTGAGTGGCGCTGTGTGTAAAAGTTAATTCTTTTAACTTGACATGGCGTCTTGTGCGAAGTGCTGCAAAAGACGCGAGACGCGAGTTTAATACACATCCGTCTAGCGTGTTTACATTGAAAAACCATGGAAAAGTAGCGCATTGGAATAGAAAAACGCGTTGTGTGAACGGCTACTTAAAGGAGCCGCACAGACAGAGGGTCAGTATGAAGGTGGAAAATCGTTCTGAAAGTGATTCCAACAATATTGTTTCTCTGTGATATCGTTACAGTTGTGGTATTGTGGTATGTATACAGTTCAGTGCTCATTATGCAGAAATATTCGACCTCGGAACGGTATGTTTGACCAATCAGAATCAAGTATTCCAGAGAGCCGTGTAATAATAAGCACAAAAAAATGTATTGCAAACACTTTCTCTTAAACATAGTCACTTCTTAACACCCATCTGCCGAAAGTCTGCTGAAAAGATCTCCCCTCCCGTCGCTCCACTCTGTGGGTTTGACATGTTGTTTTGTTCGGCTTGCACATTGCATACAATTCTGATGCAACCCGCTGTAAACGCTCAAATCTTTTCACTCTGTGCGTGTGTGTGCCCTCGCATGTTGTCTTGTTGTGTGTCGTGTGCCTCTCTGTCTGTTTCCAGAGCTCACACCACACTGACAAGCAGCGGATCACTAAGTGAAACAAAACACTTTAATAATTCAGACACCCCCCCCTCCCTCTCTCTCTCTCTCTCTCTCACACACACACACACACACACACTCACACTCACACTCACACTCTCTCACACACACACACACACAAACACACAAATCCCTTTAAGTCTCAATGCGTTTGGATCTCTGTGACGGGAGGCTGCTCTTTTTGTCTTGTCTTTTATCCGCTCACACATTCTCGGATGAAACCAGAAACGAGGCAGAGAAGCGTGTGTGTGTGTGTGTGTGTGTCCATCTACAGTACATACAGACCGTTCTTCTCTCAGTTTTAGTTAGCAGCTCATCCAATTCCGGATTAAACCTGCTCCCAGAATCCCAACATGGACTTTCTCTCCTTTAATAGGCTCCTATTTGAACGTAATCATCATTTGGCTTGACATGGATCCCCCCTAATCTAGATCTTCCCTCCATGAGGAAGATGAAGGCATTTTTCCTCCATTAGCCTGAGACAGGATTGTAGTTTTCTGCTCAATGCTCTGATTGTTTTCCAAAATATAATTGCAGTTATCATATGACTCTGCACATGCATGAGCGCTATGAAATATTCATGAGCGTATAGTGTGCGCCGGCCAAAGCTGTACGGGGTAACCCAAGACTCTGGGGGGCGCTGGGTAATGGGGCAGAGGAGCGTAATCAGGTTGTTACACCGCAGACAATATTAAAGGGAAGAGACTTTTGAAGTGTGTGTGATGGGTTCAGACATTTGAAGGTGTGTGTCGTCGGACAGGTGGAGCTGTCAGGTGTGTGTTTGATTAATGAGGGGCTGGAGATGTTTAATCGTGCGTATTGGACATGCATGTGCACACACTTCTCCTGTTATGTCTTCCACAAAAAAATCTGCCACAGTTCCACTTGACTTTACAAATCAGCACAACCTATTTTTTTTCCCCACTCAACTTTTCGCTTAAAACTATCTGAGACTAACCCCGACATCTGTCCAAACATGTCTGAAATTATTTAAAACAACACACCCTGCCGTACTTTTTATTATTCAAGCAACAACTGTAGTTTTTTTTGAACCAGGGCAAATTCATTATAGGGTTTCTTCTCACTTTTCCCCTCTGCCTACATTTGTTATCCTTGTAATCGCTTTTGCCAAAACATTCACCCTTTTAATTAAATTCATAAGTCGACACAGCTTTATCTCTCTCAGTGGTCTGGTTTGAAAAACCAGATTACGCTGCTGTCACAGTTTTCTCTTGCTCCTTTCCGGGAACTGAATAAAAAAAGGGTTCTGCTTCTAAATCATTAAGGCACTTAGAGACTGGAAATTGCGTGAAAACAAACTGCTAAGGGAGAAAAGATGTGAGAGATTTTTGGTATGTTAATTTTGTTTGATTTATAGGAACGCTATTTATTAATAATAATTATACACGCACACACACACTGGCTAGTAATTGATTACATGTAATCTGTTATGTAATCAGATTCCAAAAATTAAGTACTTGTAATTAGATTATATTATGTTTTAAAGGATTAGTTCACTTCAGAATTAAAATTTCCTGATAATTGACTCACCCCCATGTCATCCAAGATGTTTTTGTCTTTCTTTCTTTCTTCAGTTGAAAAGATATTAAGGTTTTTGAGGAAAATATTCCAGGATTTTTCTCCATACACTGCACTTAAATGGTTACCAATGGAATGAAAGTCCAAATGTCAGTTTCAGCGTAGCTTCAAAGAACTCTACATGATCCCAGACGAGGAATAAGGGTCTTATCTAGTGAAATGATCTGTCATTTTCTAAAAAAAATAAATAAATACTTTTTAACCACAAATGCTCGTCTTGCACTGCTCTGCGATGCGCCACGCATTACGTAATCCGCCTACCTTTTCAACGTGATTACGCAATGCATTGCACTGCACATCACAGAGCTAGTGCAAGATGAGCATTTGGCCGATCGTTACCCGTTGGTAACTGTTGAAGTCCACTATATGGAGAAAAATCCTGGAAAGTTTTCCTCAAAAAACATTTTTTTTTTTTTTTTTTTTTTCTGACTGAAGAAAGACAGACATAAACATCTTGGATGACATGGGGGGTGAGTAAATGATCAGGAAATTTAAATTCTGAAGTCAACTAATCCTTTAATAGTTTTTCATTAAACTCACAAACCCCGTTCTCGGAAACTCTGACATAATGGAAAATATTTTCTTTCTCTTAGTATTTTTACATCAATATGGTACAAGATTATCCTATTCAAATCATTGTGATAAATGAGGTAGGTCAAAGTAATGTAAAAGTAATCAAAAAGTAATCCGATTATATTACCTTAAATGTGTAATGTAATGGATTACTTCAGCGTTAATTACACTTTTTGTTATGTAACAATGTGTTACTACAAAGTATAAGTAATCTACCTTATATGTAGGTATTGTATGTGTGTTATTAATTATTGAATTAAGAATAATGAATTTTTTTACATTTTTATAATGATATAAGATTTTTTAAATAAGACTTTTAATATTATAAATAAATTATTTGAATGTAAATACATTTTTTATTTTATTTTTTGTCATGTTTTATTTTGTGATATAACTCATTCTCATTGGCTGTGAGGCTGCAGCCATAGCAACAAAACTTATGTTGCCAACATTTCAGAATATTTGGGTATACGCCTTAAATCAATTACGTTCATATCAAAGACCATATATTTTCTCTTCATCTTGTTCAGCCCAAGAACTTTTAATCTAAACACTCGAGGTAGGCCTGCTGATAAAATGTGTTTTCACAGAGAGTGGCTCTATCAACAGCAGGTTGTTTCAAAGCAGCTAAAAGAAACAAAAACGGCAACTATTTATCAAATCCGTCAGCGTTTAATTGAATGTGAAACGGTGGACAGGAACAGTCAGTCTTTTCATTGAGCTGTCGGGACATGATGAATGGAGCGAAACGTGGAAATGCCCATCTCTCCTGTGTCATTCATCAGCTCCGGCGTCACGCACACGCCAGCCGGGCACGCTGATAAGGAAAGTTTATGAAGAGAATTAGTTCTGAATATGCTTCTAATGAGGTCATTATTTATTTTCAGCAGAACAGTGAAAAAAATAGATTGTTTTTAACCGATCCGTCCCTCCCCCCGTTCCTAATGTTGCATATGGAATGCTGTAAGTGGAAGTGCTGAAAATAAAATGAAAAATGGCTTCACTTAGTCTACTCTAAGCTTAAGTGTGAGTAAATGTTGTTTATTGTGCTTTAATAGATATGTCTTTATCTGGATCAGTTCGATGTCGTAAAACTGTCTCTCTCTTTTTTTGCAGATTGAGAACCTGCAGGAGCAGCTGAGGGATAAGGAGAAGCAGATGACCAGTCTAAAGGAGCGCGTCAAATCCCTGCAGGCCGACACTTCAAACACGGACACGGCCCTCACCACGCTGGAGGAGGCCCTGGCTGAGAAGGTGGACCCCCATAAACACAGATTCATTTACAGCCACCTAAATCCATCAGTGTCGTGTTGTTCCCTGTCAGTTTTAGGGTTGTCATATCAAAATTTAGTTTGACATGATTCTCACCCATGTTGTGTTTGAAGCAACTATCTGTCAGTTCTACACTGCCTAATTGGATTGATGTTACAGGTTCTTTTAAAATGTATTATTCATAACTTTTTATTTATCTTCAATTTTAGTATTAACTGGAACCAAAGAACTGGTTTTGTATTTTTGTCATCCATAGTCAGTTTAGAGCATTACGGCAGGTGAAGGGTCAGACCAAAAATGCTGACTTTGACTATGGAGTGAATAATTATTGTAGCTATAATAATAATAATAATAATAATTGTAAATAATAATATTACATTAGGTTGTTTATTATTTCTTCTTCTTCTGCTTATTAGTAGTAGTATTTTCTAACTGCAATTAATAATTAATATCCATATTTAACGTTAGTGTAAATGAATATTAGTAAATATTTCATATTAAATTCATATTAAAAATATCAATAATAATAATAATAAAAATAGTACAAAATGATGATATAGTAAATAATAAAACATAATTAATTAATTAATTAAATTAATAATATTAAATGTGTTGTTACTTATGTTCATATTTAATATAAATGTATAATTTAATACTATTAGTAAATATGTAAATATTACAGACTGCCATATTTAACATTAATGTGTAAAGTAATATTATTAGTAAATATTACATATTAAATTCATATTAAATAATATTAGTACGAATACTAGTAGTACTAATATTAGTAGTACTAATAAGGTTTTTGAGGTAGTACTAGTAGTACTAATAAGAATAATAAAAATTATAATAATAGTAAATAATAATAAAGATATAAATAATAAATACAATTAATAATAAATGTTATTAATGCTCTTATTTAATGTGTAATCTAATACTATTATCTAAATATAAATATTACAGCAAGTTATTATTAGTATTATTATTATTGTTGTTGTTTAATATCAATGTATAATATTATTAGTAAACATTATATAAATATTAAATTAAGTTTATTTTTTTATTAACAGTAGTATTAGTATGTTCTAGTAGTAGTTTAACTACAATCAATAATTAACATCAATTCATATTTAATATTGTGTAAATTAATATTATTAGTAAATATTTTATTATTGCATTTAGTTTAATGCCATTATTATTATTATTATTATTATTATTAGTAGTAGTAGTAGTAGTAGTAGTTTTAATTTTAGTAATTTAATTTTAATTAATATTAAATTAAAATTTACTTTAAATGTACTACTTTTTTTAAAATTATTATTTATACATTGTAGTTGTTTTATTGTTAGAATTAATATTAACTACACTTGTGGATGGTAGTAGCATGTGTTCTTTCCTTCAGAGACATGAGTTCACAGGTGACAGACTGCAGTTGCAGCAGAAGGTGTGTGTGTGTGTGTGAGACAGCGGTGAAGATTGCTCTGTCACACACCCTTATGTAAGGTCTCAGTCATTCTCACACTACGATTGACCTCCCAGGATCCACGGGTCAATCCCCGTCACTTCTCATCAACTCACATCGCATGTGTGATTGTCTCCGCCAATACCTCCTCGTAGTTCTCTGAATGTTTCAGGTCACGGACATCCAGATGACGCAGTTCGCTGAATCAACATATCCCCCACACCCACCCCCTGAACTCCATCTCATTAATATGAATGAAGTAACCCCGGCGGTTATTAGCATTGTCTTATGTGTCCGCAGTTTGGCGGCGATCCGCTGTTCTGCGTTTCCCCACTTCATCTCGCTCACATACCCTCACGCGCCGAGGTTTGGGCCTCCCGTTCCTCCCAGCCGCGGGCCGGAAATTAACTTTGTCAGCCATCTGCATATTGAAAAGGAGAGCTCTGGCTCGTTTAGTACTCGAACACAGGCGTACACGTATGCACTTTTGCGCAGACCGTTTCTGTCCTTCCCACACGCAGTTTTCCATTTCACACGCCTCGGATGCACATTCTGAACCCCGGTTGCATCTGGTGCTCAGTATCGCGGAGAGAGTTAGCTGGCACAGCGATGAGCGGTCATGCTTAATGTCACAGCTCAGCAAGGATCGGCCAGGAACGTCGGCTCGGGAGAGTGAAATACAGCCTTTGCGGTGAGAAATGCAGTGCGGGCCTTAAAAAGAGCTGTGTTATTATTGTCCGGTTCGGCCGCTCGGTGTGTGAGTTTTGGCCGGCGTGGGTGTGAAAGTGCTGGAGGCTGATGCTCTCCATGATTCCAGCCGTCCTCTTTCACAGGCCATCGGCTGCGAATGCGAGGCTGCGCCAAAACACTCTTTCCTCAGACCTCTTATTGTCTCACGTTATTGCTCTGTGTGTCTCTTTTTCCTCTCTCAGAATTATTAAAGGTGCTTTTGCAGCGTTATTAAAGTGCGTGTACTGTACAGCATAGTAGCCGTTCACATCAGGTCTGACTCATTTCTACTAAAGTTACTTCCATTTTTTTGAAAGAAGACGCGGCCAAATCCTCCAACACCTGGCCAAAGTTGACACATGTGTGAGATTAATGGATCGTACACCGAATGTGTTCATTCAGATATGTTCCACTAGCCGTGCAGAGTTACGCTTAAGTTGGGAATTAAGGAATTGGTGTGCCTGCGTTTTCTAAATTTTGACAGGTGTTGGCCCAACTCTTGTTTTTGGGTAAATATTACACCCCTTACGTTAAACTGAATGCACTTAACCACAAACTCATTTCCTCTTCTTATGTGCCACTTTTTTCTTTAATCATTTAAAAAGAAAAATTAATAGAAAATGTAATATTATAGTATTCAACCTTCCATAATACAGAAATCCAACAAGTAAAGTGAAATCTTAAAGGCACTGTATTTATTTACTATATATATATATATAAATTAAATATAACTTATGAACTTATTAAATATAAAATATGAACTTATTAAATATAAAATATGAATAATAATAATAAAATAGTTTATTGCACTAGATTAATGTTTATTTATTGAGTATTAAATTATATTAAATTATTTTTAATATAAATTTTTAAATATTAATAATAATAATAGTAGTAGTAGTTTAATGCACTAGATTCATATTTATTTATTTAGTATTAAAATAATATTAAATGAATTTTAATGTAACTTTTTAATAATAATAATAATAATAATAATAATAATAGTTTATTGCATTAGATTCATGTTTATTTATTTATTTAAAATAAACTTTAATACTTTTAATATTATACTTTTTAATGATGACTGGAATAATAATATTTTATAGTATAGTAGTAATATTTTTATGCTAGATTAATGCATTATTATTATTTTATTAGTTTAGTATTGTTTTTTTAATAAAAATAAAAATTTGAAAGGTCTGTTATAATTTACTTGCTATAGTCATCTCAAATCTTTATAGTGTTATTTTTTTTCCCCGTGGAACACAAAAGGGGATTTTTTTTGAAGGATCTTCAATCAGCTCTTATCCATATGTCAACAGTTCATAGTTACCATAAAGACGTTTATGCGTTATTCCAAGTCTTTTAAAGCCGTATGATAGCTTCGTGTGAGGAACAGGGCGAAATAAGTGAAATTGAACTGTTAACTGATGATCTTGCATCAGCAGTCGGACAATTGTATGTTGTACTCAATGGAAAGCTTACCTGCTTAATATCCTTCAAAGTGTCTAATTTTGTGTTCCACAGAAGAAAGTCAAATGGGTTTGTAGCAACATGAAGTTGAGTAAATTTTTCATTTTCCCTCTGCTTTTACATCACACATTTAACATGTCCTCTCTTGTTTGTGATGTTTGTAGGAGCGTATTATCGAGCGTCTGAAGGAACAGAGGGATAGAGACGAGAGAGAGAAGAGCGAAGAACTGGACAGCAACAAGAAAGAGCTCAAAGAGCTGAAAGAGAAAGTCAGCCTACTGCAGGGAGACCTGTCCGATCGTGAGGTGAGCGCTTGTGTTTGTGTGAACTCACAAACTAATGCTTTATTGATGCCAGTATTGTATGAAGTTGCACATTTGATGATTTTTCACAATTTACTGTGTTATTCTAACGATTTACACCTGGTGGACAATGAAATGAGTGAAAAAAACATATCTAGAGAGCAAAATGTTTTGATCTTGGACTCTTTTGACTTGAATCAGTAATCAATCTCCAATCAATGCCTTTGAAACTACCCAGAACACCCTAGCAACCACATAGTAACAATAGATAATGTGTTGTGCTCTTTTAGAGAACCACCTCATCTACAACATAATTTACTCTGTTTATGACCGCTAAACTACAATGTCATCTTGCAAACATACTTTGAGATTTGTGTAATCTGGTTGCATATTTGGAACAGAAGTTTGGGTTTGCGGTGTAAACATGAATCGTGGCCTGTGCGCTCAGCTGAAATCCACAACTAAATCCTAAACAAAATCTCTTCTATCAGGACAACTGTAATTAAACTCCTCCAATATGAAAACACATCAATGTTGAACTATTATTTTATTTTTCTGTGAAACTTTTGCATCTCCCCCCTCCTTTTTCAAGATGTACCGTTTGGAAAAAGGCTTTTTGAGGACCAAATCTTGTATTTTATAAAGAAAATGCTTTTATTTGAAAATAATTTTCATATTGCATATTTAATTTGTAAATACTGGTAAAATGTACCAACGAACACATTTAAAAATAAACACTTTGGCATACCATAAAAATAATCTGAATTATATAACAATCAGGCTATCCATCTCATAGTGAAAACCATGTAGCCTACAAAAATTTTAATAACAGTAAAAGTAAAATCTTATTGTAATTCTGGAATCTGGGTACCGTCTTACGTTTTAAAATCACATATGGGGGAAGTTTGGTCCCATCAGCGAGGCACGCT
Source organism: Elopichthys bambusa (assembly GCA_037101425.1). NCBI lineage: Eukaryota > Metazoa > Chordata > Actinopteri > Cypriniformes > Xenocyprididae > Elopichthys > Elopichthys bambusa. Next base: position 4,566,016 of record CM074454.1, on the reverse strand, counting down.
AACTAGGGCTGGGACAGTACATCGATTCTCGATTTGCGATACAATGATTTTGGATCGATTCTGATATTTTTTTCTCTTTAATCGATTCTGATATTTTCTCTCTAATTGATTCTGAGCTTAGTTTTAACAGCAGATGGCGCTTTAGGCTAGTTTTTAACTGCACACTCAAATGCTCACGAAGAAGAGAGCCTGAGAGCGCTCATAAGTTCAGCTGAGTCATGTAAGTGGTTTAATATACTTGCACCTCGGCTTAGAATGCTTAAGATTTTTGTAAACACAACCCACTGCGAACACCCTTGTAATTCGCTTCAACCTTTTCTAACTTTATGACTGATTATTTTAGGTTTAAGTGGTGTGTGTAAAGGAACTGGAAGGAAGCAGAGTACAGGTGTTTCCAAAGTATGTAGTGTCATCTGCTGTTAAAAACTAAGCTCAGAATCGATTCGAGAGAGAATCGCGATACATCTGAAAATATCAGAATCGCTCCAGATTCTTTGTATCGCAAATAGAGAATCGATGTATTGTCCCAGCCCTAACGGTAACGTAACAGTCACTCGGCTCTAAGAGAGTAAGCTTTTCTTTGACTGTTAGTGTTTTTAAGACTATCTTTTTGCACTTGCGATCTTCTAACATTACACTCTGACACACCGTATTTCTTGGCACACTCGTTTTACATGTATTTGGCGTCACCTACTGTTGCGGGTGTGTTATTGATATGTAAAAGTCTAGACCCTGAAAATAAGACTAACCCGTTTTTTCAGATGTAAAAAAACATTCACTGATTCCGGAATTGAATACTTCTCTACTATATAGTACGCGAAAAACAGCACACCAACAGAGTAGTATGACCGAATTCATAGTTCTCAAAAAACAGTAGGAGAAAAGTCCCTGGATGACCTACTACTTCCGCTGAGATTGCAAAGTGTGCATTCGATTGAAACTTTACTATCCCATGAGGCCATGGGAGAGGATTTATGAGTGGAGGTGAAGTGACGTAACTGATGCTGGTAGGTCACATGATAATAACAACATGGCCAATGTATTCGGAACAATACGTAAATTATATCTTGCGTTTGTAAAAGCAAGTAATGTTACAGGTTTTTGTACTGTACGAGCAAACATTACCAACAAACGGCTCAGAGGTGATCTTCAAATTGACATCTTGTGCAATTTCGCATTCATAATGCTACAAGTTCAAATGGTGGTTTCGAATTTATAATGCAGTAATCCTCTATAATGTGTCAGGTGCGTATTACAGAGGTCGATCCCAGATCCCAGATCCCAGACAGCATTAGAAGCAATTCCTTTAGATTGTGCTATTGGATAAGGTGCTCAGTCAGGCTTGATAGAGACAGACTGATTCCACAGACATCCACTCAACCCCAGAGGAGTTGTAGCAATGAGAACAGACATGCTGGACCCACAGCACTGTCAGTCGTGTGTGTGTGTGTGTGTGTGTATGACAAGAAGATAAATGGAGGATTCTAAATGTGAGGGAACGGCCCCTCCCAGAGAGCAACTGCTCATTTCTCTTTCTGTCTTCAACTCTGCTCTGTTGTTCAGTTTTTTTTTTTTTTGCCTTCTATCCTTTTTCTCTTTCTTCATTCCTTTTGCGCCTTCTTGTATTTTGGCTAGTATCTCTCCAGTGGCCTTTACATCAGTATAAAAGAAATGAAAGTTTGGTCATTGTTTACTCATCCTTATGTCGTTCCAAACCTGTATGACATTTTTTCCTTTCGTGGATCACAAAAGGAGAATTTTTTTTTAAATTGTATTGGCTGCTGAAGCTTTCTGAAAATTCATAAAGGACATAAATGCACCATAAAATTGGTTCGTTTCATTAGGTTTTGCATAATTTTAAAGCGCATTTCCTCAAAATTGTGTCTTGTCTTTTTTACTTTTTAGTGATTTATTTTTATTTAAATTTTTATTTTTCACTTCATTTCATTTAAATTGAAAACAATTTTACAAAACTGTTCTGAATTAATGCAAAATTCTCAAGTTCAAATCACTGACTCAGTTATCCAGTTAAAATTGATAAATGCTCACTAGAGTCGGAATAACGACTTCAGTTTTGACTTCATATGGCTTCTGAAGATTTGGAATATAGCATACAGGTCACACGGACTACTTTATAACTTTTATTGTGCTTATTTTTGTCCTTTTTGAATCATGAATGCTTCAGTCTTTATAATTCCATGGAAAGAGTGACCAGTACATTATTCAAAAATTCTCCATATGTGTTCCATGGAAGAAAAACAGTCATACGGCTCTGGAAGGACATGGGTGAGTAAGTGATGACCGAATGTTAAATTTTGGTCAAAGTATCCCTCTAATGATGGTGTTCGCCGTGTACACGTACACCAGCTTT